>JAOXJK010000023.1:5721735-5732426 GCA_025774025.1 Xenus cinereus
TCCCTCCCTCCCTCTCGGCCTGAGGCACCCCAGAACCGCAGGCACAGACCGGGCTCATCCCCACCCGCAGCCCGTGACCCCCCCGAAACAGAATAACTTCACCCCCCGCACAGTGCGGGGAAAGGGGGGGAAAGAAACCCCTTTGCCCAGGTGGGTTGGAGCTCAGCAGCTTTGCTCCTTTCCCGGAGCTCCTTTGTCCCCAGTTTCGTGCCACCCAGACCAGACCTTGACGTGCTCTCCTCCATGCAAACCTCGGAGCTCTAAAATTGGCTTGGCTTTGCTCTTTTCCTTCGGTTTTAAGTCAATTCCACGGGAAACCTCTAATAACGGTGCCCGTCTCCCGCATGAGTCAGTCCCGTGGTAAGCGACTGGTTTGCAGGCGGGAGTCCCACCAGCGCTCCTGGCCCCGGCAGAACTCACAAGACAGCTGTTTTCCTCTTATTTTGTAACGCGGGACAGGGTTCTAGCTCCAGCAGGAATGAAACACGAGTTATGGCATCTCTCCCAGGGCTAACGAAGCGATTACAGCCCTTCTCGTAGCGCTGCGTTACCCACTGAGATGTAGGAGAGCACAGCCGAGCTAAGGACTTCTGGAATAGGCTAAAAAAAAACTCCTCCAGCTGGGTAAATGGGAGAAAAAAAATAATATAAAATAATCAGATATCCCAGAGGAACTTTGATGCTGCAAAGCTCCTGCAGGAGCACGTCTCTGTGGCGGGGGCAGGTTGGGTCCTGGCTGACTGGGGCTGGAGAGATGTCCCCGTCCCCGCAGAGCTGCCTCAGCAGGCAGCAGCTCCTGGCCGCCATCCGGCAGATGCAGCAGCTGCTGAAGGGGCAGGAGACGCGCTTCACCGAGGGCCTCCGCGTGATGAAGAGCCGGCTGAGCACCCTGCACGCCTCCCTGGCCAAAGCTGCCCCCGAGCCACCAGCTGGTGAGTCCTGCCTGGGTCCCGGCGTTTGTTTTTGTGGCCTTAGAGGATGCGAGGGGGGGAACGGGTCCAAGACGCAGGCGGAGATTTGGGCGTCTCCGCAGATGGAGATACCTGTTCCCGCCTTGGCAATTTGCGCTTGTGAACTCGAGCGCTTCTCCAGCCCGGTGAGACACGGTGAAGCTCAAAAGCCCATAGCTGCGAGGCAGAGAGCTCCTGGCAAACCACCGGAGGCCAGTGTGCTGGAAAACCATGTCTCCAGCAAAAGACCCCACATTCCTGCGCTGGGAACGTGAGAGGTGTGGCAAGAATGCCACCAACCTCCACGCCAGTGATGCTCAGCATCCCTGCTGGACTTTCACCGTGGGGCTGGGTGTTACTGGTTGACCTCAGCAGGCCAATAGTTGAGGAAAATAACAGGTAAAGAGGAGGTGTTTGAGGAACTGGGGGAACCGTGGCCCAGGTAGAGTTGGGGATAAGGAAAGATGAGGAGGTGGTCCCCCAAAAAACGTGCCTGAACACTGACCCCCCCCTCCCCAACGGTGCTCTTGCAGTCTCCTGCCCTGCGCTGCAAGCCCCCGCAGACGGGAAGAAGTTTGGCACCAAGTATTTGGTGGAGCACGAGGTTCATTTCACCTGCGATCCGGGTTTCCAGCTCCTGGGCTCCAGCACACGGATGTGCCAGGCCAACGGCAGCTGGACCGGGCAGGAGCCCCGCTGCGCAGGTAGTGAGTGCTCTGGGCTGCCACGGCCACGGCCGGGAAACCGCTTTGTGCCCGTGTCCGCCCGTGGGCGTCATTTGCTAGAGCGGGATGTAATTTGGGTTCATTTAAACACGGGGGATTACTGGGGTTCACCAAACGGGAAAGGTATCACAGCTGTCCCTGAATCCCAGCCAGCCAACATCCTATGGATGCTACGGATCCCACGGTACCCCAAAGCTGGTACTTTGGGGTTTCTCATCCTCAAGGAAAGCTGGAAATGACAGCCGGAGCCTGCCTGGAGTTCAGCAGCACAGATGAGGGGAGAAGGCATCGGTGCTACGATGGCTCCCTGAGTCACAGCCAACCTTCACGTTGGGCTACCACTGCGGCATCGGGAGCAGCCGGTGTCTGAGTTCAGCAGAATAAATGGTTATGATAGAATCATAGAATCGTTCAGGTTGGAAAAGACTCTTGGGATCATCGAGTCCAACCATCTACCCTACTCCACAAAGTTCTCCCCTCCACCATATCCCCCAACACCGCATCTAAACGACTCTTAAACACATCCAGGGATGGTGACTCAACCCCCTCCCTGGGCAGCCCATTCCAGGGTCTGAGCACTCTTTCTGTGAAAAACTCTTTCCTGCCGTGGGGTACCAAAGCGGCCCGGTGTGCGTGGCGCTCCCGTGGCTTACTTCCCAAAATAAAATAAAATGAAATGTGGCTGCCTTTTTTTTTTTTTCTTTTCTTTTTTTTTTTTTTTTTTTTCAGAAATCAGCGAGTGCTCGAGCAGCCCCTGCCAGAATGGCGGGACATGCCTGGAGGGGCTGAACCAGTACAAGTGCCTCTGCCCCCAGCAGTGGACCGGGGCTGCCTGCCAGTACCAGGCACAGACGGGTGGGTGACCCCCCCCCTGCCAGGGTGGGTGATCTGCCACTCCCCGGGCGTATTTCAGCACCCCATTCCATCACGTCAAACCCCATCCCGTGGTGTGTGTGTGTGTGTGTGTGTGTGTGTCTTCCCCAGCTCCCCCCGCCTGGAGCGTGACGGACGACCCGGCGTTCAGCCGCCAGCCCCGCTGTGCCCAGATCGACCAGACCCAGCACTGCAGCTGCGAGCCTGGCTTCCACATGAGCGGCACGGCCGCCAACGGCCTCTGCCAGGGTGAGCCACGCCGCGGGGGGACCGAAACGCTGGGGTGGGCTGGGGGAATCTCCCCCACGCACCTGCCCGCTCCCCTCCTCTCTCCGCAGACCTCAACGAGTGCGAAGTGTACAAGCGGGAGGGGGGTCCCCGGCTCTGCACCCACGCCTGCGTCAACCTCCCCGGCTCCTACCGCTGCGCCTGCCCCAGTGGGTACCTCCTCCTGGGCGACGGCAAGAGCTGCGAAGGTGAGGCGGGGGCTAAAAACCCATGGGTTTACCCCTTATCCCCAACTTGCACTATTGCTTTTTTTATTATTATTATTTTCCCCCTTTTTCTCCTCCCTTGCAAGCATTTCTGCATGCAAAAATCTCAGGGGGTTTGCATAGAGAGATGGTTCCCAAGCTGGGTGAGGAGGGGAGGAAAACGATTTGAGGTTCAAGCGCTGGCAAACCTGTGCGATGCTTTAAGGCTCCATCTCCCCGGAAAAGAGCACGGGAACCCCACTTCCACGATGGAGCTGTCCCCTGAGAATGGGGCATCCCTGAGAAGAAACACAAACCAGCATTAAAAAGCAAGAATTAGACAGCGAGGGGTCAGCTCGGAGGCTGGCAGCTCTTCGGAAAGCAGGGGAGCTGGGGCACGGGTTGAGAGCAAAGCAAAGTGACAGCAGGTAGGAACGGTGAGTGGCCAGAACTGCTCATATGAAAGGCTCCTCCTGAAAAACAGGGTGGGTTGTTTTTTTTTTTTGTGTGTGCTATAAAGTGTTGATTATTGCAGTTCTGGGCGAGAAAATGCACTCTTTCTCCTTTTCTCCCTGATTTCTGCGTGTTCCATAGCATCTTGCTAACGCTCCCAGCAAATACCCGCATTCAAAGCTCCTGATTTATTGTCGGGTATCTTAGTGGTTACACAGGGGTTTAGTAAATAAAAAGAGATTGTGTTTTCAAACAGCTTAGCAAAAAGTTAGGAAAATAAGCTGCCGTGCTGCTGTGAGAGAGCTGCCATTGCTTGCTGGCCCAAGGCAGAGACCGGGGGAGGAGAACAGACACCCAACAGGCTTTTAGGCGATTTAAGTGTTTTCAGCCAAAAGGAACCCCTCAACGGGGCGGGTTTGAGATCTCCGGTCAGCTGGACCCGCTCCCCCTGTTTTGCAGACATCGATGAGTGCGCCCTGTCCCAGGATAACTGCACGAGTGGGACCACCTGCATCAACACGGGTGGGGGCTTCCAGTGCGTCAGCCCCCAGTGCCCCCAGCCTACCGGCAACGTCACCTACGTCAAAACATCGCCCTTGTAAGTGCAGCGGAGTGCTAGATCTGGCCCTACTTTATTTTTTGGGTGCTGGCTCCCAAAAATACGTGCAATAGCGTCCACATGGATCCAGTGCCAGTGAGGCTGGGGGGGGGGGGCAGGACACGGACCCCGCATCCCTGGGCTTCCCTGAAATCCTCCCCCCTGGTTTTTGCCTTTGCAGCCAGTGTGAGCGCAACCCCTGCCCGATGGAGAGCCGGTCATGCCACCAAGCGCCCAAAACCATCTCCTTCCACTACCTGCCCCTACCATCCAACCTGCTGACCCCCACCCCGCTCTTCCGCATGGCCACAGCGGCAGCGCCCGGCCGGCCGGGACCCGACAGCCTGCGCTTCGGCATCGTGGGGGGCAACAACCGCGGCCACTTTGTGATGCAGCGCTCGGACCGTCAGACGGGAGAGCTCATCCTGGTGCAGAGCCTGAAGGGTCCCCAGACCATCCACGTGGATGTGGACATGTCCGAGTACCTGGATCGCGTCTTCCAGGCCAAGCACGTGTCCAAAATCACCGTCTTTGTCTCCGCCTATGAGTTTTAGGAGAGGCGGCAGTCAGGGCAGCTTCCCTGACGGTGACGGTCCCTGCTCAGCATCCTCCACCCGAAAGCGCTAGCCCTGGAGGCAGGCGTTGTAGAATGGGAGCTCCAGGTGACATCCCATGCCGAAGCCCCTCTGCAGCCAATCATCCTCCCCTCTGCCTTAAGGTTATTCTGCCCAGGTGGCTTTTACACCCACCTACGCGGGAGAAAATGCAAACAGGGTGCAAAAGAAACCAGGTGCAGGGGTTACCCACTCCCTGGGACATGGGAGCAAGAGCATCCTCACCCGAGGCTCCAGAAGGATGATGTCCCACAGCCTCAGTGCCTACACAGCGCAGAAAACAGGGGCTAGAAGCCACAACCCGTATTTCCTTTTTGTTTTTTTTTTCTTTAGGAAAGAAATTAAGCTGGTGCGTGCAGGAGGTGGGAGGCCCACAGTGGCTACCGCTCTCCTCCCTGCTGGCCCAGGCTTGCTTGCACTGATCCCAGCCCCGCACAAGCCTCCGCTTCCCTGGGGATGCCCAGAAAACCCATGGCAGCCCGTGGGGAGGGGGCTTCTCCAGCGTCTTAATCCCCCAGGATTGACTGGGAGCAGAAAAATCCCCTGACCATCTATCCCTACAAGACCCTGGCTGGTCCTCGGTGTCCTCCTCGGCGAGTGGGACATGTCTGGTGGGTGAAGGAGGTGCCAAGGGGCGCTGGCAGCGGGCTGGGGCTGTCCCACGCTTCAGCCCTCGGGCAGCAGCTCCTTCCACCTCCCGAACCGGGTTGCGCGTGTGCGTCCCCCCCCCCCTCCGTGACCTCAGGGAGGGCTTCGGGCTGGCATTGAGGGTGCTCGAGGTGTGAATATTTCGTGTTTCAGTCAGCTGCAGCCCCCACCCCGCTGCGTGTCAGCAGCTCCAGGAACAGCAGGGCTTCGGCTGTGACACGCGCTGGGGGGGGGGGGGGGGGGAAGGAGACACCTCCCCGGTCTTGCACCCTTCGCCGTCGGTTCCTCGGCGCGGCGCTTGTGCATGTTAACCACAAACCCCTGACATTATGCATGTTTCTCCATTATGCTGGTTTTAGCACAATTAAACGATGATATAGCCTCTCAGCAGGTGCAGAGCAAAGTACCTGACGCGCGTGCAGCTGGAGGGTGAGGTGTCCCAGGGTCTGGGGGGGGGGTCTTGTCGGGGGCGTCCCAGGGTCTGTGGGGCACGAACCTGCCTCCGTTAGTTTTATTTTTCTGCCTTACGTTGCTTGGAAGGGGCTGGCTGGTGGCAGGGCAGTTTATCCCCAAATATCCTTCCCCCCGAGCATCTTCCAGAGGCCTCAGGGAGCCTGCCGCCGCCCCCGCCGAAAAAGGCAGCGGGGCAGAGTGTCCCCCCCCCCGGCACACAGCTGTACCCCCTAAAATCCTTCCCACTCCTGGCCCCGGGGGAAGAGACTTCACGAGGCTGATCTGTGCTGCACTCTTTGGGGGATCAAGCTCCCGATTTTTGGGGGGGGGAGATGGCTTTTCTGTGGAAGCTGGAGAGGGGGGCAGGACCTCTCCCCGCAGAACAAGGAGGGACATTCAGAGCCTGCTCCTCGCCGCCGTCGGCTCGGGGCTGCCGGAGCCCAGGCACGACGGATGGAGGATGTTTGGGTTGGCGGGCACTCCAGCTGGACGGTTGGAACTGGGAAATGCATCCCAGGGCTGTGCCGGAGGAGGGAAATGAAAACCCAATAGGCTCGCTCCTCCACCCCAGTGCTTAAAAAAAGAAAATAAAAATAAAAAAAGGAGAAAGGACCAGTTGGTGGGGCAGCTCAGTGCTGCCTCCCTCAAAGGGGGCTGAGATGTCCTCTCCGCTCCCAAGGCAGGCGGACCTCCCCCTCCTGCTGAGGACACCCCATTCCTGCTGAGGACACCCCAATAATCCTGGGATGGCATAGGAAGCTGTCACCATGCAGCTGGCCTCAGCGTGGGCAAGGAGAAGGCTTTTTGGACCTGGCCTGGAAAGGCCCAACAGGAGGTTGTGCTGCAAGAGAAAAGAGTTGCAAGGTGGACGGCAGGGGACATGCCCAGTTTTATTTCCTCAGCATGCACGGAGATGGCTGAAGCCTGCCAGGAGCAAATTTCCTTTAAAGCTCTGTGGCATAAGAGCAGAGAGGTAGATGTATGGGACTCTGCCAAAGGCAACACAAAGGGTCCCAGGATACGGGGAGAAGAAAAACACACGGAGAAAATTTGGTCTGTGGGGGTATTGCCTGGGGAAACCCACCTTTACCTTCCCCCCTGGGAGCCTGGGGGTCCCAGCTCAGTGCGCAGCCCAGGCTGTGATCAGAGGATGATGCCAGGCATCGTCAGAGGAAGGACAGGGAATGAGCAGGACATGCTGCCGGGCTGCCGGACCGCCCTGCTGCGCGCCTGTATCCTGGGATGCTCTGAGCAGCAGGTGACGAGGTTTTCCTCGGAGCTACTCGGACCCTGGCCAAGCCGTGTTTCATCCAGGAAAGGGAGCAGTTGTCCCCGTGAACCCACCCCGGCGCGTGTTTTAAATTAGCGTCTTAGATAAGAGAGCAGTGCTGTGGGGGCTGGAGAAAGAAGGCTACCAAGCCGGCAGCCCAGAGCCTGTGGTTTGCTGGAGGCATGGTCTGCCCTGCTGTGGTTGCCCAGCCTGGTTGGACATGCTTCTGCAACGGGCTGTTACAGCGCTTTAGGGACGATAAAGAACTCCCTGGACGTGGGGACGTGTTCCTCCACAAGCTGCAGAAAAGGAAGCTGGGGATGTGCCAGGAGCAGCTCCTGGTGCCTTACCTCTGCTGTCTCCATCACCTGTTCCTAGCTGTGGTACCTCTGACGGGGAACGTGTTTTATCATCCCTGCACCGACGGCACTTTACACCCCCGCCTTGCCGGGCTCTGGGAGCCAAAAACCAGGAGCCTGTAAGACGATAAGTTCCTGACAGGGCAGAACAGTTTCCATCTGATGCTTTAACCGGATAAAGAGGCTGGAAACGGGCACTTGAAGCTTTGCACTGGAGCCTTTTTCTCACAGCACAACCCCGAACTGATTTCTTAATTTCCGAGGCCAGGGTGAACTGGTTTCCCCTCTCCAGGACAGTCTGGCATGCTGCTGGGGCTTGCCAAGCCTTGCCTGTCCTCCCAGCTGCTTCTCGCCCTCCTCAAGGGCCAGGACCAGAGCGGGAAGCTCAGCCATCTCTCCCAGCATTAGCTGGCTGCGGATCTCCCTTTCAGCCACAGAAACGGCTAAGGTCGGCTCTCCAGTGTCTGGACTGGGCTGCAAACCTCTGGCCAGCATTTGAGCTGACTAAAGGAGATTTTTTTCCCATCCCAGAGCAGCCGCCTCCGGCATCTCGCAGACTTCTTGAGCCTGGAATGTGCAGAGAGATGCTCTTCTGGCCCCGGTAAATACAACTTCTCTTTGGGATAATCATATTTTGGAGCTCAAAAAATAGCTGGTTTGCCTCTGCTCCCCTTCCGTGGGCTGAAGGCAGGCGGCTGACTCCAGATGTGCTCTGTGTGCCCTGGGAGAGGCTGGCTGCCCTGACCAAACCCCAAAGCCACCTTCTCTTATCCCAAATGGCTGGGGGTGAGGATGAAGAGGCTGAAAACCTCACGGTGGTGGCCTTGGAGGGAGGCTACGCGGCGCCCATTAGGTTCGAGGAGAGAAATAAGGTGCCTTTGAATTTCCAAGGTCTGCATGGGAAAGTGTTCCCTCTCCACCCCATGAGGTGAGACAAGCCCCAGCCTCAGGGGAGGCTTCATGTCCTGTTTCTTCCTCCTCATCCTTCCAAAATGCATTCCTGATGGGCCTTTCCCTGCCAAGCATCCATAGTCCTGAGCACCCCTGGGCTTCTCTTCACCTTCCGTCCCTGCAAACAAAAGAAAGATAATTATCTCTTTAACACAGAAGAGAGCATCAGGTTATTTTCAACTACAGGTTAAAATCTGAATTATATCACCTAATTAGGTAGCATCCCTGAAAAGCCCGTGCCTGGCGCATGGCACATCCATCAGTGCTGTCATGTCTCCTCCCACCTCACAAATTTGTATTACAGTTCAAATCCTTGCTGAAGCGAAAGCACAAGCACACGTGCCAAAACACTTATTAATCCTGTTACAGGCTTTAATGAAGAGCTGAACCATTTTTGTTTGTTATGGTTGCTAGGGATGTTGCTACACTCTCCACACCATACCCCAGATCCCAGTATATTTGCGATATCCAAGAGTGCAGGCATACTGGGGAATTTGTTTAGCCACTATTGCCAAATTTAGTCACACTTTGAAAAAAAAAGAGCCATTCAGGAGCTTCTCACAAGGGTACCTTTTTCCCTGACAACGTAAACACACATAAGGGTACTTAAACAAACAGCCACATGTTTGTTTAAAATGTATTTTTGCACCTGCACACTTTGCAAGAAATGTAGGAGCCAGGCTTTTATTCCGAATTTGAAATCCCCTTTTTTTTTTGTCTGTTGCCTAGGGAGACACTGCTGAGCCCTCTGGGCACTGGCTCCCGGACTGCCACCACACTGAGATGCTAACATGATGGAACTAATTAGCCTTAATTAGCCCTAATGGCCCTCCCCATCCCCACCTGAGGTCACCACCCACATCCTTCCCATGCTCCTTGGGGCCCTATTTCAGTCCCGGAGCTGGAAGAGTGTTTGTCTCCAGTTCAGGCTAGTTTCTTGGGTTGACTTGTGTGAAGATCTGGATCCTTGGTTGAGCTTGGCCGTGATCTTCTGCTTATCTTGCTCAGGTACTAGCCAGAACATGGACAGAGAGTCTTCTTTCCTCATGGATGTGAGGCCACGCTTTGCCTCTGTGTAAGGGGAAAAAATGTCCCTCGCGAATGGGAACTGATGTGGGTGTTCTTTTTTAATTTATTTTTTTGCTAGGATTGTTGGCACTGGAAAAAGAGAGTCATATGTCCTGAAAAGCCCTGTAAGCCAGGGAAACTAGCCTGTAAAGGAAAATAAGTTGATGTAACTTGTTTGGGATTTTTCCAGAAAGTTTTGACAAAGTCCCTCAAAAGACAATGTTAAAAGAAAAATCGTTAAAGTGGTTAGAGAACAACAAACAAGCTTCTCCTGGGGACTAGGAACTCCTGAGTCAGCAGAAGCAGGGCAGGAATAAAAGGCCAGCTCCCAGCATGTGGAGGTCTAGCAGGTGGGACATGTCCATCTCGGTGCCAGTTGTTGCAAACAGACACATGAAGTTTATGGAAGCAAGGATGAGCAATGAGGTGACAGCATTTGCAGCTGAGGCTGTTTATTTGAGTTGGACAAGACCATCCTGAGGTGAAGGTGGCGAACTCGGGAGACACAGTACCTCAGAAAAGGATGACATTCACTGAAAATGTGAAACGATGTGCCCACAATGGGAAGCTGAGAGCTTTTTTTACCCCCTCGTTACCAGCTTCAACAATCCTCCTCAGCATTTCATTCCACAGCCCTATTAAGGATTTCTTAGTGTGTTTTGAATTTTTCCCTTTTCAATACAGTAAGTCATTGAAGTGATGCTAACAAAAGCGTATTTTCCTTTAATCCCTCGCCACTTTTGCAGACGTTATTGCCTCTCTGACCTCTTTACTGCCGTTTTTATCACCCCCTGGCCAGCGACCCCTTCTTTAAACGGCAGTTTTATTACCCGTCCCGGCTGACGTGCCCGTTTTTCTAGGCCCCGTGCCTTTTAAACGCTCCCCGGCCTGAGGAAGCGGGCGGTGAGGGCCTTTACCTTGCGGTGACGACGGGCCTTGCCACCGCCGCGGGGAGGGAACGGCTGGTTTTAACAAGAAATGCTGCTCCCGGTGCTAATTAACGGCCCGGGGCGGGCGGGAGGCAGGGCCCGCTCTGCAGGGGGGGGCCTTACTCCGGCGGGAGGGCCGGCGGCTGAGGGGGAGGCCGGGCCCGGCTCCCGGCTCTCGCGAGGCGGAAGAGGGGCTGGGGAAGGGGAGGGGCCCGGAAGCACCATAACGGGCGGCGACCGCCATGAGCCGCCGCCATAACGGCCGGCGGGCCGCGCACGTGACGCCAGCCCGCACGCGGCGAGGCGGGGCGGGGCCCCGCGCCCCCC
>JAOXJK010000023.1:5732948-5743313 GCA_025774025.1 Xenus cinereus
GCTGAGCGAGCTGGGGGCCAGCGCCGGAGGTCGCCGCTGCCGCCGTTCTCCTGCTCCTCCTCTGCCGCCGCCGCCGCCGCCATTTTGTGAGAGTGCCTCGAGCGGGCGCCATGTTTGTAAGGAAGAATTAGGGCAGCCATCTCCGGCCACCAGCACCTCCCTTCCCCCGTGTGTGTGTGTCCTCTCGTTCTCCTGTGCCCCGGGCCTGCTCCTCCGAGCCGCCGCCGCTGCCGCCTCCTCCTCCTCCTGCCCGCGCGGGGCGGCCGGGCTCAGCCTGTGCAGCCTCGCCCTGCACTGAGTGCCCGTTAGTGTCTTACTAAGTAACCGTGAGTGAAACCTTCATCATCTCTCCTCACTGAGGGACCCGACCCTCCTCCTCACCGAGCCGCCCCCAGAGCGGCTGTGCGCGCCGCCGCCGCCGCCACCTCCTCCTCCTCCCTCCGCACCACGGGCAGCGGCAGTGTCCTGCCTTCCTCCACCTCCCTCCTCCTCACCACACCACAGCCAGCACAATGGCCTTTGAAAGCCTGTTCTCCAAACCCCCAAACCCAGTTCTTGACCCAAACATGCCCGACTCTGACAGGCAACATGCAGGGGACGAAAGGTCGAGTAACATTCTTCTCTCTCTCCGCTTCTCATAATGGTGATACTAGTGGGATGATGCTGATGCTGATAATGATGATGATGCTGTGTGTTAATGTGCCTAGGGGGTTAACGATGTTTTTGTGGGGGCAGGTCACCTTCAGGCTTGGAAGACCGGGGTGAGGACTGGGGTGGTGGTGGGGGAATGCAAGGAGGGGAGGGGGAGTGTCACTGATTAGAAGTGCATTATTAGTAGGGTTTTATTTTTTTGAATGCATGCATTTTACATCTTCATTTATTTATTCTGGCTGGGAAGGGGGACTGTTTTCCATTTCTTTCCATAAATTGCACTTTTCCAGCGGGTGTCTGTTGAATGTCACCATTGTTCTTTTTCTCCCTTGCCCTGGCGTTGCTAGTGAGGTAGGAAAGGGTGCTTTGAGTTGGATTACTATTTTTTTTGGTTGTTTTTGTTTATACAAGAATCTTTCACTAGATCCATATTTAACGTCATTTTCTTGCCAGATTACACCTTACACATTTAACTGAATCTTTTTTTATGCAGATTAAGGTCTGACTGACGTTATCTTTGCCACCTCTCAATCCCCATGCGCAGAAAACAAGAGTCCTCTTCCTGGTGAAAGGACCTCTGTTCCTCCCTCCCTTTCTCTCCTGCAGCTGCTGGAAATTCAAATCCTTTCTCCAGGCAGCCGTGGTCTTCTAACTAGTTCCAAAAATAATATGCCAGGGTGACAGCTACCCGTCCTTCAGCCTCCATCTACTCAGAGCATTTGTGACACAACTGCGGGAGTTAAAAATGCTGGTTTTCGACAGCTGGGCTTCAGCCTGTCCTCCCCACACAGCTCCACAACCATGCTTGGTACTTGCTTCAGAGGACTGAAAAACACTGGGGGGAAAAAAGGGCTTTTGAGTAACGTAACAGTTCCCTCACTGGAGAAAGAGTCACTAGTTCTGTGTTACAAATTGTGGAGGGCCGCATGAGCTGACTGACTGGTCCAAAAATCATGCGGTGATTTAGCGACAGGTTCAGGGCAGACCGCAGAGCTGCTGATTCTTGTTTTCACCTTCCAGCTTTTAATTGTGAAATAGTGTAAACTGTGTTATGCTGTATGTTCCTAAAAGAGTGCTGTGTAAAAAGCAAACTAGTAATCCTCTGGGATTGCTGAAGATATGGCATAACTACTTACTAAAACTGCAGCAGTAGCAGGCAAAGTGTTTTAGAGTTGCTGGAGTTAGTAAGTCTGTGACTTTTTACTGTTTCAGGGATTGAAAATACTTCGTGTTTTAAAGTCCTCCTTGAGGACGAGCCCAAGTTACCCACTGTTCTGCTGGAAGCATAGTTTTTTAACTTGGAGTTACTCGTGCGATGTTGACAAGTAGAGTTCCTCTATGCAGCTGTTCTCACCAGTACGCCTGTTGTTACACTGGTAAATTATGAAATAGAATAAATAAGTACTCTCTAATAGTCTAATGTACTTTTAATACAGCTTAATTTATAAACATTGCTTTATAATACTTTCAGAAGAGCAGGAGACTAACAATAAGCACATTTATCTGTTAATACTTTCTGTAAACAAGACTTGTACAAAACTTCTGCTCCCCTCTGATAGGAGACATGTATAGTAAAGTATATTCTTAATACACCTAGGACATTGTTAAAAAAACCAACCCAAATATAAGTCTTTGTATTATATTAGGTGTGCAAATGTAATCCTGTCAAATTGTAATATTTTAATTTTCGGAAATTTATAAATACTTCCCTACCAGCTGGTGACTGGGAAGGCCTAAAGTGAAGGGTCTTTCTGTCCACAGAAAACATGATGGACTCGCCAAGGAGAGAGCCAGCACAGCTTTAACTGTGAATATTTTTTAGTACTGAATTGGTTTTGTCCAGTCTCTATTGTAGCCAGTTGAAAAGCCAGTTTAAAGTTCCATAAAAAAGATGCAAGTATCTGGTGCGCTCATGTTCTGAGTTACCTTGAATGGGAGTCTCACTGTATTAACTAGTTTGGTATTTTAAAATTAACATGTCTAGTTTCGCTATGTTTTATCTTGAAGGAATTTTTTACTGTGTTGGTAGCTCAGTAGGACTAGTTTAGTTTAGGTACAGCCCATAGTAGGAAGCTGCTGAAAACATTTAACAGATTAGATCAATTTGTGCAGCATAGATTAATAGCATTTCTGTTAACATTTATTTAGTTTGGTTTTGAACTGATCTGTAGAATTATGAAGAAGTTGGTTAGTGTTTTTGAGCAGCAAAAAATAGTAAAAAACCTTGTCTGGCCACGCTTTGAATATTCTAAGCTGGAAGGTTGTTTGAATCCAAAGTCTTTGTTTTCTTGGTTTATAGATGGGGCACCTGATTAAGTGAGGAAGGTTTTTCATTCTTTAAATATTTTTACTTAACTCATTGTGGAGATGTTATCTTTAGTAGTTGGGACTTTATACACACAGAGAACAGTTGTCTTTTTAAAGTTTTTCCTGTAAGACTAGGTTTTATTAGGAAATCTTTGATAGGGTAAGAAAGAAGGCAGAGGCAGGGTGCAGGCAAACTCAGTTAAAGCAAACAAATACACAAAAAACCAAAATCCTCGTGGAGTATACACAAACACACCTCCCCCTTGCCATCAGGAAGGTGAGACTGTGTTGGAAAGAACAGTGTAACTCTCGGAAAGGAGCCCCAGTATATAAACTGCTGTATGTGCGAATTAGCGCTCTCTTCGGGAGGTCAGCAAGGTCTGATTACTTGCAATAGTTTGTGATTGCTGCTACCATCATCTGCAGGACTGAGCGCTTCATGTTTCTCTTAAACTATTTGGTGGAGATTGTACCACCCATACGTAATGCAGTAGATGAACGTACGTGCCTAAGAGAAGAACTAAACACTTGTCACAAATATAAAATAAGTCAGTCCTCGTGCAGCCGTCTGTGGATTTTGATTTTCTGATTAATAGTGAGCTGTTACAGGCAGGAGAAGGACTTGTTTGCTCCAGTTTGTTCTGCATTTGAAATTGGTGCCAGATTTACAGTTAGCAGGAACTTTAGAAAATAACTTGGAGCTCATTTATTTTTAAAATCTGAAACGTTAGGTTGGTACCGATACTTTCTGTTGGTGTTCTCTGCTTTCCTGGCATTTAATCTCCAGACTTGGAGATTTCTTATACCATTATCTGCTGTAAAAATAGCCGTGACCTAGTGCTAGGTCTGAACATTGAGATGATAACTCACAGATCACGGAGGTGCAAGTAATGCTTCTGTAACCAGAATGGTCTTACAAATTGCGTTGCAAGTGTAAGTATCAGGCCCTTTTCTGTGAGCTCATCGTACAATAAAGGGAATTCTAAATTAGAGGGAGAGCTTTGCAACAGATACCTGAGTGGCCTGTGAACTTTCTTTAGAAAATTGTCCTGATTTTGCAGAGGGTGTTTGGAAATGCCATTTCTAAGCTGGGCTTGTCTGTTGCATTTCAGGTTGCTTTTCCCAGGAACCATGCTAATCCTCACTGTACACTTTTTCATTATGTATGTGATATAATTTTTACATTTTAGAAGGATGTCGGTACAGTCACTTTCTTATTCAAGATAGATAAACTGGTTTGAGTTTTACAAAGCGTAGCTGAAGTGTTGATTACGCGAATCTGCCCGCTTCTAGCTGTGGTGCTGCTCTTCCAAAACCTCTCCTTCACCAGCTGTGTGTGCCTGGTGTAAGTCCAGATGAGCCAGGTAAATAGAGACTTCACCCAGCCACCCCTCTGGTTTTATTTTATTTTCCCAGTTTCCTCTTCCAGCTGTTTTAGGAATTGCTCGCTCCCTTTCCGTGTACCGCTTTTGCAGTCCTGTCCTCGACGGGAATGATTTACGCTCCGCTGCTCTACCAGATCTGTCTGGTTCACCGTAATGGAGACCTGCTCTGCTAAATTACAGCCAGTGGCAAGTAAAGGGAAGAACGCAAGTGGCGGGTTGTAACCAAGACGAGTAACAGCAAATTGCAATCTGTGTTACGTACCTCAGTTGTACATTTTCTCCGTTACTGCTTAGTCAACGTGATATTGCAAGTGGCTTTGTCTGTGTCTTGTCTCGATCCACGTGGCTTCTCGGCTCCATGAAGCACCGTAGCGTTACAGATCAGGGAAGCGTTTGTGGAGCGCAAGGGCTAAAGATCTCCTCTAACCTGCAGCTGCTGTTGTCCAGCCCGACTGCTCTCCCAGTTTCCCTTGCCATAAGGCTTCCATCTATCTTTAGTTAAACTCGATGACTTAAATGCGTCTCTTTTATTCTACCAGGTGCTTTAATGCGTCCTGTCCACGTGTGCATAATTTGGTTTGAGAATATTTACTTCCAGCTGTTTTTAGCGATTATTTTTTTTTCGGTAGTAGTTAGTCACTGAGGAATGTGTTCGTATTAAGTTCAAGTTTTGTGATGACTGAATGCAGCCTTGTAGTGCTTTATTGCTTTTGAGCATGATTTCAAAACTTTCTTTGACATTAGGAAACTAGGAACTGAGGAGATAATCACTCCCAAACATGCCCTCTGGGCAAACAAGGCTTGTTTGCCATCTAGCAAACATTGCAGGAGTGGCAAAAACGCAGCTGGCTAAGTCGCTGTTACTCCTTGTCCTCCTGGGGAGAAGGTGGCCTGTGTGAATTTCTGTAATTTCTTCTACAGTATTAAACCCCAAGGACTGAAGATGGTTAGGTGGCAGGGTGAGAAAGTGGGCTTTCCAAAAGTTGCTTGTTGGCCTCCAGTACCACCACAGGAAACTGGTTCATGCCTCACTGCTGTCTTTCTCACTTCCTTCCCCCATTTTATGGGAACACAGTATCTGTTCAATGCAGATAAAAGCAAAGCAGAGGTTAAAACCCCCAAGCAATCTGGTCTGTAACATTTCATGATGCAGTTTCACTGCCTGGCTGTAGATTAAAATAACTTCACATTTGCAGAGTGGGCAAAACTAATGGGCAGCTGAAAAGTACCGTAAGTGACCTGTATAATATTGTCAAAGAAGCCAGCGCCAGTTCTAGTTAGACAGTGGCTTGTTAACTGCAACATCACTTTCTAGTTCTGTACTTCTTTTCCTTATTCATTAATAAATTCTGCAGTCTAGCAGTGAGCTATGACAAATTCATTTAGTGAATTTTAGCCCTCTAAGATCTTATTTTTGACACGTAATTTTCATGCCATTGAGCTGCATCTGAGGTACTGTGCCCTTCATAATTTTATAAAAACAAAATCTTACGCACGAGAGTATTGCGGGTTCATCTCATGATATTGAACAGGACGGAAAGTAAGCGCGTAATGATGAGAAGTGATAGCTGGGTACATCTGTGCCGTCTCTGGTGCTGCACAGCACCATGTTTTTTTGGATGCATTGGATGTGGAAAATATGTGCAGGAGGGTTATTTGAAGCAGCAGGAGTGTATGAGGAGCTAGAGTAGAGGGCTTGATGGAGAAATCTAGTTTGAGATACTAAGGAAAACATACCCAAAGGAAATTAAGGAGAAGTAATATCCAGGAGTGGTGTAAGGCTTTTTCACTAAATGAGTCTTGACTGGTGTCAAAAACACTCAGGTAGTTTCCCATCAGTTTAAACTCTCTCCCCTGCCCTTATCACAGATATTCAGAAGTCAGCAGAACAGGTGTATGATGCTGTTATCAGCCCCTGTAAATTAAGGGCTCTTAACATACTGCTTCTATATGAGAAGATGAGGTTTTGGACATCTGAATGCCTTCTGATAGCCTTTAGAACTGATCGCAGAACAAAGAGGTTAAGGTTTAACCGTGCACTCACTTTAGGAAGAAATAGATTTTTATTTTTGGACAGTAACGCTCATTTATCACCAGAAATTAGTAGCTGCTTAGAAAGAATTACTTAATGCGTTAGAATTATGCCCATCTCTAAAGTCTGCATTCTTGTTACTGTGTCTTTTCTCTACATCAAATCTCTGTGTACAAGAAGTAAAAAGGAGGTGTTTGCAGCCTTTGGTTTTTATCTACTACTTACTTTTTTTATTCTCGGTAATGCTTTCAGAAGCTTTTGGCTATTTATATTCTCTTTAAGGCTTATTCCAATAAATAAAGTCAAAAGCATCATATTGTAAACAAAATGTAATTCGTTTTAAATGAGACCTTTTCTCATCTGTGAAGCAAACCTACCAAAAATGAACAGAAAAGAACGTTTAATGATAAAGACTAGCATTTCGGTTGTACAATTTTGTTCATATAAGTTCTTAAAACGTACAGAAGTATGATTCTCTTGTAGCACCAGCTGTATTTGCAAGTATGTTAAGTACTTCTGTTAGGAAGATTGGAAAAACAGTCCCGCAGGGAAAACCCTTTTAATTTTCTTAAAATATTTCATAGCTACAGTTGTCAGCGTACTGAGAAAATGCATCTTGGTTTTGTATCTTGGACTTAAGGAGCTTAAATTGTAAATCTTCTTTGGAACATAAAGAGTGCTGTTTTTAAAAATGACTTGGACTAAGGGCAAGAAAGGTAAGTTAAAGCCAAGTTTGAATGTCAGAAATGAAACTGTAAACACTAGAGTAATGGTGAGTTACTTAGTGTGGATTTCTGTTTTCCCTAACCAAATATTTGCATGATTGCTATTTCAGTGATTTCACCAAACCGATTCTCCCTGAAAAATAATATGGTTT
The DNA here is from genome assembly GCA_025774025.1 of Xenus cinereus. Lineage (NCBI taxonomy): Eukaryota > Metazoa > Chordata > Aves > Charadriiformes > Scolopacidae > Xenus > Xenus cinereus. The sequence goes on from JAOXJK010000023.1 coordinate 5,740,201, forward strand.
CTGTGCCTTTCTAATCCATTTTGGAGGTGCTCTAGAAATACTCTTGGGACAGTGGAAGCACTTCATGATTTTGTTTTCACGTAGCCATCAAACTCATGGAGTCTAGGTGATCTTAATTTTCTGTCTCCTGTGTTCTGGATGGCAAGATTGCATTTGCTGTCCCATGGGTTATGAGGAAACAGTAGTACCATATGGCAATTTGTTTTAATCATTCAAGTCATCCAGGGCTCTTTAGGAAGGAGTTCCAATAGGTCAGGCAGCAGTAGCCAAACACCTCTAAGCAATTTAAACTGGGTATTTAACGAAGACACTTTTGTTTCTCTTCCAAAAGGACTTTAAATGCACTAGGCTGGGAAGGGCTTGGTAATACTAGCTGAGATCTCTGGTGAGGCGAGTTAACTTCTGCTGCTGCTTTCTGTGCCGGAATTTTATACTGCAGGTCTGCACTGTAATAGGTCAGGGATTAATTTCTGTTAATCTGAAGATGCATCAGATTTAGTTCAGCCTTTGCAAATACAGAATTGAAGAAAATAACTCATGGCAAAAATTAAAAATTGCCAGTGTTTGTTCGGTCAGCACAGAGGCTGTCTTTTTGACTCTCAAGGTACGGGTTGTGTAGGCATCGTAAACTGTTCCCCCCCCCAGCTTGTTGGCATTATTTCAGTGAAGGTTGGTTTTTGTGGTGTATTGTTTTGTGGGGTGGGATGGTTGAAAGAGAAGTGAATCTTGAAAAAGACAACAAAATTATACTTCCTTGCTTTTCTAGATTAAGAAAATGTTGGGCTTTTTTTTGTCAGGCATTTCCAGCAATAACAGAAGCATACTAAGGTACTCTGTAAGCAAGAAGCTGTACTTTGCAAAACAGAAGTTTGTATTCACTCTTTTTAGATCAGTGTTCTGATCTGTTTGTTGTAGATGCTGCCAATGGGAAAGCAACCTAAGACTCGGACCCGTTTCCTAGAAAATCATCTGCTAGCTATGTTTTTTTCCAGACCACATCTGTTTGTTGACTTTTATTACTCATAGTGGAAAAGGAGGTAGTTTTGGTTCACACTGCTGAAAGCCCTTCCCAAAAACTGCTTGCTGTAGCCAACTCTGGAATTTAGGAATTGAACTTCTAAAAGTGATGGGTTCTGCACTTGCCTTCTGGCGTACAGCTCCAGTTTGTATTTTAAATGGAGAGAAAAAAAGCCTATAAAATGGAAGGTAATTTCTGCCCTGTCATTTCCTTTAAAGTTTCTTTGAAGCATAATTAAATTATTTCCAAGAAATTACTCATTTTTTTTACCGTTGTATTTTCAAATCGTATTTATCCAGTGTTTTGGTTTTTTTTAAAACACCTTGAAGTTCAATGCTTGGAAAATTCTAGGATGTAGTGGAAAGAATTTGGGCATTTGGGGATTAGAGGACTTTTTGTAATTTTACCTTTGAAATGCAATCCGGATGATAGTGTTACTGAGATTCTGCCCGATTGTTTTACCTAGAAAGTTATCCAAGTCCTGGATGCATCCCAGAAGTGTAAATATATGGCAGCAGTTTCCAAAGGAACTAGTGAATGGTAAATACCTTATTTCCTAAAGAGCATTTTCAGTAGACGTCCTTGAGAGAGTGAGTTTAGCTCATGTTGTCAAAAGATGAAATATTGTTTTTTCTAATAGCTGCAGGTATTTCATAAATATTTGCATTTCATCAGGCACACTTTATTAATCAAGTGACTTCTGGAAAGATGTGACAAATGCTTGCTTGGGATATTTTATGATGTACTTCAGAATTTGTCAGGGAATGCTGGAGATAGTAGTCACTGTGGTGTTTGAAGACAGGGTTTATTTTATGATTGGTGTACACATTCTGAAGATCTTTTATCTCTTTTTCAGTATGGGAGTATCTTGGTGTTACGTTGTCCTTCACGAGGCGGCGTGAGGATTGTCTGTGGGCAGATCTCTGTGAGCACCGTGTAAAAATCACATAAAAATGGGTTCTGAAACTGCCTCTTTACTTCACGTTTGGTGCCCACTTGGTTGTGTGCATACCTTTATTATTATTTTAATTTCTGTTACTCGTTCAAAAGCTGACTTTGACTTCATAGCTTCCTGTTGGTTTATATTAGCACTAAAAAATAATGTCCTTTTCGAGATGTGTCCAAGGAAATGTTGATGGTCATAAGCAAAACCAGTGACAATAGCTAAACTTAAGGTGTAGGAATTGAGCAGTTTTTCTTCTTTCTAAGTTCACTTAGAAAGTTCATCGTTTTTTCTAACACCCATAGTCATATCTGGTGTGTTGGACAGCCATGCCTTTAAGGCATTTGTTTTCTGTGAATTTATCCAGTCCTTTTCTGTGGCTGCTGCTGTCTGTTTCATAGTCCTAAAAGTCCACTAGCTACCTGCCGTGAACTTGGTTTTACTGCCCGTCAATATGAATGCTGGTCTTTCAGTGCTGGTCTTTTCAGTTCTTCCACAGCAGAATCTTCTAATCAGATTAAATCTTTTTATGCCAATTTTGTAATGTTCTGACACTTGAAAGCTTCTTACGAACTTTCCTTCTTTTCCGTCCTGCTACTTCATGCTACTTAGCAAGCCAAAACTGTCTTCAGTACTTATCTAAGTTATTTTCTCCCATATTCTGTAGTATTTTTTTCAACCACTCCTTAGACTAGTTGCCCTTGTGCATTGCTTAGAAATGGTCTTCGAGTCCCCTTCTCAATCATGTAATACAGCAAAGCATTTTCATGAGGCTGGTGTGTGTATAACTTGTCTTTATGTGGTCGAAGCGGGCTTCCACGAGATGACAGGGAAGTTTCACGGTTGCTGTAGATACGCTGTAGGATCCCACCACTAGTTGAGAATGAAAGGTGAAGAGGTGGTACCTTGAAATTGATGCATTTCCTTAGTTTTTTGCGCAAAGCCTTTATGCAAGTCAATAATAATGGAATTACGGAAGAGTTGGAGTTGGAAGGGACTTTCTAGAGATCATCCGGTCCAACTCCCCTGCCAAAGCAGGGTTGCCCAGAGCACATCACTCAGGACAGCATCCATTGGGTCTTGAAGATCTCCAGAGAAGGGGACTCCACACCCTCCCTGGGCAGCCTCTTCCAGGGCTCTGCCACCCTCACC
>JAOXJK010000023.1:5758909-5773947 GCA_025774025.1 Xenus cinereus
TAATCTAAATCTCTTCTCTTCCAATTTAAAACCGTTGCCCCTTGTCCTGTCACTACACTTCCTGACAAAGAGTCCCTTTCCAGCTCTTCTGTAGCTCCCTTCAGGTATTGATAGGCCTCAGATGGCAACAAAGAACCACGGGGCGGCCGCTCTCTCGGCCCTGCCACGGCCCTGAGGGGAGCAGAACAGCGAAGGGAACAAGAAAATAATAACTGTAACATGGATAGAGGAATATACAAACACGATTACAATATCACCGCTCCCCAACCGCACCCAAGACACTCCCAAGCTTCCACTTCCCGCCAGCCCCCCGCTGCCCCCGGGGATGGCTCCCGAGGGATGGGATACCCGTGTCCCTGCTAGAGCCTGGGGAGAATTAGCCCTATCCCTGCCAGAACCAGGACAGACACAGGAATTGTTTAGGAAGCACACATTATTGTGCATTGGGGGGGATGATGGTGGGCTTTGTTTCCATTTCTTATTTTACTGAGCCGGAATAGTCTACTAGTCTCCTTCAGCAAGTAGGCAAGTTTAGGACGTGGACCAGAGGACACAGCTGTGTTGATAAGGCTTTCCAGTAAATTGCAGGAGGTAGTTGAGAATTTGTCCTGTAAAATTAAATATTTCTTCCTCTCCTGAATCTCAACCTTTCCCCAAAACCTTGTGATTTGGATTGTAATGAGGCAGAAAATCCCACATTAGTAATTTATCTGTTTTAAGACTGCTGTAAGGTGCCATTTTCCTTTTTGCTCTACTATCCCTCAATGAAGGTAATTTTCATCAAGGCTCAGATTTGTAATGGTTTCTTTTAGTAGTACTGGTAGAAATAATTGTTTGACAGTAGGTTATTTTCCCAGATTAATATTGACAGAAAGATACGTGGAGAGAATGCAGCAGAATTTGGGACCAGCTACATTTTTTTTTAAGTCAGGTCTTCATTTAAATTGATTTTTGTCATTTTAGAGTACAGTTGTTTTCATACAGGGAGTGATGACTTAATCTCGGGTTTTCTCAGTTTGATTTTACTGAGAAGTCACCCTTTATATGAGTAAATGTGTCGTATTCCCTGGTGATTGTTTGCTTGAATAATTTTATTATTTTTTTTAGATGACAATGTCAACTGGTATTCCAGTAGTGAAGAGGAAGAGGGGAGCAGTGTTAAATCAATACTAAAAACCCTAAAGAAACAGAGCGAAAATTTTAGGAATCGGCAACAACATTCCACGGAGCAGCACATGCTTGGTATTCCTACTGATCCGAGGCTGGCAAAAGAAAAAGGCTCAGGGCCTCAAGCTGCTGACCCTAGACTTCGGGCCTCTCCGAGGTCCAACCCCAGAAAGCCTTCGGAATCCGCGTCCTTGGACCCACGGCTTGTACGAGATCCCAGGATGCACAAGGTCAGTGAGGGTGGTCACGCCAGCTCATCCCTCGGGGGAGCAAAGCTAGATTTGCACCACCAGCACACCGGAGTTAAAGTCAAGCAAAAAGGGATGGATGATGATGAAGAGGACTCAGAAAGAGAACTGAGAGAACGAGCTTTTCTGATACCGTTGGAACCTTTGCCTGGTGTAACGTTAAGGGATCCCCGATCTCAGCTTAGGCAGTTCAGCCACATTAAAATGGATGTTACCCTGATGAAACCAAACTTTGCGAAGCATATTGTATGGGCACCCGAGGACTTGCTCCCAATACCTTTGCCTAAGCCTGACCCCGTCTCTTCAATCAATTTACCTCTTCCTCCGCTCATTGCTGACCAGAGACTTAACAAAATGCGGAATTTGAAAAACGATCCCCATCCCAACGCCATGCCAGCTGACCCGCGACTAGCCGCAAAGGCGAAAAACAACTTAGCGGGCAGGAGCGGCTACTTGGATCCATCTGCAGATTCGCATGCCAGTAGCTCAAGCAAACTGGGAGATCCTCGCTTACAAAAAAACGTTGATCCCAGGCTCCACAGACTGTCGAGTGCGGATACGCATCACGGAGTTGCAAAGGATTCACACCCTCCGAAGTTTGACCCCCGCCTCGCCAGATCTGCTGCTGGCTCGTCACAGCCCTCGGAAGCTGCAACAGCTAAACCCGACCCAGAGGCTCTCCCTCCTTACGCGCCCAAATTATCCTCGAGCGGTGTTAGGCTGGGAACTCCGGGCTCAATACTGAGTGGTATTAGTTTGTATGATCCAAGAGATCACAGCTCGTCGTCGGATGCAGCTCCAGCTAGTTCAGGAGAGAACGGAGAGAACCAGAAAAAAAGTATTTTGAAAAATTCTGGTAAAAACGAACCCGGTCTCTCTGAAGATACATCGCTGCAGAAGACTGCCTCGAGTGCGGAAAAAACCACAGAAGGATCAGCAGAAGCTACTTCAGATAAAGCAAATAGCACCAGTAAATCTCAGGCTAAACACTCCAGCGCTGCACCTGCGGTGCATAATCTTCCTATCCAAGCTTTATCGGGATTAATCAGACCGCAGTACAGTGACCCAAGGCAGGTCAGACAGCCTGGACAGGTAACTCAAACACAGGATAACGATCCGAATGGGGAATCAGATGATAAGTCATTAAAAGATGTTTTCAAGACTTTCGATCCGACCGCTTCACCGTTTTGTTAGCAATTGATTTTAAGTCTTTTTACTGTTGTGAATATTGCAGTTTTCTGCTGTTTTGTAACTGGTTTACCTCTTTGCTTTATTTATTTTTAAATTATAATTATCAACACTTTGCAGCTGCTAATCTCAGAACCACATGCAGTTATACAGTATGCTATAGTGTTTGCAAAGCTGTGGTATTTTCTATATAATACTTTTCCAATTTCAGGGAGACTAATAATTGACATGTAGAAAAAACCCCCATGTATCGTGTTAGAGCTGATAAAAGCACTTTCATTGTAAATAAGTCATTAAGAAAGTCCGAGGACCTGTATATGTGTGAGCTGTCTCTTTCATAAACAACATTTAGATATGATTGCCACATTTGTATGATTGTATAGATACAAGCAATATTATGTACATTACTGTGAGAGACACTGTTTAACAAGGACTGTCTGACGCATCAAGCCAAACCTACTAACTGATTTAAAACCTACGTAAATGATGTAAAAGGAAAACGTTGATCCTCCTTTTCAGATCAGTTGATGTAAGACATTGACAGTTTTTATTCATGCAGTCGATATTCTTAGTGTAAAAGAGACCTATATCGCGTATTGAGGATAAAAATGTCATATCTTCTAAAAGTATTTTATTCTATGCTGTATATAGAAGAAATTGTGAAGTACATAACTAGAAGAAAGTTACTGTTAAAAGTGGAGAATACCTAAGTTGTCTAATACAAAAAAGGTTTTTATTTAATTTTTTCACGCATACACAATTCTGATTAGTGCTATGAGTTACATTGTGGTGTTCATGTATTTCAATGTATTTTTGTATTCAGCCGCTTAATTTGTATTGCTTTTTTTGTATTGATGTAACTGCAGTACTTGTATTCATGGTGTCTATATGACATTTTTAACAAAAAAATTAAAAAGGGTACAGTTAAAGTCTGGTGATGACTCTGATGTTGACATGTTGGCAGCTAGTTCAGCATTGAGGGGAAGAGCAGCGAGGGCGTCTGAAGGATGAAGGTGACTAAAACTGTTGGTTTTAGTGCAGTTGCTACAGTTTTACGGTCAGATGGTAGCGGGTTTTTAAACTAACCTCGTACTGAACCCGAATGGAGTTAGTTTGCTGCGGGGTTCCGAGATCGGGCTGCTGATTTTGGAGAGAGTCGTCACTGTTCTCTTACTACAGTTACCGGCATCGCTATGAGAAATGTCATGCATGTTCTTTAATTTCTGAAGGTGTTGCATGCCAAGAGCACAACTGTCCTCAAAGCCTCTCTTGTTTTGCCTTTTGGGTTGCTTTTTATATAGAGGAAATGTAGTCATACCTAGCTAGCTCTGTTTACAATAAAAATTTGCCGTCTGCTCAATTGCCATCTGGTTCCCGCCCACTTGGAATGTTTCTTTGCATTAAGTCTCTTCCTTGGTGGACTTTTTGTTTCTGTTTGTTGGCCCAGGTAATGCTTATGACTGGTGTTTATCCCAAATTCTGAGGTTTTGGTTTCTTGGGCCTGTGAGACAAACAGGCAAGAATACGAGTGTCTTGCATCGATGAGCAGAGCTTAAGATGAACCGAGGGAAGCTCTCGACTTCTACATGTGCAAAACATGGCCAAGGAGACATCCCTGAAGGCAATACTGGTTTCAGTTTGCCTTCCTAATTTCCCAGACAGTAAATGGTATTAATTTTATGATATTTTGAATTGTGCTCGCTCAAAAGAATTGAAAACTAGATAACAGACATAAACTTGGTTGTTACTTTGGAATAATATATTAGTCCTACTTAATTACTATTTCTTCATCTGGTGACAAATTTGGCTGATAAAGAACTTCATCAAAAAAACAAGCCAGCAGAAGTGGACAGCAGGGAAAAATAGAAATAGTTTGGAAACAACAAATGGACTGATAAGGGAACAAAAAGAAAAAAATGACAGTGTTGAAGCAAAGATGTGTGGCTTCACATTTAGATGTGGAAAGTACTCGTAACGCTCACCTGAGGTTACACCTTCTTGCAGTGCAGTGATGACATCATCACTGAATTGGATTCTCTGTGGTTTTTTGAAAGTACTGGAAAAATAAGAGTCAAAGGAAAAGCTTTGATACCAAGAGCAAAATGACACAACTGAGATAATTGAAGGATCTCAGGTGGTTTGCCATGGGTCCAGTCATGGACCCATTTTGGAGTTGCAGGGGGGGTGTTCCGGTCGGGGGACGCAGAGTGCTGGCTTCTAACCTTGGAGGTCCACTGTCGTCTCAGTATCTTCAATACAGGTCTTTATTTTGGAAAAGAAAGGGTGCAAAGTAAGGAGGAAATGTAATTTGGAAGGGGCCAGCTAGTCCTTGCAGTCTGTTGTCTCCGTGTGTAACCACCTCCTTCCTTCTCCCCAGATCCAGCCGTGCCCAGGCAAGCGGGTCCCTGTGTGCCTCCCCAGCTACAGCGTGAGGGTCTGCAGGCTGCTGCTCCGTTCCTTCATCCACCTCTGCTCGCTGCTTTATCCGTCGCAGATTTCTTCCCCGAGTCTCCGCTCGCTCTGGCGTGCCCGCTGTTACTCGAGATGTGGAGGAGATTCATTGCTACAGTGCAAGTACTAAACTACCTGGTATCGGCATTGAATGTTTTACTCCGGGTAAAAGAGAGTCCCTGGGGCTGAGAGGGATTTGGGGAGAAAAGTCTCATTTCTCTGCAGGATCTGCTGAGTCAGGAGCAGCAGGTGAGGCAAAATGCTTCCCACTCTTGCTAGTCCTGGAGATGTGGAGGAGTAAAATGTTTGTCTCTGATCTTGTCTGCTCCCCGTGCTTCAGAAAGACTGATCGTTCCTAGATCACCACCTGGTGTTTGCTGCCCCATGATAAAAATACTACCTTGCCAGGTAGCCTCTTTTAATATTTTTCTGCCATGATGAAAAGACTCTCACGTGAATCCTTTATATTGCAATGTAAATAAATTTATTCTTGCAAAGTTGAGAATACTTAATTACACTCCTGTTTCACATTTCAAAAATCAGTGATCTTATCCTTTAGCCTTCCTGCAGTTCTTTCCTCCAGCTTTTGTAGTGCCTTTTTCGTGTTATCCTCTGAGTTCATATTTTACATACGGACTCCAACCTGTACACTGGATCTTCTGCAGGATGATATATCTCTGGCTGCCTTTCCCGTGCAGCATTTAGGATTGCAACCCTTAAAAGAAAAGGTGCCGGTTGCTAAAAAGGTGATGGTTGAAAAAAAGTTTGATAGTATGTTAAAGATCAGGGCCTGAGAAAGACCTCCCAGATCTGAGGCTGTCTTGTGTGGGAGATGAGCAATTCAATCATTTATAGAACTCCCTGATCCTCACCTCCACCCAGATTTGCTGGTGCTGCTACAAGCGTGTTCCTACATCCTTATGTTCACATCTTGGGTGCTGAGGAACACAGAAAAACTAACAGTTATTGAAAGAAACATGAGGAAGGTACCTCACCGAATGCTATCTTTCCTATAGCAATGTTTGCCAAAGAAAAGAAAAAAAAGCCCGATTGACTATATAAGAGCCAGAGCTGGCTCACAGCTGTAGAAGGGTATACATTATACAAATATAAAGAATTGTAGACCTGCTTGGTGGCCACTGATTCAAGAGTAATGGTTTCGGAGTGACTCCTGTGCCAGGTAACAAAGGCTGGCAAATGATATTTTACCGAACGGGAAATTCTGTGTTTTCCTTTTGACCGGGTCTTAAAGCTCTTTCCCAACTCCCGTGTCCTCTGGAGCTTGGTATCACCTCTTATTACTCAACTTCAAATGTCATCTGGATGAGAGGCCTCTTAGGAAACACACGTGTGCGTGGCATCATTTTATTCCTCTCTTCTTTCAGTCGCCAAAAGAAAGCAGTGTCTCTGCAGAGTGGAGTTTCCCCACACAAAAGCCTTTTTTAGGCCTTGCACTCTCAGTCCTCCTGCAAGGCCAGTTAGCCATGCACTTCCCCTCCAACAGAAACCCCTTCCCGGTTTTACAGCTTGCTAGCCATAATTGTACGTCCTTTAATAGGTTTTTAGATGTTTGGGGGCGTACTTGGTCTGAGGTGACTCTTCTTGCACCATAGCTGTCAGGGTGGGTTCAGCCCTCGCCCGAGTCTTGCGGAGCCCTAAATCATCCCTGTCTGAGTTTGAGGACTCCTTGGCTCTATGCCACAACAGAGTTTTTCTCCAATGCATGCAAAAAGCAGCTACTTCTTCTTCTTCGGGGTCAGGCAGGGGCTGTCGCAAACCCTATTAGACAAAATATTTACAAGCTTTAATATATTGTTGTACGTTAAATTGTTTAAAATATCTGAAATGATATAAAAGTCTGAATGTATCGATGAGGGTGCGACCAATGTGTCACCTCTACCTGTTAATGCTTATAAAGCTTAAAAGCCTGCTTACAGAAGGATAAAAGGAATACAGTATAGTTTATTGATAAGCAGGGAAATTTCCGAAGGGAAAAAGCCAGGTCATAAAGGACTTAGTGATCCAAACAATCAAAATAAAAGAATGGTTAGTTACTTCAGGCTGACATCAGCAAAGCAAAAAAATGGACATATGCAGAATCTTTAAACAGTGTGGGCAATTAACCACAGGAGGAGCTTTTCCACCCTTGTTCATATCGTTCATCAAATAGGATTCTAATCAAAGCCACGTCTCTTTCAAAAAGATGTGCTGGAGCTCAGCAAAAGTTGTAGGATTTGTAGTTGTAGGAGGCCAAGGCACACACTGATGCAGTGGAGAGGTTGTATTTGCACTGGTTTTCTGAGTGCTTTCACATAAAGTCTGCTCTCCCAAACTATTTACAGTTGGATCAATCAGCGGTTGGCAGCTGCCAGGGAAGTACTTGGGAGTTTTGCTCAAAGCTCATCTTGAGGCAACATAAAGGCTAACACTGACATGGACTATTTTCAAATAAAGGCCTCCAACGAGATGCTGCTGCTCTCCTATCCAAAAATGAAACGGGAAAAGGACCGGCTAAAGACGACTCCGGAGTTGGTAGCGCTGACAGAGCGGATTCAACGCCTGGAAAGATGCATAGTGGGCTTCGGAAACAAAGCAGAAAGGCATGAAATAAGAACATCGCAGTAAGAATCCATCCCAGGTGGAGTCACAGAGGTCCCCAAGCAGCCAGCTCTCTCTCGCTTCCCAGAACCAGGCTTGGCTGTAGGAGCTCCCCACAGCGTGGGCTCACCTTCCAAAACGTATTTGATGCCATCGGCGTTAACTTACTTTGATACATGCTGCCTCGGCTGCCTTCAGAACGTGCAAAACTGCTTGAATCAGGTTCTGCGCGTTTCTCACAAGCAGCTCAGAGGAGGACTTGCTCTCTGCAGTGACTGCTTTCACCCTTAAAAGACATTTTAAAGGATTTTACTGGAAGAGCATCAGACAGCGTCCATCCCCTGTGCGGCCAGAACTCTGTCGGTTACTTCAAAACCAGAAGATTGTCCCGCGGACTATCAGAGCGGTTTTCCATAGATGCAGGCAAACCAGGGGAGGGAAAGGGTTGTTTAGAGCAACAGGGAGAAGAGAGGGAGCCCCCTGAATTGGAACTGAACACTGCCGATGTAACAAGAACGTCTGGGAGACCACTGTGCACGTCTCTTTGTGAAGAGGGGGGCACCAGCCTTGGGAGAGATTGTCCTTGACCCCAGCAACTCACCTGGCCACGATGCTCAGCTGGCTGCTGATGGTGTGGGTCTGCTCTGCAGCGCACAGCAGTTCTGAGGAGCATCTCTTGTCCAGGCAGTGCTTCGCGACGATGTGGCCAAATTTAACAAACACCTGCCCGTCAGAAGCCATTTGCCTCGCACAGGCAACAAGCTGGTCCTTGCTCTAAAACGAAACAAAAATACACGTGGTTAGGGAGAGAAGGAGAAAAAAAAAGATCACCGTTTCTGCAGAACAGGAGCGTCCAGGAAGCCCAAGATGTATTCTGAAACAAGGAAAGGACTGGGCACCGGGTTCACATCTAATCAAGTGGAAGTAATTTCTATTGCTTTGCATAAATGCAGCCAGTGCCACCCTTACAAGAGCAGGGTAACGCAGGGCTTTCAGCAGGTGCCGGGCAGCCCTGTCCCTGGCTTTGACTTGTGCTCTTAAGGAAAAAGTATTTTCTTTATGCTTATTAAAGTGTCGGGGTGGAGGGGATGAAACACTCCATACCATGATGGGACCCTTCTTCCTCAGGAACTGAGTCATGTGAAGCATCCTTGTTGCCATGTCCTTGGTGACCTGGGACATCTTACTAGGGTCACCCTTCCGTGTGTCACTGTTTTCTCTCTCGCGCTTCGCAGGGCTGCTGGCACCGGAGACGCTGGGAGGACTGCTCTTGTGCTGTTGAGACAGTAACTGAACAGAATTTAAGCCTACAGTGATGCTGAGAAGTCTCTGTGTGTTTCTGAAGCAGTTTTTGGTGAGTAAAGGAGATGGGTGAGCTGCCCACCACCTTGCGGGGTCTGCTCTGCCTTCCCAACCAGACTTTCTCTCCTCCATCCCCTGCACGGCGGGACTATCAAATTCCAATTCCCCATCCCATCGTCTCCTGGAGCTATCTCCAAATGGGTGGTAGCGTCACGTGAGCTGACAGTGCTCGCTGTTGAGAAGTACAATTAAGTGCTGTACACGACTCTGCTGAGCGATCTGGATCGTGTACTGAAGCCTTTGCCAGCTCCTGGCATCCAAAAGCAGTTGTGGGAGAGGAGCTGCTGGTACTCCCAAAGGGTGCTCGTGGGGAGGTAAGGAGCTGAGCGCAGCAGGGTAACGTTTCAGGGGAGGGAGAGCAGTACAGCCCTCTGCTCCTCAGAAACAGCATTTTGGAGATGACTTTATTTACGCAAGAGTGTCCGTCGGATCAGATGTCCAGAACTCAGCCGAATAGGGCAGCCGGCAACCTGATCTAACTTTGAAATTGGCCAGAGAGTTGGACTATTGACCTCCAGAGGTCCCTGCCAATATCCCTTATCTTAACGCTCTGTGGTGCGGGTAACAGGACTGACGGACAGCCCTGACTGTCACCCTGCAGTAAGAGTTGATAGGGGGGGGGAAAAAAGCTACTGTACCGTTTCATGTACCGTACCGGCTCCACTTCCTCGTCTGCTCCTGCTTGGGCAAGTTTCTGCTGACTTGGCACGGCTCAGAGCGTGAAGTTCTTGGGCTGGGAAGAGCTTCGCTGTGCTGTTGTGTCTTCTTGGAGAGTGCTGGTCCTCTGCATTCTGCAAGTGTTGTCTCATGAGCTGCAGGACCTGTTCGTCGATGCCCTGGATGGCCTGCAGCCGCGTGATGAGGTAGTGCGCCTTTGCTGACCAGTACCAGACAATGCTGTCCAGGTGAAGATGACCTTTGTCCTGGTGGCTCTTGAAGAGCTGGCGGGCGCTGCCCACTGCGTCGGACGTGAGGACCAGGAGGTGGTCTGCGACGGAGAGCAGGTTTGCCTGTGATTGCAATTGAGCACTGGACTCCAGAATGTCTTGGAGAGTGGTTTTGACCCACTGAACGTTGGCCATTAGCCGACTTGCCTTCTCTTCAAAGGCCTCTTTTCTCCTCTCACCATCCTCTTGAGATGGAGGGGACAGGGCTGGTCCAACGACATCACGGATGACCTGCAGGTGTTTGGTATTGACCTTCTCCAGGTGGAGCAATAATGCCTTGGCCCTGAGGGCCAAGTCTCTCTGCAGAAGCTCAAAGCGAACGTACAAGTTGGCAGTAGACAGCGGGGAGAGCAAGAGGGTACTGGAGGCATCCAGCAGTGCTTCCACTAGCACCTTTATCTCCTCCCTGAGCTCTAGGATTTCACTGCCACCACAGTCTTCAGGGCAGGAGAGGTAAGAAAGCCGGGCAGCCTCCTGCAGCCTCAGGGAGCTCTCAGACACAGCAGCCAAGAGGCTCCGCAAGCAAAGCTTATTGTTCATGGCGCTCCTCAGCTCCCTCAGGAACAGGACGTCCCTGCCTATGAACTGATCCACAGAACTCAGCAGGACGTGCATACTGATGGCCCACTGGAGACAGTGCAGCTCCAGGCTGGCCCTTCCTACCCTGCAGGAGCCCTCAAAGGATGCTGCTTTCTCAAGTAACACTTTGTTGTTCGCCTGAGCACGTGAAAACTTGGCTTGGACCTGTAGAAAGCTCTCCCAGACATCAGGGGAAATGGGATTTCCCTCACTACGGGCCATGCTTGCAATGCCTTCTGCTAACTGAACCACTCCTGCTAAACCCATCATGGTCTCATCCAAAGCCTGTTTGCCGCTCAGGAAATCAGCAGACAAGATAAAGCCAAGTACCTGCTGAGACAGACCATACCAAGAGCCTGACATGGCTGCCAGGCACTCTTTTGTCTTACAGATCCCTTCGGAGAGCGTGAGTGCCATTTGAAGAAGCCTGCCTGGACAAGAAAGCCGCCTTGAGGCCGTTTCCCTGGCCAAGCTAACAACACATGGTGTCAATAACACGATCTTCTGGTACTGCCCCAGCGTCTCCATCTGGGGAGACTCAGCAACAGGCAGCGCTTCCTTTGCTGCATCGATAGAGCCATTGGAGAGTTCAAGCAAGGCGGCGCAAGCAGCATTGACAGCTGCCGTATCGTGGGCGCTTGTTGCTGCTAGGAGAGCTGTAATGACGGGGTGCAGATCTCCTTTCCTTGGAATGACATCCAGGTGTAAATTATCTGCTTGTGGAGACGGACGGCTTAAGATGTCTTCTTGCAACTCAGCCTCATCCACAATGGTTTTTAGCCCAGCACGGGATGGGCGGAGTTCAAGTGCCTTTGCAGGATCAGAGCTTCGCACTTGTTCTCGGAGAGGGCTGAGGATCTCTGGGTGGTTGGACCCATCCAGCCCATCTCGGACATGGTGAGCAGAATCCATCAGGCAGCTTGCTACCTTTGAAAAGATATCCCTGGTTTGGAGGCAGGAGATTCTCTCTGCACGAGGGGCTGCGACCGCTTTCAGCTCAAGGATGGAGTTGGCCAGTTTCTCAACCCAAACCAGCAAGCCGTTCCTGAAAATGGGGTCTGTGGCTCTGTCCACATACCCGGTGGTAGCTTCAACCACCCACCAAGCCCAACTGATGAGGCGAGTTGCATGCCAAGAGAGCCCCTCGGGGTCCTCACTTTCCAGGGCCTTTTCACACCATTCCCTGTGCTTGGCCATTTCCTGGACAGACACCTTAAGGAATTCACGCATGCTGACTGTCTCCTCAAAACACCGCAAGAGGCTTTCTGTTGTTCCAGCCCAGGTGCGGTGCAAGGACTGCAGTTGCTCAGCAGCTCTCATCTGGGCTGCGTTTCTGCTCATTTCTGTAAGCAGTGGAGGGAGACTGGCAAGGAGTCTCTTCAAATACTCTACCCGCTCTCCAATTTCTCTAGCAGTTTGGGTTTTGGTGCACCTGGCCAGAACAAAGTCTGCCACTCTAAGCATCTGCTGGGCATGCGTGAAGAAGGTGGCAGCGAGGGGCTGAAGTTTCTTTAAAAATCCTCCTTGTCCTGCTGGAAAACACCCTGTACCAACAAGGCTAAGGGCATCTTCAACTAATTGCCTCAGGGGCTCCTGACCCTCAAAGAAGGTGTCAAGGATTTGGCATAGAGTAGCTGCGAGCGCCGCCCGGTCGAGAGTCTCTACCTCTTCTCTCATGGTGTGCCATTCCTTCTCCAGACTGCTTTCTCCCCAGCTTTGCCCTGACCACCCCTTCCGCTGGCTTACATGGCTGCAGATGCTCTTCCTCAGCCGTAGCAGAACGCAGCAATGCTTTACCAGGTCCAGCTTCAGATCTGACCTGGACGAGTCTGCTAGAAGCATGCAGTAGAAAACGACTGCTTCCACGTGAGCACTGAACTCACTGTCAGAGAGCTGCACGGGGTCTGGGGAAGAGAGGAGAGCCAGCAGCCCGCTCACGTGCTGGGAGAAGGTCCCGTTTCTGTGCCGTGGCTCCTTTCTGGCTGTATCGTTGACAAGCAGGGAAGTGAGCTCTTTGATGGTGCTCTCCATTAGCTGGAAAGCGTAATCTTTGGAGAGGTTGGCTTGCTGATCCCAGGAGTGTTTAAGATCGCTGTGCTTGGCTGCGTGGAGCAAAGGAATGCACTTGTGAAGCAGCTGCAAAGTTTGGGCCAAGCTCTTCTGTTGAGGACAATCTCCAAGTTCCTCGAGGTGCTTTGCTGTCAGATTGCTCAGCAGAAGCAAAGCCTCCGAAAAGGTCCAGAAAGCAGCCAGCAGTCCTGGCATATCCCCTGCATCCCGCAGCACACTCAGGCACTCCAAAAGCCAGCTGGCAGCCTGAATTACCCTCCTCGTCCCAGCAGCATCTTCAATCTGAAGGATCTAACCAGGAAAAAAAAAAAACCAACAGAAAAACCAGTCAGAATGGTAAGGCGCAAGAATCCCTGTTCACTATTTTTTCCCTTGAGCAGCCAAGCTGACAGCCCAGCCCTTGTAGGGAAGCAAAGAAGTGTGTTTTGCCCAGCAGACCTGCCCTAGTGAGCACATGGTGAAGAAACAACCATTGCTCCAGCTAAAGCTTCCTTCAAACCCCATCCCAAGTCCTAGTGGAGGAGCTCTTGTCCCTCCTACAGCTGCAGTTTTAACCCACTGCTGCGTCCCAGCCCAACATCTTTCCCTGCTCGTGCCGGCGCTAACCCCCTCCATTGTTACCTTCACTGTCTCTGTTAAGACCCTCTTTGCCGACACAGCCAGCTCCTCTCTGTGGCCAGGGTTGTCCGGCTGCACCTGGAGCTTGTGGGCTACCAGCAGAATGCACCTCCCGGCCTGGACAAGGGACTCAGCTGCAGGATGCATCTCCTCTTTGAACACCTCATCGCTGGATTCCTCAGCCAACCTGGAACAGAAACCCCTGGGCTCAGCTCTTCACCATCCTGTGAGTACCAGCCTTGGCAGATAGCATGTGCTGTTCCTGGGCTTTATCACAACAATTAGCCACACCCGACCTTAATTGGGCTTGAATTGATTTTAGCCGTATTTGTTGCAAACTGTTTAAGAACCTTTTACAGCAGCTGCAATTCACTTTAAGACACGGTGTCTGCTATCTACCCTAGCTGTAACAGCAAAATAACCCAGCGACCAGTGCCTGATCTGTGGCTTTGGGCTCCAGTTTATGGAAGCATTCAGTAAATTCACTCAAGCATTTGGTCAATTGCCCAATGATTATTTTAAGATGTGTTTAAGTTAAATATTGCTTGTTGAGGTATTGCTTACTTCGCCATGTCCCTTCTGAGCACGTATCCCTGCTTTCTCCCATCTCTCCTTTTCCCTTCCTAATCCCGTTCCCCCTCTTATGTTCTCCATCCCTTCCTCCTCACGTTCCCACCTCCAGTGGGGTGCAGGCAGGGAGCACCAGGCAGGAGGGGCAGGCTCCCTGCCAGTTTCTTTACTATCCCTTCCTCCTCCTTCCCAGCCCCCAAATCTGTCCGGGAGCCGCCCAGCACACTCACCTTCTTGCAACAGAAGCGAGTTCCCCTGTGGCTTTGGATAATATTTCCGCATTCTCCCCTAAATTGGGAAAAGCCTGACGGATCCCATCTTCCCATTCCAGGGCGAGGATCAGATGGCAGAGCTGTGCTGCCATGGGGCAGAGGATCCTTTGAATAGCTTTGTTTTCTGTTAGGAGCCCAAGCTCATTGAGATAAAATGGCTCCATTGTGTCCTGCCTGGAAAAGGGAAACAAAACCTGGGGTTATCTCAGATCCTTCGCAGTGCGTAACTGTTACCAGTTTTACCAGTGACCTTGGATTTGGATGGCAGCTTCTGGCTTTGGAATGCTACTGGGTTTACTTCCTCCCAGCCCTGCAAGCAGGTCAGCACCTTGCTTTCGCCCCAGCTTTCTTTCCCCGGCTCCGCAGCCTGGCTTTGCTGGGCTCCAAGGCCTGGCTGCGCTTCAGGGGTGCCCCACACCCGTCCCACAGTCCTGAATTTACACCCAGTTGGCTCCCATCCTTATGTCAGCCCAGCTATTTCCTTACCTGGTCCTGCAGACGGGCGCTGGGGATGGGCTGTGGATGCAGCGAGACCCTGTGACGGTACCTGCTAGCACCCGGCTGTTGGTGGGGAAACGAGGGTGCCTGTGCCCATGCAGACAGCTCCTGGGCAGGGATCCGAACTCACGGGAGGCGGGTGTGATTAATTACACCTTGATTACCATAACTCGGTTCCTGTTGCGGACAGGGTGGAAGGCAAGCACCTGCTGCTCACCCGCCTGGGGCTGCAGGGGGCAGCGGGAGGTTGGTAGCTGGCGCCCCGCGGGCCTCTCTCCGGCTTTCCCGAGGCCGGGGAAGTTACCGGGGCCCAAGGGCCCCTTCAGCCCCGGGGGTGCTCCGCCGAGGGGGTCTGGAAGCCCGCAGGCCGCTGAGGGCCCTGGGCCCGGTGTCGCCATGGAGACGGCGGCGAGGCCATCCCGGGTGGCCGCGGGGCACGCCGGGAGTTGTAGTCCGGCGGCGGGTGCGGG
>JAOXJK010000023.1:5776192-5806751 GCA_025774025.1 Xenus cinereus
TCCCCCCCCGTCCCCCGAGGTGGTGCTCCCGCAACTGTCACGGGTGCAGCGGTGTGATGAGCCCGCCCGGCCTCTGCAGCTCAGGGCATCTCCCTGAGCTCCCCTCCCCGCGTTCAACCCGCCACGGAGGTGTGCGGGGTGGGGGGGTGTCCCCAGGAGCTCATCCCAGTTTTATCCCGGGGGAGGGGGACACGCTGCCGGGAATCCTCCCCGGATTGGAGTTTTACGGATGATTTTCTGCCCCGTGGAGCGAGGGTGTCCCCCCCCCAGAGGGGACCGAGCCCTCGGCTCATCGCACAGAGACCCCCCCCGGGGCAGCGGTACCCCCGGGGAGACGCTAAAGCTGCCTTTTTTCCTGGTTTTTTGGGGTTTTTTTTCGTGTAAAAGTAGATATTCCTGGGGGCGCGAGAGCGGTGCCGTCAAAAAACTAGCAGGTTTGGCCACCTCAATCTCAGCTTTTTTGCTTTTTTTTAAAAAAATTTTTAAGGAAAGAGCCTTTAGGGAACGTTGCTCCCGCGGAGGCCTGGATGTTTCTAAACAACAGCCTGGAAAAATCTAATGCCTCCAGCCCTAAAAGCAGAAGTTTTAAAAATAAATTCCTCCCCAGCCTCCGGCAGATTAATCAGGGGCGTTAATCCGGGCGGCAAATTGCCGAAAATCCTTGGAGTGAACCGGCAGAGATTCCAAGAGGCAAATTTCTCGTTTTCTCGGGCTAAAAACAGACGCAAGAAAAAATTGCTTTCGGAACGGAAGGAAAGGTGGCGGGTGACTTTGCTCTCGGCATCCTCCTGCTGAAAGGGGGGTGCTCGCCCAAAAGCGTTATCGACAGTCTGATTTATTTTTCTTTTTCCTGAAGAGATCCATTAGCTGGCACAAGTCCTCCTTTTTTTTTTTTTTTAAAATTTTTTTTTAAATTTTTTTTTTAAATTTTTTTTTAATTGAGACTGGGTCCTGGGTTTGGACGGGTGTCGCGTTCCCTCGCGTCGCCTCCTTTGGCTTCAGTTCAGGCAAAAGGCAGCTTTCAAGAGCAAGGAGGAGCCGTCCAAAAAAAAAAAAAAATCGCCTGTCCTTAGAAAATGAAACGCCGTCGGCTGCCAGGAGGAGGAGGAAGGGAAAAAAAAGAAAAAAAAGAAAAAAAAAAGCAATAATAAATGTTGTCATCTCCCAGCCCTTTCTGAGGTCAGGAGGAGTGTGCGCTACAGAGGGCGGCAACGAGCTCGTAGGAGTTAAGTCCTTGGAGAAATCTGCCTTTAATGAACTAAAATATTTAACTCCTCTCTCGAGATAAGTTAATAATTAAGCACCCGGTTCGGGGAGCCGAGTTAATGCTGCTGAACCCCACCGCTCGGGCTTGCGTTGAGCCGTTCTCTCGCTTGTGTCCCTTCCCAGGGGGTGCGGAGGTGAGGAACCCCCCCCTTCCCCGGCGTGGTGGGATGAGGTTTATTTGGTGGGAGGTGGAGAGCGTGCACCCCTGTGTGTTACACGCGCAGCCGGTGGCCTTGGCGCCCCTTAGTTTTTGATTTGCTTGACGTTCGCTAAATGCCGCAGCCGTTTGTCGCCTGCTAGAGTCGGGGTGGGTTTTGCTGAGCGTCTCGTGAGACTCACCTTAGGAACTGACCGTTCCTGCCCAAAAAGGAGGGATCCGAATCACGGAGCAGATTGGGGGCTTGCTCCGAGCTCTCCAGGAACTCGCCAAAACTCTTTAAGCTGCCATTTCGGGAGGGTTTTTTTTTTTTCTGCTCTTCCTGTCCCCGTTTTATTGCAGCGAGCGACCCTGCCTCCCCTTTCCAGCGAGGAAATTCCCGACCTGCCCATTCCACCCGCTCCCAGCGGGGCTTGGGGGGGGATCCCATCAGGAATTTCTCCCCCGCTTCACCGTGCGTTGGAAACGAGCTGGTACCCCCTGGGAGAGGGCCTTGTGAGAGTGGGGGGCTGCCCGTCCCCCAAATTTACCTTCCTCTCTCTAAGCAGCGGGACGCTTAGATGGAAGCTGTGGCTTCCCCATCCCTGGAGGGGTTCAAGGCCAGGCTGGATGGGGCTCGGAGCAACCTTGACGTTTTAAAATGAGGTCGATCCGCCTCATCAAGTCTGGGGGCAGGGGGCACGTTGCCCTAACGCATGGGACTGCGACACCCCGAGCTCTCGGTCCCTGCTTCGGGGGCAGCGTTGGGTTCCAGCACCGTGTCAGGGGGCTCTCTCGCTTCTTTTCAGGGGCAACACCAGGGTGGAGGAGGCCTGTGAAATGTACACCAGGGCTGCCAACATGTTCAAGATCGCCAAGAACTGGAGCGGTGAGTACAGTCCCTGCCGGTGGAGAGCGGCTGATGCCAGGGTGACCCACGCATCCCCGACAGCGGAGTCCTGCATCCCAGGCTGTTTTCCGTGGGGATGGTCCCTGTGGTGATGCAATTCCTCCGCTTTGCCCTTCAGCAAGGAAATACCTTGGGGTGGGCCATCCAATCCGATGGATTTTGAGATCCAAGGGATCCCCCCTCGCTCATCCAGTAGATGCAGGGCGCAGCCAGGGGTGAGGCTGAACACAGGCTGTCGAGGATGAGTGTGCAGGTGGGAAGCCCCTACCGTGCCCCCCGTGGGGACGGGCTCAACCCCTGGCAGACAAGCACCTCCTGGACACGATTTGGGGTGGTTGTTGCACCTCTCAACCTCTCTGGGGCCTGGGAAGTGAATCCTGCTTTGCCTTTCTGTGTCGATCCTGCTTGTTGCCGGGTCAGAGGGGTACACGAGCTCGGCGTGCGCTTCTCTTTCAGCCGCAGGAAACGCGTTCTGCCAGGCGGCCAAGCTGCACATGCAGCTGCAGAGCAAACACGACTCGGCCACCAGCTTCGTGGACGCTGGGAACGCTTACAAAAAAGCAGATCCGCAAGGTAAGGGGAGCGAAATCCGGGATTGTTTCTTGCAAAGCTGCTTAGCGGCAGAGGAGGTGGCGCGCTGAGGCTTTCGGTCGTCGCCGGCTCTGTGGGGCTGTGGATCCTCGCTATTCGAAAGCCATAGTATCTTCTGCACCTCTGCTTTTCCCAAGTGGCCCTTCAGGTGATGCATCACCGTGGTCTGCCGTGTGGACTGGCAGGGGTGTCGTCTTGAGGTGGTCTCCGGCGCTTTGGTACGCTGCGGTGCCTTGGTGTGAGGCACTGCCCCCGGGTCGCTTCCTTCCTGCTTTAGCTTGGCTTTGGAGACGTACTCACCTCTGAAGGAACACTTAAGGCGGGTCTTAGGTCTGGATCAGAGTGGGATCCCTGCCCTTAGCCCCCTCCCAGGGGTTTCCCTGGGGCAGGGGAGAGGTGGGAGGAAAACGGACCGACCCCTGATGGGATGAGGAGAAAAGATCTGGATTCTTTACATCTGGTCGCAAAGAGCAGGGTTGTGGTTTTGTGGAAGACCTCTCTGATTCCCCCTTACTCCAGCTGAATATTTGGAAACACACCAACCAACCCGCCAGCGCTGCCCACGCTTTCCTGTGCCAGGGGGCTGAAGAAGCTAACTCAGGGCGGATAACGCTGTTTGATAATTGTAAGACCCCCCCCAAATTTCCTAGAAAATGGCAGCCTCTGCATGTTTACGAGATCAGCATTTTGAATTTTGCTGTTTGAGGATGCAGCCTGGCAAAGCTGGGGTACGAGACTGTTACCTTTCAGCGTCAGGGCTTCTGCCCAGGTGAATCAACAGGCTGTTGGTGGGACACAGGTTGTTTGGGGTGGGTGAAGGAATTACATCCGCAGGTGCAAAATCGCAGGGAAATGTGACATCCGTAGGTCTGAGGTGTTGAAAATATTCTGTTGGTTGTTCCAGATGTACGTACGCACGCACGCGTGTGAGTAGGTATTTATTGAAGAAGCTGGTTCGTGGTCTGATGGAGAGAAACGTTACCGAGATCTGATTTTTTGGGGGAGGGGGAAGGGGAAGGTCTTGGTCTGGGAAGTCTGATGTGCTGGCTGACTCTGTTGTTTTTCCTGAACACTCATGCTGCAGAGGCCATCAACTGCTTAAATGCAGCTATCGATATCTACACCGACATGGTAAGAAGCTGCGCTGGCAGCTTGTGGACCGATGTGCTTGTAAGAGACGCAGCTCTTGTACGTGCTGTGTGTGCGTCGGCTGGAGGGGGAGCCCCCGGCTCACCTTCAACCTCTGCCTTCTCCAGGGCCGGTTCACCATCGCTGCCAAGCACCACATCACCATCGCGGAGATCTACGAGGCTGAGCTGGTGGACATCGAGAAGGTGAGGGTGCCAGGCGCCGCTCTGCAGGCGCCGCGGCGGCTCCGTTCCCTTCCCCGGCCAGAGCAGCGCCCAACTCAGCCCGGCCGATTAAAAACCCGTCCTCCCGTCCAGCGCCAGGCTGCTTTATGTAGGTGCGAGCGGCCCCGTCGCTCGTAGCGAGCGTGACCAGGGCGAAGGATGGTTTCCCCGGCACCCCTCTCTCACGGGGCAGCCCCGACTCGTCGGGGTGCCGCTCTGCAGAGCCGCAGGAGGGCAGGGCTGCTGGCAAAACGCCCGCGTGAGGAACCCTGACCGATGCGCTGGTTTTTCCGCGTCCGAAAAGCACTTTGGGAAGTCGCGGGGCAGGTTTTGTCGTCGTTTTCTGAGGCGCCCGAAGGAAGCACCCCGTTACTTTTGGTTCCCATTTCAGCGCTGACCCTCCCGTTCCCGTAGGCCAGGGCCCTGAGCAGGAATCCCGCAGCGGCTCAACTGGCTGCAAATTTGCTTGAAGTTTGCAGAACAACAAAAAAAAACCCACACGGTTTCTAGATATTATTATTTAGACGATCATTTGCTTCCTCAGCTCCGCTTCCTTGGATCCCATCTGTCTCTCTGTTCATGACTTCGTGTCGCCTCTCCACGAGTGGCCCCGTGTAAATCGAGCCCTGCCGTGCCCGGGCTGTTCTGTCGAGCCATTTATTCTATTGTGGCAAAGCTGGCGGAAGCCTCGTCACGCCCTGACGATAAGCATTCGCAGGCGTTACAAGAGCAGTGTCACCTGTGTTTAAACCCTCGCCGGAGTTTGGGACCCTTCACAAGTTCCCGGTCAAATTTCCAAGGGCAGCCTCGTGTCTTGAGCGCGCAGGGGTGCGGGTGGCAGCGCTCCCCTCCGCTGCAAACCCCGCAGCGTGCGGCGCCGCCGCCGCTCCCTTTGGGTGTGGGATGGGAAAGCTTTTGTGAACGCGGTCACCGGGTGCTGGTCTGATCAAAAATTGTGCTTCGGAAGTGACATTCAAGCGCCGCGTTTCTGTCCCCAGGCAATCGCGCACTACGAGCAGGCTGCAGACTATTACAAAGGAGAGGAGTCCAACAGGCAAGTGCTCGTTGTAAAAGAGTCTCAACGGGGAAGGGTTGGATTTCTCCTGGGGTGGCCCACGTGCTCGCACCCTTCATCTGCCAGCCTGGTCTAAAATGTCCTTTGGCGGCAGATGTCTGTTTGAGGTTCCAATCCTGCACGCGGCTGTGTCTGGCTTGGGGTGCCCATTTTGGGTGCAGAGAAAGCACGGGGCAATCAAACAGTGTCTGACTCCAGGGCTGTGCCGAGTCGAAGCTCTTCGTGCCTTTCCCTGCGTTTTCATTTTGGCCGTTAAAAAGAAAATTCCCTTAATTTACAGCTTTTGGGTCCCACTTTCACGTAGGCTAAGTAGTAGAGGTAGTGTTTGGAGGTACCAGGGCGTGGATCTCCGTTTCTCCAGGACACGGTTACTTACTATTTCAATGCTCTGAATCGATTGCAGCTCAGCCAACAAGTGTCTGCTGAAGGTGGCAGCCTATGCCGCGCAGCTGGAGCAGTACCAGAAGGCGATAGAAATCTATGAGCAGGTGAGGATGCGCGCTTCAGCCAACGGGGCAAAAATTTCTTGAAAGTGGCTCAGTCCCGCGAAATTGCCGTGGCCTGTAGAAGCTCCTACTCTTATTTTTTGGGGGCTGGTTATGCCTGGGAGGAAGGGCTGCCCGAGTGCACTCTCACAGCTTCCTGCGGGTTTCTGACCCGCTTGGGATTCGTTAAAAATCTCTCTGGCTCCCCAAAAGCTTTTTGTACGGACACCGGCATTTCTTCTGTCGGCTTCATTCGCGTTACGGTGCTGCGTGTAATTTTAATCAGCCGTCCTGTTTTGAATTCAGTTCTTAATGACGCGGTTTTCTTGCCCAACTCCTAACGATAGCTTTTTTTTTTTTTCTTTTGTGCCCAGGTTGGAACAAACACGATGGATAACCCTTTGCTGAAGTATAGCGCCAAAGAGTATTTCTTCAAAGCTGCTCTGTGCCACTTCATCGTGGATGAGCTGAACGCGAAGGTGAGCGGGCTCCGAGTGGTTATCCCAAACTTCCCTCTTCGTCAACCTCTGCCGGCTGAGGCACGTTCTTGTGTGCACAGGCAGCTGCAGGGCAGGACTGACGCTTGAGGTGCCACAGCGTCCGGCTGGATTTACTGTCAATACTTTTCCCAAGCGTGGTTTTAGGCCTGGAAGGCAAAAACTGAAATAAAGTGGTTTTGTATGAAGTGAGCGTAAAGCGTATCTTCTCTCTTTCAGCTTGCACTTGAAAAATATGAAGAAATGTTCCCGGCGTTCACAGATTCACGGGAGTGCAAGCTATTGAAAGTGAGTACAGCCAGTATTAAAAGAATAGTCACGCTTGAAAATGCTTACTGCCCTTTCCTTTGCGCTTTTTCACCTTGCTGGAGGTTTGGTCGTTTATTCCAATGTTTTAGAGGACATCAGACTCACTTTGCATTGGGTTTATACCAGACCTGTGGAAGTAGCTGCAGCAGAACGATGATTATTCTGGCTAACTTAAAAAAAAAAAAAACCACCCAAAACCAGCCCAAACTATTTCTGTGTTCACGGCGGGTGGTTCAGATGGGTTGCGAAGGTGGCACTGCTGAACAGCTGGGTGCCCTGCAGTGTGGCTGCAGAGGAGCCCTCTCTCCTGGGGACAAGATGCCCGGGATACACCGGGAACTTGCAGTAGGAGTATTTTCTAATTTTTCATGGTTGTTTTTCCTAGAAACTGCTGGAAGCCCACGAGGAGCAGAACTCTGAGGCATACACCGAGGCAGTAAGTAGTCACCAATTCGCTAAGGGGTGCTCGTGGCTGGCTGGTTGGTCCTTTTTTATCTTTTTTTTTTTTTGGGGTGTGTGCGCCGTTAAATGCTGGGTGATTTGGTCGCCCAAGCTCTTGAGTGCTGCCGCCGAGTCCGTGGGGGCAGAACACCGGGAGCTTCGCTGCTTCACCATCCTGCCACGGGACAACGCGCAGGAGAGATGGCCGTTAGCAGAACTGCTCCCAGCCTGGGCTCTAGCAAGTCCCAAGCTGAATTCTTTAAAATTACTAGTTTGTCACTGAGAGGCAAGTAAAGATCCTGCCTGGTTTTGCTCCAGCTTCTCTCTCTTTTGACAGCGGCTTTAAAGTGCTCTGCGTGGTTTTGGACAGATATCTTTTTATTTTCTTTTACTACTTCTGGGAAGACTAGAAGTTTTAAAAGACCGTACTTCAAGAGCTGCAGAACACTCCTTCTGCAGCGGTCTCGGCTGCTTTCTAGCATCTTAAATTTTAAACCATTTTTTCCTAATAGGTTAAAGAATTCGATTCAATATCGCGGTTGGATCAGTGGCTGACAACCATGCTGCTTCGCATCAAAAAGTCCATCCAAGGAGAAGGAGATGGGGACCTGAAGTGAATTGTTCGTGGTATTTGTGGCATGCAGCCTAAGTAATCTGTTCTTGTGTTAACAGCCAAGGACCACTGTGGGATACGTGATAAAATATCTAGCTTTATTTTGTTGCTTCCGAATACAATGACTTGTGTATTTCTTTAGTATCCTGCTCTTTGTCGTGACAACCTGGGTAGATAAGAAGCGATGCTCTGGGTAACACTGGCAGGTCTTTTGGAGGTGAAAGAAGCACTTCTGGCAGAAATCCTTTCTTGGTTTTGGTAGCTGTGAACCCAAAGTCTGCACTTCCCACTACTGTTTTTCCCCGCTGCTCTGTCTTAAGGCTCAGTACCGTTGATTCCAGCATGGAAATATTTTGTCCACGCCAGTACAGTCCAAATAATTGCTTCCGATCCCTTGCTGTGTTATTACTGTTCTCTGTTTCTGAATGGACCTCTGTCAGATACGCCGGGACCTTGTTTTTTCTTTTAAATGACCGAGCGGTTTTAATGGTGCTAGTGAAAGGCTTTGTGACTTCGTATACGGCGTGCATGTGTGTGTGTACATCCTGTACGGATACACGCGTGCGGGTTTATATACAGAATACATAGCGACCTAGCACTGAGAGCGTCACACGTTAGGGGACAAGCACTGCTTAGATTGGAGTCAGCCCTCCAAGTAGTCGTTGCAAGTAGACCTAGTTCATGGTGTATTTTGTATTTCAGATCTAAATATAAAACGTTAAGGTTCTCCTATATTTTCTTGGATCTATTTTTCCACTTACTTTATTTTGTGGTGCGTCCCATCCCTTCTACCCCCAAGATGACTCGGCCCAAGTAATAATCTATTTTTCTACCTTTTTCATTTACGTGAATTCCCGCTGCTGTCTTTCGTGTGTGCCGGGCAACACCCCTTCCTTTCTGCCCTTCCTGCTGTCGGCGAAGCCGCCTCGTTCTTGTGACGTACGGAGGTGTTGACTGAGGCTTGATATTCTACAGAAACCTTGTTTTAGTTAGCTGGATGACAGACGAATCGAGCTCGCTTTGAAAAAGCTGTAGACACATTTCAAAATCCCTGGGGTAATTTTGGAAACGTGTTTTAAAACGTCTGCGCCCAAGGCTCTTCGGTGCAAGGCTCTTCGTTTAACTAGAGCTGATTAAGCTCTCGACCTACGAGGTCATGTCTATATGTTGAGGACTTGGAAGCCTGAGCAATTTTGTCAGTGGGAGTTATCAGTCAGTATTTCTCTGTAACGCAGCGATTTGCAGCTGCGTAAAGAATGAAAGAGTAATTAATAAATTGCTTTATTTCAACAGCAATTGTGCCAAGTGGGCCCTTTGCCGTAGCCAGAGTGGGACTAGCGCAGCAGCCCCCAGCAGGCAGCTTCAGCCTGGAGTCAGCCCCTTGTTTCTCTTGATGAAGCAACTGTCTCCGGCAACCAAAACGCTGCCTCTGCTGCCTCTCTTCGGTTTGGTTTTTGCTCTAGTTATTCCAGTCAAACGCAGTTTGGCTCGTGAGTCTAAGGGGTTTAGTTCCGTTTAAGCGGTACTTTATCTCCACCACTGGCTGGTGAAAACGAAAAGCAAAATGTGCTCCTTGTACATGCCAAATTTATATATATATTTTTTTTTTTTCCTTTGACTGATCAGACCGGTCATTTATTTTCCATAGACTAGTCTATACGTTATAACTTGAAAGAAAAGCTGTGCAGAACCGGCAAGGTGACCACATTAAGAAAGCCTGGATGGACGATACTCGTTCTTCCAAGCAACTTGAGTTTCTTCACTTCTCAGACATTTTTTTAAGGCTACCGCTGGCGCTCAGTCTCCGTCCGCAACAAAACTATCACTTTGACTTAGATCACCACGCGTTCTGTACGTCTTTCCACAAACTTGGCAGAGAAATCCTTTCAATTCAGTTTAGCTCGTGGGCTGTGGCCACCTGAAAGGCTCGGAGAGTCGGGCGCGCACCTCAGCTGACTGACCGATGCTTTCCGGGGGTGTCCTGTTCCTGTAGCAGAGTCCTTCGCGTGTTTGTGCCACCTCCACGGGGTGTTTCCACGAGGAAACACTGGGTTTAGGAGGCAGCTACCACGGTAGGGAGGCATTCGTATTCCTGAAGTTGGATTAGCTGCAAATTTGCTTTCATTTTGGACAAGAAGGCCCAAAGATGTAAACTTCTGCTGAGCTCACCTGTGCTAAAAGTTTTTCTTTAATTTACCTGTTTCCTTGGCGAGCAAAGACCCGTTGTATTGATGGCTTTGTCTTACGTCCAACACTTTTGGAGCCTTGGTCAGGGGAAGCACAGGCCTGGGAGGTTTACTTTTCTTAGTTCTGCGTGATGCTAAGGGAAGTATTTTATGCCTTTTTTTTTTTTTTTGTTCACTTTTCCAGTTGTCAGTATTATGCACAATTGTGACAAGATATGTATGGAGCTGGTGGACCAGAAGACCGTACCCGTGGGGTTGTGTGGTCTGTTACTATGCTCTGGATCGATATCAATAAAATACAAATGTTAATTCTTTTCTAAGTATGCTACAGCATGTCCTCCAGTGTATCAGTGGTAAATTGTGACTGTTTTAAAATGACAATCTGCCACTCTGCTGTATTCCTCCCCCCCCCCAGTACACAACTCTGTACTATGAAAACTTATTACTGAAATGGCCTTAGCAAGAATATAATGTTTTGCGTGAATCTGTACATTAATAAAGTGAAAATCATGAATTTAAGGAGTGAGAAGTGTTCTTTCCTGAAAAACACAAAAGGCAGGCTGGTAAAAGCCAACAGGCACAATCCTTCCTGGTGACCTGTTAAGGTACACGCTGAGGGTGAACGCTTGTACAGGAAAGCTCTGGCTGATCATCTGACAGCGACAGCGTGTCAGCCGAAGGAAACGGGAACGTCCCGAAGCGTTACGCTTCCTACTTTTTCAGGAGTGTTTCTTCATGCCTAGCTAAAGAAACGGAATCGTGGAAAGATGAGGTCTAGCCCAGGCTGTCACGGTGCTGGATTGTCACTCCGTGGCACCAGAGCATCTCTTGCAGGGCCCGAGGAAGAAGAGTGGCACCCAACAGCGCCAGGCCTGCAGCAGAGCT
Source organism: Xenus cinereus (assembly GCA_025774025.1). NCBI lineage: Eukaryota > Metazoa > Chordata > Aves > Charadriiformes > Scolopacidae > Xenus > Xenus cinereus. The sequence goes on from JAOXJK010000023.1 coordinate 5,786,939, forward strand.
GAGTTAGGACTTAACACGTGAACGAGTCTCGGCGCACGCAGAGCAGCACGTGGAAGGCACAGAAACATTTGATTCTAATAACCAAAGTCACTGGAAGGGTGGGTCTTAAGACTTCAATATTTTAATAAGAACAGTTCATATGAGTAACTCACTTCCACACATTCATGGAGTACAAAAGCTTCCCTGGCTACAGGTACTAATGCTCAAACTTTAAATATATCTACAAAGTCTTTACATTGGTCATGGGGAATACTGAGCTTCAACGGGAACATCGTGTGTGAATAAATATTTCAAATATAACTTCTTGGAAATGTTTTCTTTTAAAAAAAATTCCCTTTCTATAGATTAAGTTATGATTCCATGGTAACACATCAGACATCCCTTTAAGGTTCAAAAATAGCTCTGTGCCACAGTTTGGGTATCTTTATTGCTTTGCCAACCGCTAAGCCTTAGAACGGGCCCTAACAAGGCTTGATTGTGCTTACCTTTACACTAATGCAGTTAGTTCAGAAAGTTTTTCTCACCGCTTCAGCTGAGAAAGTTTCTGTGGAAATACTACGTCAATAGTCAGAGAAACAGAAAAGCAAAACAGAAAAATGCATTAGAAGAGCTCCAGGTTTTTACGTAGTGGCACTGCGAATCTGGTCCTGAGTTTGAAGAGTCACCCCTCTCCGGTCTTTCTTTGCCAGCGCCAGCTATTTCAAAGGTTCCTTCCCTGCAAAGGGAAAATAGCCCAAACCCTCCCAAGTGTTCCAGTGAGATTAATCTGAAGGCGACCAAAGTAACTTTCCCTTTCCAGCTCAGCTTTGCTGGTAGCAGAAGTGCCTGAGCTTCAGGAAATTCAAAAAACGCTTACCCTGGACAGAAACTCAGGTTTCCTCGTGCAACAGCCTTCCCAGCTACTGGATGTGACTGGGGAGAATGAGAAGGGAAGGAGATGATACAAAGGAAAGCTCTATCTCGGTAAGAAAAGCCCAAACAGAAGCACGATTCTCCCAGTGACTGGTGGCCCTGGGATACAAAGCCAGTGGGTACTGGAGTAGGCTGTGTGAAATTGCAGTTTTGGAGTGTGGGCTGAACAGAAGCCGTACTTGGGACCCTTGGTCCCTCTGCTCACTTTGTCACATTTTCACAGTTATTTAAAACAACCCAAAAAAAGCACATTGCCAGGGTTACTCCACTAAAATTTAGCAGCAGATGCTAATCGGGAAAAACCTTTGAACTGTAAGTTTATTCATCACTTATGTTCTTAAGGCCTGCCTCTTAACACCTCACTGAGGACAATCAAACAGACACCAGCCTAAAACTGCCTTTCAGATTCCAACAGAGCCACAATCTGGGAAATGAAGGCTAAAATCCCTTGAATAGCCCAGTATATTTTTCACTTATTTGCATCTTTCTATGCCATCAGTCATATGAACCCAGACTGCCTCCTTTTTGTAACTGAATTTACCTCTGGAGACTCTTGCACTACTGGTGGGATTAGCTGTAGCAGCTCCACAGGCAAAACAGTAATTAACTTTTCCCACCAGAGTATTAGTTAATTTAAAAGTAGGTCTGCAGTTCAGAGCAACAGCAGTGTTTGAGTTACGGTGGAGAAAAGAGCATCGCTGACCCATCCGGGCCGGCAGAAAACAGCTTAGAGAAAAGTTAACAGGAAAATGGCAATAAACTGTCCTTCTGCGCTAGCTTTTCCAGTGTAGCTGATGTACTATTTTTCACAGACCTTTGTACAAGAGTCGTTTTAGTCTCCTAATTGCCAAGTTATATGTAAATGAAATGGAAAAATAATACCACCACCTGCACAGACAGAGCACGTGGCTCCCACGCGCCCATTTTGCAACTACAGAATCAAAACTCCTGGAATGAAACTCCTGATCTTTCCTAAGCTTGCTCCCGCTTATACTTCGAAGCAGTGAGCTTGCTCACTGCCTGGATCTTTGGCAAAAACAGAGATAAACCAACATTTCCTGAAAAGCAATTTAGTAAGTATTTTTTTTTCTTATGTGTGAATTTCCACTAGGGAAAATGCAATAAATTTCACGAAGCTACTAGGCTGAGAAACACAACATCATTTCTCTGGATTGTACGTGTGTCATCAATCAACTGCAAATCAAACTCCCCCCTTCTTTATAACCTGTGTGAACGCAGGTACTCCCTTGCGCCGCAGGCACCGCACAGCTAGAGCGAACAGCCTGAACTACACCCTTTTAGTTGTAGGGAATAAACTTTACCAGCACTTCTGCCTCTTCTACCACCACGCACTGTTGTGGTGTCGCTCCGCCCTACTACCATCAGGAAATGGGAGCTGTGCACGTTGGAGGTGGATAATGAATTTTTTTTTTTTTTTTTAGGAAATTCTGGAAATGCAGGGCACGTCTTTAGCATCTAGCCCTGCTTCCTTGTTATAGCTTCTCCTAGTTCCCTCAGCAGGTTAACGGCAAAGTCAAAGGACTATACAACGGGTGCAGCTTAAACTGGACTTGTAAATACCCAATTATTCCATATTGACCAGAGCATGAAGCTGTGGCTGAATAGAGTCTGTCTGTGTGTGTAGCACTGTCAGCTCACTTAAAGTGGTAGCTATAAGGGCTTCCTCGGGTCCTGGAGTCCCATCCGACTTACAGTCTGTTCCCGTGGCAGAACCGTTGTCGTGCAGCGCAGTCACACTCCCCGGGACAGCAGTCAAGTTCTGATAGTGGCCGTTTTCAGAGAAAGACAGCAGCTTCTCCGGTATTTTAGGTGACACATCATATTCTTCATCAGGGAGCTCTGTTTTGTGACCTTCACCATTCTTAGATGCTCCTTCAACAACGACAAGGAAGGACTTCCAGGGTGTGTTTTTATCATGTATCTGAAAAAAACCCACCCAAAACCAGAAGGCTGAACACATGATGACTGTCTGGGAGGCAAAAGCTTGGATCCAGCCCGTACCTGACGCTGGTAGAAAAGGTCTCTCTTTTCACCTCACACAGCTATCCCAAAACAAGGTCAGTATAGATCCACGCACCGAGCTGCATCCCTGGTGAGCGTCCCGATTTCATAAAGTATCTAACGGGTCCAGCAGAGAGCCTGGCCCAGAATGTGAATTCTCCTGCACGGGGAACACGGTCAGAGGCGACAGAAGAAATCTGTGACTGAACAGTCCTCAGGCACAACCTCTACGGGCTACGCTACAATGGATTAAGAATGGTTTCACTGCAGACTCGGGACTGAATGGCAACCATCTGAGTATTGGAATGCCACGTCAGAGAGAGGGCAACGCGCTCAACCCAACAAAAATTGGACAGAGGTCCCCCTCCAGGCCTGACAAAAAGCTGACAGCTCAGTACACAGCCACGGAGGAAGGCTCTAGAGCTACAAGGTAGTGGGATGACAGGTTCTTACCGAAGTGTGCCGCCTGAGGGTAGATTTGTCAGTGAAAGTTCGCCCGCAGGCGTTGCACATGAACGGCTTCTCCCCCGTGTGTATCCGATGGTGACGCTGCAGCGCGTTCAGCTGCGTGAACTGCTTACCACACTGGTCACAGCAATAGGGTCGTTCACCTGAAAGCAGAGCACAGCGTTCAAGGTAGCTGTATTATGGGTGTTGCTCACTGGGGAACCTCAGGTAACCCCTGTACTTCATGAAACAATAAGACACACACAAGCATCTTCAGAAAAAAACCCAAGATGTTTTCAGAATTCTCACAGTTGGGTAAATTTTGACACATCTGAAGTAAGCAGATATTTACAGAGTAAGAGCTAGACCCCACAGCCTGCATAAATCTGCGCAACCAATGAAGCCTCCACATTTTTTACATGTATTTTCCATTAGCGACTAAAGTCCTGTCCCAAAACACAAGCTCTCCTATTTACAAGGTACGTTCCACGAGCATGAATACCAGAGCTGCTCAGAACCACAAGGTTACCTCCAAACACATCACAAACTGTGACTTGCTACAGTCACTGTGTTAAGTACTTTTTGAAACAACCACATGTGCTAAGGTAGAAAAAGGGATACCAAAAAAAACTTTGTAACAGATGCAAGCGGTGTCACAGAAAAAGAGATGACATTCCAGAAAAGGAAAAAACCATTAACAGCAGCACTGCCATGCCGATGTTCCCTGCTCCCCCTACAGTAACACTCACCGGATACACAGATGTAGGAGGTAAAGAAAGAGCAAGGCATGGCAACAAAACAAGAATTTCATTAACGCAGAGAGAACACTGGCAAGGACACTTCCTATGGGGTGGCAATGGATAAGCAAACATGGTATTTATTACATGATGAAACTAACATGGGTATTTGCAACCTGTTATATTGCTGAGTAACGTGGACTTTGAGAGACCAGACAAAAAAAACTTAAGAAGAGACACTGAAGAAAAAATTTGAGCAGGAGAAAACACAAATGTGAAAGGTGGGCAAGCAGAGAAGAAGACGACCAGCTCTCTGCAGTGCTTTGCTCAGAGCCAGAATGGACATAGCTCTTTGGTCACCAATAATCTTCTTGCTAGTAATGTTGCAGTATTATTAACAATATCCGCATTGCTCTTGGAAGTATTTCAGAGTAAAAAACACAGGGGTACCAGCAAAAAAGAAGTAGATGAAAGAACATACTGCATCAAGAATTAAAACGTGCTTGCAGGGTAGGAATTATAGTAATGGGAAACCTTAGTTGAGAAATTCCTTCTCCAAATCATGCAACTGTGAGGTCCACATCTTTAAATCGTGGCAATTTGTTTCAAACAAAAAGAGCACCTCCTACCTGTGTGAACTTTTATGTGCTGGTAGAGCGAGTTCCTCTGTGCAAACGTTCTGAAGCAAACTTCACATTTGAATGGTTTGGATCCAGTATGGATTCTGTTATGGTGTTTCAAGTACTCCTTAGAGGCAAAGCTCTTCCCGCACGTTTCACACATAAAAGGCCTTTCCCCTACAGGAAGGGTGAAAAGGAGAATTAAACCAACATCGCGTTTTACATACAAATTGAGCACGTGCCAGCCTCACAAAAAGATCTGAATGGGCCAAAGTGACAGCAATGGATCTCTGCGTAAGACACAGAGGTCTCCTGCAAGAAACCTGCACAAAACCCTCCAAGGCTACCACACCTATCCAACAGTACACTAGTAGCTCTACACAGGGCATGAAAAGCCCCAGAGATCTGCAGCTAGCAATCTTCTCGGCGTTTTTGGAGTATTCTGGCCCACTCTCATCGTAAACACAACACTGCGTGCCTTTAATGAAAGGCCTCCATCTGTAAGCAGCCAATTTTAGTTTTATGCATCTTGAAAAACATTGTTGGAATTGTATTCTGTTTCACTGCAATTTAATATTTTCTGCTATCCACATTTATTTACAAGTTACCAGCAGAAGGCAGATGCAAAAGCACCACACACAACTCATGGGTGGTACAAACGCTCAATTCAAAACACCAATTTATTCTATGAAAGATACGGGGGAAAAGGACATGTGCTATTAAAAAGATTTCTTTGGAGATCAGGATAAGCCAAGACAGCTGTTTTATATTCCTTGGGCCAACTGTTCCAGACTTACAGAGAAATCATTCTTCTCTTAAGAATTCAACTAGGCATTTTATTGATGACAGATCTTAGGATACTGAAGAATATCCAAAGCAGCCTCAGTCCTCGCTTCAGACTTTGGATCCCAGCCAGGTGGGAACTCCTTTTCTCTTTCATCAGCTCCTTTTACTCTCTCCGCTGTCTGCCTATCCACCTATAGGGACCTTTCTCAGTAAAATCGTATCTAGGGACGAGAGTATCTGATTTTATATAAAAAACAACAACAAAAAAGCATTTTCTGAAAAGTAAGATCTCCTAATTTCACAGCAGGCCTCCTCCTATACGTAGAAGTATGTTGCAAAAGAAAGCCTCACCTGTGTGACATCGTTTGTGATATATAAGCATGTGATTCTGAGTGAACCTGGCACCACATTCATCACAGACAAAAGGTTTCTCACCAGTATGGATTCTGAAACGAGAAAGAAACATTAAAGTACTCGAGGTATGTCCCTTTCCTTTACAGCACAACGCAAGTCGTCTTCACTTTGCGGCTGCTCTCCGACTGTACGCCTGCGTAAGATTTTAGTGTCTTTTAAAAACACCTTCAGCTGTGCCAAATTCTGCATTATGGTTCCTGCAGCGCTGCTTTTATTTCTCAATCATGCGTGTGTTGTGTGACAAAGGCAGATCCAGATCTGCCTTTATCCAGAAATTTCCTTAGGGTAAAACCAAAATTTTCGAGGTAAAAATCGAGTAAAATTTAGAAAACTTGTATCCAGATAGACAGACTGAAAGAAAAACGTAACCATCTTGGGATCTGAGGAAAGCAGGTATCTTTATATTGCTGACACCATCAATAAAATATTCCACACAAACTATAAGTGACACGTTCCCCGGCGCGATGCTCTTGCAGGGCCACCAAGGAGAGTCACTGGCTACTCTGAAACGAGCGGCACCCAAGGAACAGAATAAAAAGGTGTCACTTTTATACAGTCAGTTTTCTTCCTGTCACCCCCAAAGCCTGCAGGGTGATCTCCTGGGGAAGGCTGTGTGTACGCAAAGGGCAGTGTACAGAATTGTTGCCTGTACCGGTATTCTAGCTTAAATTTTCAGCCCGTGCACACATCAAGGGCTCTTTGGAATAGTGCTACAGGAACGCAGCCAACACAGGACAGTTTTTATGGCAATACATCAACAGGAGAAGCACAGCTGTAAAAAAATACATACAGAAAAGACAAGAAATTCTCACCACAGACTCTCACAATACACTACAACCGATCTCATCATCTCTGCGTGGGTGCCTTTGGTGCTTCACTCACCTCCAGACGGTGACGTGTCAGCCTGTTTCTAGTCAGGTATCAGTTGTCTTCTATGCTTAGCACCCAAATCTGCTGTTCTTCAATTTAAAATGTATTAAACGGAAATTATTCTAATTATTCTGATCTTTTAAGAATATTTCCATACTTACTGTATATCATTATTTTATTGACTACAAAGAGGCATCAAAATAGCCCTAATCCTACAAATAATTCAGCATGGGGGGGTTGCTTTTCTCATGTGAAATGTCCCATTGACTCTTATTAGGTCCACTCCCATGAGAAAAGGTAACTGTGTGCTTCAGCAGCAGAAGGCCTCAGCCCATGCACATCTACTTTGGCTTCAAGAAAATTACAGCAACTCCCTTAACCCCAAAAGCAGGAAAAAACCAAAAAGCTATGAAAAAAGGAAATACGGACACTTTCCAGTCAGTCATATTTTACATCCCCACTTCACTTGAAGGCTCAAGGTGTGTTCCAGGGGATTCTGCTTCTCCCCCCAGAATCTAACAAGGCCACTTAAGTCTGTTCATACCTCATGTGTGTTTTAAGTGCAGAAGGCTGAGAAAATTTAGCCTCACACTCTGTGCACCCATAAGGCTTGTCGCCTGTATGCGTCCTTTCATGGAGCCTCAAGGCAGTTTTGGAGCTCAACCCCTTTCCACACTGTTGGCACTGATGACGCTCCCCACCACCCTCATGAACCTGGAGAATGTGCCTCTTGACGTCCTTCTTCCTCTTGAACTTCTTACCGCAGAGCTCACAAGGGAAGTGGCGCTCACTGCTGTGGACGTGGCGCTGATGGCTTTTTAGGTTGCACCGGTTGGCAAAGGTCTGACTGCAGGTCTCACACCGATAAACGATTTCGGCTGCAATGCCGTGGCTGTGCTTTATGTGCTTGAGAAAACTTTTCTCATACAGGAATTCCTTCTCGCATGTGCTGCACTTGAAGTTACTGCCTCGTTTCTTTTTATCCTCTTCAGATTTTTTCAGGTTTTCTTCCGATTCGAAGTTGCCATCGCATTCTTGGCTTTCAGGTTTGATGTTGTTCTCCGCTTGCTCCTCCTCCCTCTCCGTATCACACGTATCCTGGTCTTGAGGATATTTGTCTTCTTCAACAGCAACCTCTGCGTTCTTCTGCTGCTCTCTCAGCCGCCTCGTGTATTTCTTCTTTGGGATTTCCACAAACACTTTCCTCCCAGCCAGTCTCCCGCTTGCCCGTCTGATTTTGGCATAAGGAGGCTTTATCATTTCCTTCTTTTTGTCCATTCTCTCTTTTGGTTTGGTAGCCGGCGTTTCAGGAGACACCCCGTTGCTGGGCCTATCTGCTGGGGAATCTGGAGGATCCAGAGGAGAGTCTGCCTGGTCAGCTTCTGCCACAGCAGCTGCTTTGGACTCAAGCAAAATGCTTGGCTGGGGAGCGCTCTCATCCTCAGAGTTCTGCGATTCAGAGAAATTTTGCAACTCCAACAGCACTGACTCAAGCATCTGCTTCTTTAACTGAAAGCAGGTTTCTGAGAGGTCCAAGCACTTCAGCTTTTCGGCTATTTCTAGCATACGCTGCACTCTGTCTTCTTCCACTTCTACCTTAGCAGTGTAGACAAACTCAAGAAATGAAGCAAAATCAGCAACCTGGACCTCATTTAAGAAGACGTTGGTCCTTGGGCCATCCATTCCCTTCTCGTTAAGGAAGACCTCCTTGAAAAATTTACTTGTTGCTGCTAATACAGCCTTGTGAGCAACAAACTCTGCCCTGACACCTTGATACTCCACGCTGACAGTCACGTCGCAGAGGTGGCCCAGGAGACGCAGCTGATGCATTTCATTCAGAAGGTTGATAGGAGAGGACTTGGATTCCAGCAAAACTGCATTACTTTCCATCTTTCTTCTCTCTGCAAAAAGCTGTTAACAACATAGCAGGTTAGCTATTTGCACAGAAGCTAACAAAACTCAAAGATTTCAGGACCAAAAGTCATGTCCAGGCTTTCAAGAGCGCTTCACTTCACATTTAAGCATGAAGGTGCTTGAGCTTAAGGGACCAGACTTTCAAAGGAACGTCCGGCTAGAAGTGCAGATTCCAAAAAGTGTTACCTTAAGCGGTCATATCTAAAAACCATGCCACCAGTCATACCCAGAGATTTCTCTTAAATTAATTTGAGTTTAAGCCTCAACCGTAATCTTACCTGAAACACTAGACATTATCAGAAAGTGTAATAGGGACAAAGCAAACAGAGGAAGATCAAAAGAAATGTTCCCATTCAGGCATGTGGAATTAAGAAATTATTCTCCCTCCTAATGAGGCAATACAAGAAAGGTAAGATCAAGTAAAAGTTAACTGCAATCCTAAATAAACACTTCCTTAAGCAGGCTTTTGAGATTATACTTTTAAACAAAACTCAGATAAAATTCCAAATGCTTAATCGACCGAAGTATAGCAGACTGCATAATCATATTCCCAAACTGTAAATCTAAGAAATCATAAAACTTTCTCAAAATTATTTCTTTTTTTAAAGAAATTAATCACTCAAAATGGACTTACAGCCTCTAAATCTTGAATGCCCATTTGCAGCCTTACGAGGGTTTCACCATTTCCACTACCATTTAGGTTATGTCCCCTTTCCAAGCAACGTTTTAAGCTGCTCCAAAGTCCTCAAAAAGAACTGAGGTGGTTTTTTTTAAAAAAAAATGTTTGGTCCCAGAAAAAACAGTATTTCTGTAAACTTTGAAGGTGTTCTGAGCACTACCCCCCCTGCAATCTAGGGAGTTTTACTGTGTTCAAAACAACTACGTACACATGCATTTTGAATCTGAAGAGTTTCTTTCGACTTCCTAAAAGCTAACTAAGGTTTGTTTTTATCTATACACGCTCAGGTGCAGTAGACTTGCAGCCTTTTATACACAAGAAATTAAAAATCTCGCTCAGAAAGATAAATTGAAAAAATAGCGTACAAACGGAACAAAATTTATATTAATATAACAGTAAGGAAGCCGTATTAAGCATGAGACACAAGAATAATATTCATAGCATCAAAACGAGATACTCTTTCTCCTCACATAGAGATATAAACTCAAATTTTAGTCCATACCCGTTTCAGCAAACCAAAAGTTAGACTCACATCGCAACAAAATACAGATTCATGGAGACTATCAAAGGCAAAAGCCACAGGGAATCTACAAATAAGGCAGACAAGAGGGAAGCAGAACCATTTCCCCAACCTCACACAACAGGCAAGTGGGACAACAGGGAACACAACCCACCACGGGCACCCTAACTTCTACCTTAGATTCTACAGAAAAAGATTATCCTCAGAACCAAACGTTTCCTCAGAATGCAAACCTTTCCTAACCCTTGCATCTTCAGCTCAGTGAACTTTCAATATTAAGATTTAAGTAGCTCCATTAACATCATTCTAATAAATACCTAAAACCCACTGTTACCAAGTTACGCTTATGCCACCTAAAACAAAAGACCCAGCAAAGGGACAAAGAGTCACCTGTGCCAGCTCAGAGCCCAACACGCATCTCAAAACACTGTCCACTTTTACAAGCAAAATCTAATGCTACACTTTCGTTTTGACAGCAATTGTATATGAATGAGAATGACATGATTTGACTCCTGACTGAAAGGCCGACTCTTATACATAAGCATAAAAGGTGATGTTTAAACTTAGCTTCTCTTTCTCCATAGTCACCGTGACTTTTTCCTCATGACACTCTGGTACTCCAGGTATTTGAAAATTAATTATGCAGAGACTCATTGAATGCTATATCTGAAGTAATCAATGATATAAAAATGCAACCTTTTTCTCCCAAGACGATTATTTTTAACTACTTATGTTATTTCATATCTATCTGTCCATTTTCCATCTGAGAAGACAGCAAAAGCTGTGCTCACATGTAGACAACAGCAATACCCAGCAGGAAACAAGAACCCAAACCACAAACTTCTCCCACTGGGGTGAACGAGCCCATAACCCAACTGAGCTGTTCGTTCCAGGAGCTGATCACAGACCTGTCTGTTAACAGACACATTGTGCCAATTCCTTTTTATTCCTTAAGGCTGCAAAATAGAAACCTCCCGTTCTTCCCACCACAGTATTTGCAGAATCAAAAGCCACTGCGCAAACACGCTGCTCGCTCTCATCACTAGCCTTCCATTGGTTTGGAATTAACTGTTCAGAGGAGGAGCAGTAATCCAATATGTAAGATACATTACGCTGTAAAGGCTTTACGTTGCCACTCCCGTGGCACTGAGCTACTGAGCACTGGCTTGGCACAACATCTTCAACACAGGTATGATATATTTATCTTAAAATAGACAAGGCCTTAAAAATCTGCTAACTGAGCCTGCCTGCTAGGACAAGCCTGTAGAACTGAGATTCAAACAAAAGCAACTCTTGCATATAGTCAGCCATCAGACACCACAAACTTATCCCCTTCCAGAAGCAGAACTACCCGAAAAAAAAAGATAAAATGAGCCAGCTAGTTTGATTGTGAACCCATGAGTTTGTCTCTTCTTCTGCCCCAGTAATTCCACACGGCCTAGTAAGAGATGGTACTGCTCGGTATCAATCGGCTTCGTTTCGGCTTGAAGCTACAGTAACGGCACCACAACAGGCACAGTCGGCAGGGCAGAAGCAGAAACTAAACCTGCAAAGCAAAGGTTCTCTGCAGAGAACAACCAGCCCGAGTTTGAGATGACAGGCGAGAGCACCCCAGGAGGAGCCGGCAGCGGGACGGGCACCCAGAGACGCGCACTAACTCCAGACCAAGCCAGGACAAGGCGAATTACACTCCTCTGCCTCAGCAGGCTTCTTCCTCGGCCTCCGCCGCTCGCCACAGCGGCCCGAAGCCGACGGGCCTGGGGGACGGGCAGAGCCCGCACGCACACCTTCCCCCCGGAGACCTCGGCCAGTAGGGCGGTCCCCGTCTAAGGGAGAGGCCCACCCGCCGCCGCACTCACCCCGCAGCCCCGCCGGCGGAGGGGAGCGGGCCGGGCCCGCCGTGCCGCTCCTCACCCCACGGCCTCCGGGCGCCGGCCGTTGCTAAGCAACGCGGCCTAGTCCCGTCCCCGACCCCCCCGGCGGAGACCCTCACCTTCCTTTTCTTACCAAATTCACAACTTTTCCGCGGTCAGATCGATGCAAATACACCGCTTATGTGATGAGCGCATCTTTATTACAGTATTTTCAAAAATAAAAAAAACAGAAAAAGCAGCAGTTAATCGGTTAATTGACCGCCCGCAGCAGGCCGGTATCACCTCACAAGGCCTGCTCCAAACGGTTTCACGGCCATAACCGACGTTATAAGAATAAAAGGGTGCGATGGGTGTCTTCCGCGTTGCTTCCACTAGATGGCGCGTCTACCACTTTTTTAAGACTTAACGCTTTCCGGTTTATAGAGTTTACCTCTGTCAACCGACCAAATTTCTGGTGCAGGGTCTTCACCCATGCAGGCTTCTGAGAATGTCTCTATTTTGGACCAATTGTGGTCTTTTTTGGTTGTAAGATCTATTAAGAAACTTCTCCAGTGAGCATTCCGGTCATGAATCTAGAAAAAAAAAAGGGGAAAACCAATTACATCCAAATTTTTTCCAGCAACAACTTTAATAACTGAAGATTTAGTCCAGAGAAAAATCAAACAGTATCGGGGTTAATTCTGTGCAACTACACTCAAATGCAAAAGCTGAACTCTGAAACACAAGAACAAGTCTGTTTTGCCAACTCCGCTGATTTTCTGGCTCTGCTGTCAGGGAACGCTTCCAAAAGAAGCTAAAGTTTTAATATACAGGCAAACCTTAACTTAAATCTTGCGATTGGACAGAATTTATGTTCTGTCTTAGCAGTCACTTCAAGGACCTGAAGGTCTCTGAGAACAGCTTAGCTCAACAATCCGTTTTTCAGCATATCCCAACACTGGAAACGGGTAAAGTCATGTTCATCGGCAACACGAAGACATGACAAGCCATTGTGTTTTGGCCTCTGTGTAAAGGGCTCCAAAGACTTCAAGAGACTGTGGTAACACAAAATGTGGTACCATTCCTTTTTTTCAGAAAAGGATTCAATCAGTAATAAGCATTTTAAATAATCAGTCCTTCCTCATACATTTTTATAAGATTAGATTTTCCTTTTGAAGGTAATCCGAGTATTTAGGAGATGACTGGCTGGACAGCCAGTAGTGGGAGTTGCTGTGCTGATGGAGAAAAATTCTCCACGCTTCAGAAATATGTGTTTTAAAAGCTGCGTGTAGATGGTAGATCGATCCCCCAACCCTCGTACTCATCACCAGCGTCCACCCTTCATTAAGGCAAGAAACTTCTCTCATCAGTTAAAGTGTCATCTGCCTGCCACAAAGCCACGCGAGGGGCAGCATACCGACACGTGTCTGCGCAAGGTCGACATGTCCGTGAAGGTTCTCTCGCAAGCTCTGCACTTGTACGGCTTTTCCCCCGTGTGAATGCGCTGGTGGCGCCGCAGGGCACCCTGCTGGGTGAACGTTTTCCCACACTGCTCACAGAAGTACGGCCTGGTCTCTAAAACCAAAAAAACAACAAAACCCCAGGAAGCCAAGAGTTAGAAGGCAGGTTCTTTTGGCCTTGATTTCAGCAGACAAAAAGCATAAAGAAATTTTAAAGATCAATGTTGATAAAGTGGTGTGTGTAGGAAGTATGTGCTCGAGGCCCTGGTTTTTAAGGTTATGTGGTAAACGTTTCTTGGCTGCAAAGGAAAGCCTGAGAACAGCTCTCATCTTGCAAGGGCAACAGCAGCAGCTACAGCTGCTCTCTGCTCTGACCTCCTTCAGCAGCACTAAACAGGCCTCAGTCTTGCGGGCAAGTGTCATCCAATATGATAAAAAACAGTATTTGCCCGTTTTAACAAGCCAGGATCAGTATAAACCCCGCTTCTCCTCATTACTTAATTCAAGGAGCTTATTAAAGGGGTCCTGGAATAAAATGTCACCATCCAAACTGGTCAATGCAAGCTTCTGGTGCTGTTCGTTTTCCCAGCGCGGATGAGTTTGTTTCATTACCTGCATGGACGTTACTGTGCTGGGCTAGCGAGGCTCTCAGCCCAAATGTCTTCCCACAGACCTCGCACTTGTAGGGCTTAGCACCCATGTGGCATCGTTTATGACATTTTAAATATTCGTTGGTGGCAAAATGTTTTCCGCACACATCACATTTAAAAAGGCGTTCTCCTGAGTAAAGAGAAAAAGACATTCAGAATTCTTTCAGCAGAATTTTGTACTTCAAAGTTGGTTTTCAGATGTCTTTCTATCCCTAGCAGTTCTTTTCTGGGACTTGAAGTCCCTTCAGCGAGTTACAAAAACAAGTATGCACCTTCTTCAAATCCCAACTACCAATTTCTAGTAGTCTAAAGTACAAAAGGAGGAACCAGATGGAAGGAATGGAAGTATTTAATGCCTACCTGTGTGGGTCCTTTTGTGGCCGGTGAGTTTGCCTTTATCGGCAAAGCAAGCCCCACAGTCCTCACAAATATACGGCTTTTCCCCTGTATGGGACCTAAATGGAGCAAAACACAAATGAGCATTAATAAATTAGCTCTTGTGCATTCTTAAAATACTATATTTGAAATTACACTCTATGCACTACAGGTAGCATACTTCATTTTTTAAATGAAGTGGAAAAAAGTACTTTCTGCTCAGTCAGGAAATAGAGTGTTTGCTAGTGTAGGTGCTACACTAAAGCACTAAAATTCCCATTTAAGGTTTACGTTTTCCTCACTCTCAGACCCTACAAAATCCACTTTTCTTTCACAAGTTACAGCTCGTGGTACCAGTATTGGAAGGGAGAAAGGGAAGGTGACAAGCTGCTCCTGTGCTAGAGACTGAAGTTGTCCCCAGCACAATGCCAGCAGCAGATCTCGTGGGAAATGTGGGCCACATTCTTGGCTTCCATAATCCCCCTGTCTCATGTCCTCTGGCCTGCAAACTTCAACTGGCAGGATATTCCCATTTTTAAAACAAAAGGCACTAAAGAAAGTCAGGCAAGCAGTGTTTCCGAACACGTGATCTTAAACTAGCTCAAATCGGAGAAAGTCTGAGCCTAATGTCTGGTCTTAACACTGTGCTGACTTCTCTTATTCCAACCCAAATTACCTGATGTGCAAAAACACAGATAATTTTTTTTTGAGTTGTCAGGCAAAATGCTGCAAATGAGACAGCCAGTTACCCAACACAAACCCCATGAGTCAAAGTTCTGTTGCAGTCATACCGCATCTTACACGCTGTGTTTCAGCTGACGCAGATTATCTTGACATTTCCGATGTTTCGCTGCTCCTGAATCAGTACACCCCACCATTTTTTAAATCACTGTAAGAAGGCTTAGGAGACAGCAGCAAGCTACTGTCCCCACTGTATGGGTCCACTGTCTCTAGTAATGGGATTTCTCTCACCTCGTTTAGCTCTCCAACAGTCCCTTTAGGGGGACTTAGGTCTCCAACCTCCCTTTATAAACTATCTGCTAGGTTCCCTCTTTGGAGAAAGATGGGAAATTCCATGGGATGATTCACCCTGGGAGAGGACACATTTTTACTGAGACGCCACCAGGGAGCAGTTAATCCAGTTCAGTTCCAATGACTAAAGAGGGAGCCAGATGAGAAGTCCAGCTTTTGTACTGCATACAAGAAATGAAATCCCACACTAAATGACTCGCTCAGAGTGATAAAGAGCGAGCAGGGCTCAACATCTGGGTCTCTGAGGTCCTTGACTAATTTTGCAGCCTATGCTACTTTTCATCAGTGAAGGCCATCATCTTATTTTGAACACTGTCTCAAATAACTGGCTTTTGCTTACAAGTTCAGATAGAGCACGTTTCAAAATCCCTACCAAAACTGATGCAACGGCCAGATGCAGACAAAGCCTTTGCGTAAAAGAATTAATCACAGGTATTACAGAACTAATGATATCCCAGTGTTCCAATTAGAAGGACACACAAGGAGAATGACTCAGAACTGGGAAGTCAGAAGAGAAGAAGTGCTGAAGTATGCTGGGCATGCAGGTAGTGGTAATGGGAGAAGCAGTACTGTAGGCTGACCTGGTATGGATCTTAAGTTGTGATGGCTGAGCAAATTTGGAATGGCAAATGCCACATTCGTAAGGTTTTTCTCCTGTATGTGTCCGCATATGAAACACTAGTGCTGTTCGGGAGCTGAGGATCTTTCCACAGACAGAGCAGAGAGGGCGTTTGACTCTGCCTTCGTGCTTCCGCATATAATGTGTCCTCACATCTCTCTTTCTTTTAAAAGTAGCATTGCAAAGGGTGCAAGCAAACTGCCTTTCTTCAGTGTGGACACATGCTCGATGCTCCTTCCAGCTGTTGTAACTAGCAAACGACTTGCTGCAGATGTCACACTGATAGACTTTACCAGGCAAGCACTGATGGACATCTCTGCAGTGATCCACATACTTTTTCCTTGAGACAAACTGCTCATTACACTTGTCGCATGTTATTACATAGGCAGATTTCTTATTCATCCCACTTTTATTTACCTTCTTTATTTTAAATTCTTCATCTGATTCACGTTCTTCGCCATCCTTCTCATTGGAGTATTCTTCCTCCTCCTCAGTACAGCCCTCCTCATTATCTCTACTGTCTTCAACTTCGGAATACCCTGCTTCGAAATCTACCTCCTCCTCACCCTTCACACTCGTTTCACCTTCATCTTCATGCCCTTCTTCACTTATCTTTTCACTTCTTGTTTCAGCTTCCGTATATTTCTGCTTCTGTTCTTGCTCATTGCTACAGTCTGCTTTGGTAACAGATGAACCCCCGGGTTCCTCCTCACGATTTGTGGACTCTTTGTGGTTCACACTCTTTCGTTGTTCAGCCTTCGATGTCCCATCCCACGTCTCTCTGTCAGGATCTTTGTCACAGCTTGTTGTGTTTGGTCTATGTGCAGGCGGAACTACCATCCAATAGACAGGCATAAGTTTCCTCTCTTGCCCAGACTCATGGATTTTTCTGTTAAAACAAACAAACAACAGAGCACAACTTCAATAGGCTTAATTGTTTCAATTCAGACATGTTTGCCTTGGAGGAAGAGTCGTTTCCTTTTAATTGTTCTTCACACCATTTGAGAAATTAACAGCACGTTTGGAGAGCTGGGAAGAGGGCAATTTTATGTAGTTGGACCAGTTAATTAAAGAAAATTAAAAGATCTCAGTGCATCAAGGATGGTGCCTCTCAGGTATACATATTTGTCATCTGAGTAGTAGCGTAGGATGGACTATAAATCTTCCTCGAAGGCCACAGTGGCCAGGATAAGTAATTAAGGGAAATATAGATTAAGTGCCTATATGGAAAACCAAAACAGATTCCCTTGTAAGCCACCACTTGCAGCGGTTTACTCTACTCATCGCTACTCAGTGCACAGAACAAGCTACGTCATTTCACTCGTGACACGTGCAGAATGTTTTTTCTGCTCCTGGACTGAACCACAAACAAATTTTGACATTTTTCACAAGGGAAGCGGGGATGCAGTAGAATGCCATCTATATCCATTACCCCCAAGCAGGGCATGGATATGGATTGACATGTACAGTGGCTTCTGCAGTTCTGGAAACTACTGTGTAATTTAAACATCTTGTTTTCAGTCAGGCAGAGCTTAATAAGCCCATCTGGAAGCTCATGCTACCCAGCAAAATAGCATGCAGGATATTTGCCTCACGAAAACCATACTGCAGAGCACTACACTCCCCCAAAGTTTATGAAATGGGTATTTTCTTGTGCATTTTAAACAGATGCCAATTCTTTTCAGGCTCCTATTAGAAAATCCAAATCTGAGGCTTCCAAAATCGCCCAACAGATCTGGCTGCACAAGTCCTCTTTGACTCAACAGTAAACATTTGCCTAAATTCCCCGTCTGGGAGACCTCAACCCCGTAATCCGGACTGAGAGCTTGATGAGGTCAATGGAAAAAAAAAAATCTGTGCCGATTTCAACACGCTTCTGATCAGATCCAAGGAATTCTGGAACTAAAGCAGAGAGGACTTGAGGAACGCTTTTAACCTGGTGCCCAGTAAGAAAACACGCTTTCCCGCGCAGGCAGGGACACGGACATACACACACGGAGAATGCTATACCTTACATGGGTATTGTAAGCAGACCTCTGAGCAAAGCTGGCGGGGCAGCGTTCGCATTTGTAAGGTTTCTCGCCCGTGTGCGTTCGTATGTGGACTGTCAGGCCACACTTGGAGCTGATGACCTTGTCGCAGTATGGGCAGGCCTGGGGACCCTGCTTCTTCTCATGCACTTTGCGGATATGGTCGTTTCTGTCCTTCTGGCGCTTAAACTTCTTGTCGCAAAACACACAGAAGCAGCCCTGCTCATCGCTGTGAATGGCGAGGTGGTGCTGCTGGAGGTTCTGGTGAGTGGAGAAGAGCTGCTCACACGTATTACAGCTGTATTTGACAGCCAGGCTAACGTCATGCTTGAGCTCCATGTGCGCCCGGTACTGCTCAATAAAACAGAATGATTCGTTGCACTTCTCGCACACAATCTGTGGCAAAGCTTTTCCCACGTGCCGCGGCGATTTCCTGCGTTCTGTTTTACTGGCGAATTTGGAAATTAAACTGTTTTCATCTTCCCATTGCTCAGGCAGAGTGTTCCTAATTACTAAGGAGGCTTCCTTTGACTCAGCCTGACTTAGGAGAGAATGACTATTCTCCAGACTGATGATATCCATGCTGAGTTTGTTTCTGGTGTCTGTCTTGTTACATTTTGGTGGCTTTGCTGTTCTGGATTTTGGTTCTGGATAAGCAGAGTCCTCTTGCTGCAGGCTTGCCGGTTGGCCTTCAATGAGTTCATAGCCAGCCAGCAACTTTTTACGTTTTTGCCTATCCCAAAGTTTTCTCTGCACAGGTATTGCCACAACTTGGGAAGAGTTACTGAGTTTGTGGTTCTCCTCTTGCTGCATGCAAGTCCACTGTGGCCCTCCATTTTCACACAGCTGACCTTTCAGATGGAGGCTCAAATCCAAACCCTTCCTGCCCTCTGCTTTCACTTCTTCACAGATGTCAAGCAAATCCTTGCATTCAAGTCTTTCAGCTATTTCTTTCATCCGTTGCAGTTTTTCTGCTTCAATCTCCACTTCTGCAGTGTAAACAAACTCCAGGAAGGAGGTGAACTCTTCCGTGTAAATGTCTTGCAGAGTCACTGTGCAATTCTTGGTGTCCAGCATCTCATCATGCAGGAAAAGCCCCTTGAAATAATTGCTAGAAGCTGCCAAAACAGCTTTGTGAACCAGAAAGTCCTCCTGAATTCCAAGATGTTGTGTGTGAACTGTCACATCACAGAGGTGACCGAACTGGTACAGAGAATGCAGTGCCCTCAGGAGGTTAGGAGCAGCAACCTTGGATTTCATTAGGATTTTCTTTTTCTCCATCCTGCCAGAAAAACAGGCAAATGTTTGAATGCTTGCTCTCCCTCTTCCTTGAGCTATCTTTTCATTCATATAGAACATCAATCACACAAAAAGCTCAGTGGAGATCCCTGTCCTAATTCCTAATTTACAAGACATGGCAAAAACCTCAAGGTTACTTCCATCAGTGCAACCATCATGCACCAGTAAACCAATACATTTGGTTTACTGCAGTCATAGATTTAGATTTACATTCCAGGATAACCCTTCAAAGTGAATATTCTGTAGCACAGATGGTAACAGTAACGCAACACGATTAAAGTGATTAGCCCAGCTTAATAATAAAACATTCTTCATAAAAGCACTTTTCAACAGTAGAGGTCACAACAATTTATAGTAGAAACAAGCATCTTTTCCCCGCTCTTGTACAAAGAGGGAACCGAAGCATAGCAAGTCACTTCCAATTGTTTCCAGGCTGGTGTTGAAACAGAGCCTGTGTTTTCACAGTCACACCAGGCTCCACTCACTGTGTCAGGCAGCCCTTGTGTCAAAGCACAGGAATAAATCTTCGGACCTGGTTCAATTTTGTTTCTTTTTTTTCCGCCCCCCCCCCATG
>JAOXJK010000023.1:5859248-5883632 GCA_025774025.1 Xenus cinereus
TATGGTGTAGGGGAGAACTTTGCAGAGTAGGGTAGATGGTTGGACTCGATGATCCCAAGGGTCTTTTCCAACCTGAACGATTCTATGATTCTATGAAGGGCTCCGTTCAAAACCAGCGGAGCCCGTGAAAAAACCACCAGCTTTGTAGGACAGGGGATCTGTGTCCTGCGTCCTCAGCTGCTGAGACCCTGCCAAATTGCTTTCCTGCTGAAACTGCCTATTTGGCTTTTGAGCATCCCCACTCTAGAACCTTGACCGGGCAGCATTGTCCGCAGCACGGAGGGAAAGGCAGGACAAATAAACAGAGACACGCAGCACGATGCCCGGCCCCAGCCTTTGGGGATAAAAGGCAACGTTTCCTCTCCGCTGGGTGGGCAGGTGAAAACGGAGAGGTTCGCGGGAGAGGGAAGTGCTCTCCTCATGGGGCTGCCTTTCATGCGAGCTGCTGATAAGGTCTTATTTTAAAAATAAAAACAACCTCGCTGTTCAAAATCCAGATCCTGGTGACTGTGGGATTTGCGTAGCTTTATGCAGAAATGGCTTGATGGACCCGACGCCTGAAGCCAATGGTCTTTGGCGCTGGGGATAACCACGTCTGAGGGGCTCTGTGGTCTGTCTGCTCCAGAATGAACCAGAATAACACGGGCTACGGTCCCATCCGTTGCCTGGCCCCGGTTGGCTTCTCAGCCTCCTCCTCCTGCCGTCGGCAGTGGCTTCTTGCAGCAGCTCTGTTGTCCCGGTGGGGAACATAAGCTGTGTTAGTGCTTCAGGAGCCTTCCCAGCTGTTTTAGCAACTGAAAGCAAGGTGGGAACACATCCTTCACCTCCACACACCCTGAGGCCCTTTCTTTGTGACTGCCACTTAGAAAAACTAACAGTGCTAAGAGGTCTTACAGAAATGATTCTGAGCGATTACCGCTAAAGAATGTGAAATATTTTAATTTGCTTTTCTTATAAAGTTGAGTTTGTTGCATTTACTCACAGGGAGTATTTTTCTTTCTCGGTGTAAAGGCCCATGCAAAAACCCCGGGAGGGTTTTAGGAGCGTGATATTCGTCAGCTTGGCTTAGGACAACCTACTGTAGCCCAAAGGGGATTCTAATACACTTGTTGATTAAAATATATAGAATAAGGTTTATAAATCTGTGTTTATAAATGTGTGTTTATAAGATCATAACGTGTATATATATAAAAATAAATAATAACTGAAGGGGGTGTATATTCCCTGCCAAGACAAGTATTACATTAATGAATAAATTGTGGCACCAAGTCCCACTGTGACTGTGCTCTGCCCCCCAAAAAACCCAGGCTGCATAAGATCAGCCCGTGGGTCGGTGACACAGCGATCCGGGCTTCTAACTGCATCTGCAGCTCGAGAAGAAGCATTCGAGGACGAGACAACGACCTGGCATAAAGGGACCCACTCCGAAGGCGAGACCCCCGTGGATGTTTCCTGGTGGCTGGCTTTGGCGCTCGTGGCTGTTTGCAAAGCCTTTCTCCATCCGTCGCGTTACGCTCCGGGTTTTGGCAGGTTTTCTTTTTTTTTTTTTCTTTTTTTTTTTTTCTTTTATCTCCCCCACCTTGTATTCAATGCTGTCTGCTTTTCTACTTCCTTCCAGGCATTTTTAAATAACTCGCAGGGTCTCCAGCAGCTTGGCTAAAGCATTAAGCGGGTGACTTCGTTCTTCCTGGTGCTCATCTCAGACAGCTCCCGGGAGGACAAGCCTGGCAGAGCAGGAGCAGGGAAGGAGAAACACTTCCCTGTACCCCCCTGCCTCTGGAAAGTACGTCAGAACCAGTTCCTTCGAGTTGCTGAACGCGTGAGCTAACAACCCGCCACAGCTTCGTAATTAACGAGACCCTTAACAAAAATCAGCATCGCTCTTTACCTGACTGCAAGACATGCAAGCAAATGCAGCTACTGCTGCCATAAAGCTAATAATGATGAAAACTGGAAATTAAATAAAGCAGTGTCCTGTTCCTGGTACTTTGGGTTTTGTTTCTCTTACAGCTCTGCTAATTCCTGCTTCATAGCGAGGGACTCAAACACCAGACACTAAGCATCATCCTTCAAAACTATTTAGCTGGCAAATGTTCCAATCAGCCCCAAGAGCATAAAGATTTTCTTGCTTTAAAAGCAGCTGATCAAAATCTTAATATCCAATAAAATGTTGCTGTACACCAGTAAAACTGAAGTGCACTTATGCAAACATGCAGCAGCCTCTCCAGTGCCCACATTTGGAATTAGCAGGATTTAACCCACTCCCACACCGCCCAAATTCCCCAAAATTTCACGTGCAAAAAAACGCTACCCCATCCCAAGAGCCTGCCCGCCGTCTGGGGGGCTGCAGGACCCCACTCCTTGCCCGGGGAGTGGGTGGTTTGCTGCCACAGCACCAACCCGACACGATGTCCTTGAGGACGTCCCCAGAGGAAGCCCAGTTCCTCCTATTCTTCTCGGGCTGCCGCTGGCGCAGGTGTGTGTGCCCCCCCTCTCCCCCCAGCCCCATTGTCCCTCGTCCCAGCCTTGGGGGTTTGCATAAACAGCTCTTGCTGATGTCAAGCCGACGGTACATGTTTCCTTCTTTAGCCCTGGAGAAACATTTTTTTTTTTTTTTAACCAGTTCCTTCAGCAAGCTGATTTTTTCATTTCTTAAGTTTAATTTCTTTTTTTTTTTTTAAGTGCAGCATGCCATTCGGTAGGACTTCTGGTCTCCAGAAGATAATTTGGTTTTGATTATTATCTGAAAGAGGGGTTTATAGACATGTTCAGCCATGGGGGTTGAGAAACAACTTTTAACTTAGGAACCAGGACTTTGATTGATTTTCAGATGGGAACATCAGCCCAACTGAGAAGAAAATTTAAAAAGCATGGCGTATTTAATGAAAAACAATAGAAACACGATGTCTTTTTAAGTTACCAAAAACTACTCTCTTGCCAAAACTGTGGGTAAAAATATTAGCACAAGCTTCGCAGATGAAGATCTCACTAAAAAGTGGTGGTGGAGGAGTTTTCTTGTCCATGACATTGCAACCAGCCTGTAAATAGCTCTAGCAGGAATATTCAAACTTTTATTGGGGGGAAAAAAAAAAGAAAAAAAAAAGAAAGCCACTGGAAAAACTTATTAGCTGCATTGTTGCAAATCAAAGGAAAGGATCTGACACTGCGGTCTTGAAAAAGACGTTTGCTTCCCTGGGACTGGAGCCCTGACTTCTACATGATTAGACCTCATACATATCCTAATGAAGAATATCACCAGCAATTCATTAATTACTTTGCTGGAATGACCTCTTAAAAATAATTCCTAGTTGCATATCTTTGCTTTTGTCCATAACCCCAGCTTGGAAATGTCCAGAGGAGCTATAGTTAGAACTGGACCATTTTTTTGTGCATGGAGCTTGGTTGGACAAAAAATGCTCATTTGGGTTGCTGAAATAAATTGTCGGTTGAGCACTCAGCTTGTCCGACCATTTCATCTGGGAAGAGAAAACACTAGCAGTGTTTTTATAAAAGCAAAGACATGTACGAGTTTAGCTGAAAGGAAATGCTTTTGTGTTGAGCTCTCTTATTTTGTACAAGTTGAAAGAAAATTCCCCCCATTTCTTCCAGTAGGAAATTCTGAATAAAACCAATTTGAGATGTCATCAAAGTATTTTTTTCCTTTTCCTCCCGATGCAGTTTTTCAGTGTGGCTGCTGATCCAAAACACTCCAGTTGTGGATCCCTGCCTCTTATTCTCAGCTTTGATAGGAGTGCCACCTCTGCATCACCCAAATCATGCTTCTCTCTTTTCTTTTAGTGAAGCCAATGCCATCCAGTAACTTGCCAAACTGTGGGGTGGAGGAGAGGTTGGTGAAGGGGCTCCGGCTCCTGCCCCCTCCTCCTTTGCATCAAAGGTCTTTGTAACCTTCAGATGTGCGAGACCCAAAACCCAGCCCCAGTCCCTGCTGCTGCCCAGAGAGCATCCCAGCACCCAGGAATGCTGTGCAGGTCTGGGGAAGAACAACACAATTCTTCAGTACTGGGATTTTTGGAAAACTTTCTATTTGGGGTGTAAAGGAGGGAAGCGAACAAGGTGGTTTCTTGTTTCCATTCCTCGGTTGGATTGCTGTCACTAACTACTGAGTTACTGAGTATACTAAGTCAGTATACAAAAAACCCCAGATAAATCAACAAATAGGAAGGTTACTGGAATTAACATTGTATTAGTGGTTATGACGGATGCCTGCTAAGCAGGAAAAGATAGTACAGACTCACAGGTCAAGGGGTTAAAGTCTGAATTAGTGGCTACAAGAGGGAAGCTCCAGGAGAAGATCCTGGGGATGCAAAAAGGAAGGCAGACCATCAGCAAGGGAACCAGGATTAGGATTTTTTTGAACTCATTAGCTTTTTGGTCATTTGCTATCCCACTGCCTCGCACTATCATGTATTCTGGTAACTGTGCAAATAAACCACCCCATGTTACTTGACATGTGTAAAACCTGTGTCATCAAACCACTCTACCTGCTTGTCTTCATCCAAGGGTCTCCAAACCTCAAGAGAAAAGCAGAGAGCACTGTGTCTGGAGACATCATCCTGCAGTCCTCCCTTCTTTGAGACAGTCCAATCTTCACCCTCTGTAACACTGTCAGCATCCTGACCTCTCCGCAGACACTGCTCAGCGGGCAGGAATCCACTTGAAAAGGGCAGCTCTACTGTAAAAAAACAAAAAGATGGGTCCAAACCAGGACATGCCTGGGGATGCTCAGAAGTGCAAAATACTGCTCTGCGTATGTGCACGGCTGGTTATGTGCGTGGCTGTGGCACCCAAAGGTGAGCATACCCGCTGCAGTGCTGGGGCAGAAAAGAAGTCACTGCATTGCTTAGCATCTCCTGGTTCTGAAAAAGGACAAGCCCAGCAAATTTTGCACCAGTAAATATTTAATTTGAACATTTAAAGTTATTTAATTTTCAATCACAGTGTTAAAATGCTTTTGGATCCTAACATGCTGCTGCAGACATGTAGCTTCAAGCCCTTTTATGGGCTTTTGCAACATTAATGTTTGTTTAAACATTACAGCGTGCTATATTAATGCCTTTGCCCTTTAATGGCCTTCTGCACCGTCACCGCCGTCAGCCAAGCCCAGCTGATTCTCTGTACCACACCGGATCAGGGTCAAGTGATTAGCGACTTATTAACACGGAGCATCACAGCATCAACCCTCACCCGCGTGATGCTGGGGCAGCATCTGGCCAGTGCACCCCCTGGCACGGAGGGTTCACCCTGGACAGCATCAGGGACCAGCCGAGCTTGGCTCCGTTCTGTCTGCCTGGACCTTCCCACGACCTAGCTCCTATTTCAGGGCTTGCCTGTCTATTTAAAGTGCCTGAAGAAGGGGAAAAATGCACTGGAAATGTAGTGTGCACATGAGACACCGCGCCAAATATTCAGTTTCTCTTAGCGGCTCATAGCAAGAGGTCCCACGGCTTTTTATTTTTGGTTGGTTTTTGTTTTCTCTCCTTTTAGCAATACACGCTCGAAAACTATCAGGCCCTATTAGGGATTAGAAAAATCGTCGGCTGGGTAAGCGAGTAGATCAAGCCCTCAAAAACCAAAAATAAAAAAGCCGGCTAGTTTCTCCCACAGAAAAGCATCGCCAAAGCTTGAGGATGGGAGCGAGGAGCCGGCCGTGCCGGGGGGAAGGGGAAGCCAGCGAGGCGAGCGCCCGGGCCGTCAACAACAAGCGTCGAACCAGACCCACACTACAGGAAGCCGTAGCCTCCGGTGATAAATAGGAGACCCGGGAGCACAGGATGTGTGCAGGGCCAGCTCGGCAGGACGAGGGGATGTGAGCCGGCAGCCGACGAGTCCCTCCGTCCGTCCGTCCGTCCGTCCATCCAGCCGGCGGGATGGCCATCGCCCGGCTGCTGCTGCTGCTGCTGCTGCTGCTGCTGGTCGGGGGGTCCAGCGGGGAAGAGGCCGAGGTGGTCTGCGCCGGTGCTGCCTGCTACACCCTGCACCGGGCCCAGCTGGGCTGGAACGACGCCCAGAAACGCTGCCACCACAACGGCGGCAAGCTGGCCCCGGCCCACAGCCCCGCCGAGGCCCGGCGGCTGCAGGAGCTGCTGGTGGGGGCCGGCTGGATGGACCCGGCCTGGATTGGGCTGTCGCTGCCGCGGGGCCACTGCGTCCAGCCCCAGGAGCCACTGCGGGGCTTCAGCTGGGTGGCTGGCGAGGAGGCGGGCAACTACTCGGCCTGGCTGTCCGAGCCCGCCGTCACCTGCCTCAGCGCCCGCTGCGTCAGCCTGAAGCTGGCCGGGCCCGCCGGCAGCCCCGGCTGGGCTGCCCACCCCTGCCGGACTCCGCAGCCTGCCTTCCTCTGCAAGTTCATCTTCCAGGGGATGTGCGGGCCCCTGCCGCTGGCCGGGCCCGGCCGGGTCACCTACGACACCCCCTTTGGGGTGCGCAGCCCCCAGCTGGCAGCAGCCCCCTTTGGCACGCTGGCGGAGGCCCACTGCGAAGGGGATGGGGGCCCAGCCTTCGCCCTCTGCAAGAAGCTGGCGCAGGGGGACGGCTTCGCCTGGCACCCCCCCGGGCCCCTCTGCCCCGCCACCTGCGCCCACCGCAACGGGGGCTGCCAGCACCGCTGCCTGGAGGCACCCGGGGAGCCCCCGCGCTGCGCCTGCCACCCCGGCTACACCTTGGCCCCCGACATGGCCTCCTGCCTGCCTGAGGATGCCTGCAACCCCAACCCCTGCCAGGGGACCTGCCGGACCCGGCCCGGAGGATTCGAGTGCAGCTGCAATGCCGGCTACGAGCTTGCACCCGACGGCCGCCACTGCCAGGACGTGGATGAGTGCCTGGCCCAACCCTGCCAGCACGAGTGCCACAACACAGCTGGCAGCTTCGTCTGCCTCTGCCGGCCCGGCTACCAGCCAACGGGGCCTGGTGGCCACCACTGCCGCGATGAGGATGAGTGTGCCCAGCCAGGTGTCTGCCCCCAGCTCTGCCTCAACATCCCAGGATCCTTCCACTGTGCCTGCCGGCCCGGCTACCAGCGGCAGCCTGGCAGCGATGCCTGCCTGGACGTGGACGAGTGCCTGCGGGACCCCTGCCCAGGGACCTGCCACAACCTGCCCGGTGACTTCAAGTGCCTCTGCCCAGCCGGCTTCCTCCCAGAGGAGGATGGACATGGCTGCCGTGCTGCACCCACCGCCGGAGAGGAGCCTGCAGTGGTCCCTGACAGCACCCTGCAGACCACAGCCATCCCATGGACCATGGGCGCCTTGCAGACCACGGGCATCCTCCAGACCACGGGTGCCCCATCAACCACGGGCAACCCCCAGACCCTGGGCGTCCCCATCGGGGCAACACCACCGGCCCCTACGGCAGTAGGGTCAGCACCCGGCCCAGAGCACAGCGCTGACGGCCCCAGGCTGCTCCTCTATTATATCCTGGGCAGCCTGGTAGCCATCCTGCTGCTGCTGGCCTTCGCCCTGGCCCTGCTGGCCTGCAGGAAGAGGGCGGCCAAGCAGGAGAAGCGACCAGCCAAAAGCGCAGCGGACAACTACTGCTGGGTGCCCGAGCAGCCGGAGAGCCGTGGGGCAGGCAGCGAGCGCAGGTAACGGCACCCGGGGCAGCGGGAAAGGGGGTACAGAGCCCTGAGCGACAGACAGCATTTTCACAAATTAAAAAGAAAGAAATAAAAGGGGAGGAGGGGATGCTATCTGTTTTAACATGGTTTTACATGTCCGAGAGTCTGTCCTGGGGTTCCTTGCAAAGGGGGAGCTGATCTCCCCCGCAAAAGGCAGGTCTTGGTGCTGGGTGGGGAAGGCAGCTCAAATCAGCCCAGAGGTTTATAAACCAGCCACCGCTCTTCCAAGGGTTAACAGGGACAGACTGGATGGGGTTGAAGCTGCCTGCCGGCTGCTCCTCAGCTGTGCAGAACCTCACCTTGCTTAAAAATAGCAAATTGTAAGTATTGATTTGTCTCCCTAAAGGAAAACAGTTAATTTCATTTTTCATTTGGTCTCCCCTACTTTTTTGCCGACGTGCAAAAGCAGCAGCTTCCATGCCCTTTTCCCACACCCCCCCAACCCCGTCCTTTGTCATCCCAAAAGCAATTCTAGCCGCCCCCCTCACCTGCCTGGCAGCAGCAAGTGTTTTCACCTTGCCCTCATTAAAATGGATTTGAAACTCTTAGGTGTTTTATCACCAGGGCAAGAGCTAGTCTCTGCAGCCACAAGCAGGGGTTTTTTGTAGGTTTTTTTTTTTTAAAAACAAACAAACAAACAAAACCCCACAGATGTCACGACAGAGGAAACAATATACTTTTTTCAAACTACAGCAGCAGAGAGCTTCTTCAGGGGAGCAGACACTGCAAAGTTAGTGGAGCTGCAGGTGCCCAGACCTGTGCGGGAGCGTGGCACTGAGTTTGGAGCAGGGAGACAGCAACGCTTCCCCCGGGACACTGAGCCCCATAAGGCCAGACCTTAGTCTGCCCCCCGAGCGCAGGAGGTGCACAGCCCAGGGAAAGCTGTTCAACTCGTAGGCAAGGGGCCAAGGCAGAGAATATATGGTAAAAAGGTATGAAAAACTATGTTTAGAAGACCCACCTACCTGTTCCCAGTGTATTCGTTTGAAAACCACTTGTAAAATACAGAAAACAACGCTCTCCTTCAAATGCAGCCGGATGAGAGACCAGCCTTTTCCTGTTGGGTCATACTTTTTGGGTAGGACCCCTTCCCGACTGCTTGGGGCCCAGGCTGAGTGCATTTTCCATTCCTCCCCCTGTAAAGAATACACTGGATGTTGTATATTTGCTAATTATTATATATAAAACTTTTAACCCCGCTTCAAAGCAAGTGCTTTCTCAGGGCTAAGTTGTTCCCCAGTCTTCCCTAGGTACCTTCATTATTTACCCGTGCTCTACAAGGCAAAAAAATGGTAGAAAAGAATAGGCATGTGATTTGAAGGGTACACAAGTTTCCTGAAGTTTCTGCTGGTTTTATTGTATTCTTGAGACTTAATTGCTACAGAAATGGGAACTGAACACAAAGGAGTTTACTGTAGGCAGTGAGCTGCATCCTGTTCTTCCATGTGTGGAGGAAAACCCTTTCCTGCAGTTTTTTTGGTCTTCATTTCTCCATTGTAAATTTAAAAAAAAAACAAAACCACCAAAACAACACAGGAAAGTGTAGCTGATAGAAATGTTTTTAACATTCTGTCCATGCTTCCTTTTTTTCTGCACAGTAGCTGGGAGAAGCAGTGAATGCAGAAGTGGCATTCTTAGAAGTCCCACAGAAAATTCATACCCTGCCTGTGTTATGACAAGCCAGCACAGCATTCTGAATTCATTAATAAATTAAAAAAATGATTAATCCTACCAAAATCAGTGGGACAACCTACATACATCAAATGATGCCTGTGCTGTCTAGCTAATGCCGACTCAGGGTCTGTGTGGGGAAAAGGCAGTCACAGCGACGTGCCTCACATTGCAGGGACTATTTGGGTTGCTTTGTCGAAAGCTGAGGCATTTTCCAGATGTCTCCGTCTCAGGAACGTTTCTGCCTTATTTTTCAGTTAAGGTATCAATTAATTGTTGCACATAACGCTTATTCCACTACGAAAAAGGGAAAAGGAAGCACGAGTGTGGGCTTAGAGCTTCTGTGCTTAGGTTTAATTTGGGTCCTCTCTGGTGGAATATTTCCTGATGTAGCATCCTTCACCCTGGTGCAATTACACCCGGATAATCTCGCGTCTCCCTTTCTTCCTGCCACAAACCCAGCGGGAATGTTTTCATCCGTGTCCTCGTCAGGGAGTTATCCAGGGCCCAGTGAATCCCATGGGCTAAAGCAAATAGGAATGGGACCAAGACAGCTTGGTACCCCATCTTAAAGTCAGAGGAGATCGGATGTTCATCCTGGCCCAAGGGGGTTTTACTGCGGTGCCTGGGGCAGCTACCTCTGCTCCCTCTTCCTTCCGTATAAACGAGGTGTCATTAGAAGCAAGACCTAAAACCGTCCTGCTGTCAGCATGGCAGGACAGGCTATCCCACACGTCTGGACTGCTTTGTACATGTCAACCAGTTTGTAACGAACTAAGTGTCATATATTTTTATGGTCCGGAATTAAGACATGCCCCAATTTTGTGGAAATGGCACATCGGGACTGAATTTCACTTTGTCACCCGCGCGGTGATGGCACGGCACCACAGCCTTGCAGATGCCTTTGACTAAAAAAATAATGTTATCCCACATGTTGAATAACACTGTATGTTGCTTTTCTGATGAAACACCAATAAAATCTAAACAGAATGTGTTTTCAGGGTTTTTTAATAAATATATACCATATCAAAACCTGTTGCTTTGGTCCACATAATTCTTGCATTTTCTACAGGGGTGAATGGTGCTAACAGATCCTCTGTCAGTGCTCATCCTGCATGTGGCGAAGCCAGTGAGGTCTCAGCCTTTCATACGCACTGCTCTCCTCTGTTTCTACCAAGGCCATGGGGTGGAGGCACTGGGATGCTCTCGGTTGGACCCTGAGGCCACAAGCAAGGTCCTGAGGCCACAAGCAAGGTCCTAAGCCCACGAGCAATCCCACCGATCTCAGCGTAGCTCTCTACAAGAGCTGAGAGCTGCTTTTCTGGCTCTGGTCAGCAACCAGGCACAGAAGTCACCCAGGAAATTCAGACTGCAGGATTGCTGGTGACTAGAGCTGCCTCCACCACGTGCACCACCAAAGGAAGGCGGCCTTAAAAGGGAAAAGGTCACAAAGATGGGGGGAAAACCTCAATGACACAAAAAAAAAAATCCACTTGTATCATCCATGTCTGCAGTAGCATGACTGTGGTGTTTTATCAGTCATTGACGTTGGCCTTAAGTAGTGTTTAAAAGGGAGAAAACCCTAAAGAAAAGGGGACGTTGCGTCTCACGACGGATGTTTGGTGCCTCCATGCATCAAACCGCAAAGAACATCCCCAGGTTTGTTCTGCCTGCCCTGGGAACTGCCCGCGCAGAGTCCCTGCCGGCAGCGGGGGGTCCCGGCCAAGCCAAGGGTGGGACGATGGTTGCATTTTAGCGGGAACGTTGCTCCCAGCCGGAGTGCGGTGAGGGACTGCCAGCCTGCTGGTACCTCCAACCTTAGGTATTTCGCCCTGCTGAGCTCGGGGCACGTTGGATGGAGTTCCCCTGCGAGCGCCTCACATCTAACCCGATAAACCAAAGCAAAGGAACACAAAGTGGTAATTCAGCCGCTCTCCGGGATGTAATTTTTCTCCATTTCTGGGAAAGGTGCTGCAAGGAAACAACCTCCATGGAATTTAGGGAAAAGGTAGTGACTAATGTTAAAATATAAGCTACAAAATACCATGCTCCTTCCTTCAAATCCCACAAAGAGTCAGCCGCTGCAAAGCAAATGCTTTAAGTGCCTGCTCATTTCCTCTTTTTATTATTTTTATCTTCTAAATATTTCTTGGCATTTGACTTTCAAGGCTGCTAAGAGAAACTTATGTCTTTCTGAGGAGATCTGAACGGTGACGGTGACAACGTGGCAGAGGGACAGAAGATCCTTTGGCTTTCCTAAAGGAAAAGCCAGCCTCAGGTGTCTCAAACCGCTGGGCAAGGGCATGTCTTGGAGAAGATGTTGCAAGGCTCAACAGAGAGCTCACGGAGAAGGATAGGAGTCTAATGCTCCTAAATAAGCAAAACTTCCAGTATTTTCCCTGCCAGGGTCCTGAGATGGGTTGTCTACCTGAGCACAGAGGAATCCAAAAGCCTCTCCAGCCTCTGTAAACGGGGCTACACGTGAGCCATCGCTTACAGAAAATACCGTTAAATTCAGGTCTGCTGGCTCGAGCCAGGGGCACGGGGGTAGGACAGGGTGTGAAGGCAGGTTGCCAGGTGGAAGTGATGGTAGGAGGAGAAGTCACACCCTTGCCGTGTCAGATACCGCAAACAGCCAGCCTTGGGAGGCTTTAATCCCTGTGGGAAACCGGAGCACCGGCTGCTCTCCCTGGTTGTAGTCCAAGAATCAACAAAAAAGTATGAGGCAGAATTAAAAACAGTACCAGGCATGCTTGCAGGACCTAACTCAGCCCTACCGCTACTCTCAAATTGTATTTTCTGCACCTGGACAGAAAGTTGTGGCTAGAACAGACCATGGAAATGCGAGGGCATGGAGAAAACCTATTTTCCTAGTTTTAACAAGAAAGAAGACTCGCTCGCTGCCTGGTGTGACCTCCCCAGCCCTGCCTGCTCCAAAGCCATTGCAAATTAAACTCCCTCCAGGCAAAACCTCCCGAAGTAGGTTAACTAACATAATAACATAATTAATAATAACATAACCTTAATTAACATGCAGTGGTTTAGGCCAGGTCGGCCAATGACCAGTGGCAGATGCTCTTCCCCCACCTCTCGCTCCAAGGAGAGGAAGGGGAAAGATAAAGAGATTTATGAGTTTAGAAGGACCTAAACTACTTTAATGAAGTATTAATGATAAAATAAAAAGAAAATAATGAAATAGATATACAATATATCTATATTATATATATATACAAAACCGTATCAAGCTCCCAGGATGATGTCACCGGCGGGAACTGGGGAAGTCCCAGACTGGACTCAGCGACGGATGGGAACTGGGTTCCAGCTCTGGAGTCAGGAACACACGGATCGGGATCAAAGGCAGAAGAACAGACAGGGTCCTCTTTGGATGTCGGCCATTGAAGAAAGAGAGTAGACCCTTTGATCCCTCAGCTTTTATACTGAGCATGATGCAGATGGGATGGAATACCCCAGTTGGTCAGGTTTGGGTCACCTGTCCTGGCCGTTCTTCCCCACAGATGTGACCCCTCTACGCTTTTTTGTTTCTGACCCTCCAGTGGGGCAAATAATGAAATTGGCTGACCTTGGTTGTTATAGCAATAAGTATAAGCAAGAGCCTCTCTGCATACCATCCCTTGGCATGGAGCACAGACATTGCTCTTATCACTCTGAGAATGAGCAGTTTTCTCCATAATATGCCATTAAGTTCAGAGAGTTAGAAGGGGCCTGGCTAAGATGTAAAATTGCAGAACAGAACGTTGGTTCTGTTTTACTTCAAACCGGGACACCAAGAAATGTAGAATCTGATTGAGAAGTGCCTGTCTAACCTTAGGTACGCATAGTCCTGTGAAGGTATGTGCTGATGCCCTTGGCTTAAATGTGAAGGGCCAGCGTGGAGACAGAAATTGGATTTATCTTTCATCTTTAGCCTGAAAACCTTATTTCTAGAACTGAAGCATGCTGGCTGCGAGGCTTGAATGCATTGCAGGCTCTCGCCTGTGCGGCTTGTGTTCAGCGCTGACGCTGCTTCCAGTAACGTGTCTGTGCGGTTTGTGGGGTGTGTGGGGTGTTCATTTATCTTCCCCAAATGTGAATCGTGATGTGCCCGTCGAGGGCCTGGGAGTCACCGTATGAGTGGTCCCGTGTGTTACAGAACACCTGTCTACAGACATATATCTTGTGCCCCAAACGTGTGTGGATAGCGAAGCGTTCAGAAGGTAACGCTGTTTCACGCGTTTGTTAAGTTTGGTCACTGGTACTGTTCAGCATAAGGTACGTAGGAAATACCTTTTGCCCCAGCAGTGAAGAAAACATCCATCTTTATCCCTTCTGAGTCGGTCTGTTGTATGAGAAAGGGGCTCTTAGGTGCGCGTTGGAGGATCCCGTGCATCAGAAAGGTGGTGAGAAACCAAGACAGTAAAGCCAGTACCTGACAGCAGCCGCAGCAGGAGAGATGTTGGAATGAATCCATCGGAGCCTATTTGTAGTAGATGGTTTGGATCCAGCTGGGAAGCTTTAGGCAGGTTCCGCTGTGCTGCGGCACCGTAGGAGGTCGGGTGAGTTTAGTCTTTGCCGAGCTCCCCGCTGCTGAAACTGGGGTCAAACCTGCTGGTGTCGCAGCGCAGGATTGCCAGCTGATTTCACATCATCAGGACAGGCTGCTTCCAACAAAAAAAAGCCTCCATGATCTTTACTGTTTTAACAGGATAAATCACTAGGAATAATGACGTTCAATTTTCTCAGGACCTCTGGTCGCTATAATATGTGTGAAGGCGAGAGATGCACTCGAATACCTTCTCCCTCCTTGAGGGACTCTATAGGGATCACCTGCAAACCCTTTAACACAGGTTGTCTCTCACACCAAAGCTTTAGATCAAAGTCTCTTCTACCTTGGGTGGAACATTCTCTTTGTTCAGCTGGGTTTGAAGCTCTTGGTAGGGAGCAAACACCCTGTTGAAATTGCTGGTGATGAAGGTGTTTGTTTACATCGTGTCTACCTGCTGGAGTGTCCTGACGTTCAGCTTAGGCCAGGAATAAATTAAATGAGCTTCTGGCATTTTGTTTAATTGCCTTGGCTTCATGATTAAAGCGCTGCGGGTTTCTTTTGGGTTTGGGTTTTTTCTTCACACACCCAGTAAATAATGGAATATGGCCAGTGAGACAGGTAGGCTTGGGGATGTTTCCGTACCGGAATTTACGTCGTCTGGTTGCATTCTAGCCTGGCTGTGTGTTTGTGTAGAATGAGGATGCGTAGCGCTTACCTCACGCCTGTGCCCCGAGGAGCTTTCCTGCCCCAGAGCTTACAGGCAAAAAACTCGTGCTGAAATTCCAGAGTGTAATGCTCATCCTGCTCTAGGTCTCTAAAGTAGCTTCTGAATGACCCCTGATAAAATTTCTGAAGGCTTTAGTGAACTTTATGAAAATTACAACTACCGTAGACGCTATGTTTGTATCTTGTTACAACACTAATTACACAGGGTGAATATTTCCTGTGTTAAGCCATAACGCTTTCCTCATTTGGTTCAACATCTCCTCCATGAACTCCTCTGGAGTTGAACACTCCAGATTTTTCTCTTTCTGCCTACATGCTCTCTGAATTCAGGACTCTTGCCTGACCTCCTCGTCAGCTCCTTCAACCTTGTTGGCCCAGGTTGTTGCTTAGCTGCTCACCCGCTGGGAGAATTTGCATTTTAACAGCCTGCCAGATGGTGGCTGTGAGGACAGCATGCTTTGGCATAATCTTGATGTAAGCTTAGATGAAACGCGGAGCCCTACCAGAAGCCCTGCAGGGAGTACATACACCCCACGATCCAGCGCTGGACATCCTTAAGCTTTTCTTTTTTTTTTTTTTCTTTTAAGTGTTGTAGGCATTTAATAAATAGCAGCTGTTGATCACAGCTCAAATAGAATTACTCCAGGTCTAGAAACGGAGGTTATTTCTGACTCTTTCTGCTCATGTTCCCTTTCTGTAGGGCGGTTGTGCCAGTCCAACTTCCCGTGCGCTGGAGCTGCAGCATGCCCGGCCCTGGAGTCAGACGTGCTCTATAACGGATACCCAGAGGACGCGGGGGTTAGAGATAGGCTCTCACTGTGGAAACCATTGGTGCTGCTGATACCTCTCCGCCTCGGGCTCACGGAGATCAATGAAGCCTATATTGAAACACTAAAGGTAGGGGACGCGGAGATGAATTCTTGGCGTTCTCGTGCTTAAGGACCCTGTTGTGAATTAAGTCATTTCTGGAATTTGGTTTTGGGGCGAAAATACTCAGAAATAATTGTCCTGTTTTCAAAAGAAAAATGTGTTGAGACAATCCTTGTCAGAGGTCGGGATGTGTGTTCTTGCAGGCTTTAGTCAGGAAAACGTGTAGGGCTTTTGGGGGGTTGTGTTTTTTGGTGTTTGGGTGTTTTTTTTTTTTTTAAGGATCTAACTTCACAACTTAATGAAGTTGTCCCTCTGTGTGTTTAGATGGTACCAACCTGCTGAAGCATTTGTTCAGCACAACCGTATTGTGCCCGGTGGCAACCTGAGCATTAAAGAACGTAGCGTTGCAAACTCCCCGTGGCTCTGATGCTGGAGCTTGCACTGCAGACTGAGGCTGCAGTCTGGCTGATGGTTGCGGTGTGGAGTATCAGAATTTAGGGTGTGCAGAGTACAGGCAGGAGACAGGGTACACGTTGTCTTGCTGTACTAATGCTAGCGAGCTCTGAGCTGCACAGGTAAGAGATATCCAAATTCATGTGAGGTTACTTGCCCTTAACTCAGTGCCTGGATACTCCAGCTGGATAAGGAACTTAAGCCGTTTCCCGAATGATCATTCCCTGCTGAGGGCACTCTTGCAACCTGATGACAGCTTCAGGGTATCTTGCCACTGACAGCAGCAGAGCCAGGCTGAGTCCTGGAGTAATGCTGCTGCTTCTGTTTGGTCCGTCTGTCTGTTCCTGTCAGCAATTAAAGGTGGTTTTGAGCTGCTTCTGTGTTACTTGAAAGCCCTGTGTTGCAGCCTTCAGCCTTCCTGGCAGAGCTTCTCTCCAGAAATGGCTGATTCTGCTGATTTTCAGTGTCTCCATCTTTCTTTCCCACTGCATTTTTGGATGTTTGCCTTTGTTGCCACCTGCTGTCTCACTGTCTGTCAGCTGTGTGTTTTCTGTATTGCTTTTCCAGCACTGCTTCATGATGCCCCAGTCCCTGGGAGTGATCGGAGGGAAACCAAACAGTGCTCACTACTTCATTGGCTATGTAGGTGAGTGCCCAGAGTACTGCAAAGACTTTCCAAGCATCTCCCCCCAGCTAAAAATTGCTTGAGGAGTGGTACAGCTCTCCTGCTCGGTCTGTGGTGCGTGCTGCAGGGTTCCTCTTTCCTGCTGAAAGTGTGGAATGTTTCTGTGGACTGAACATCTTTGTGAGGACCCGAGTGATGCAGCTTTGAACGGTGGCCGTGGTATGGGCTGTGAACTTCCTCTGCATAACCCTAAATCCTGTCTAAATCCTGTCTAAATCCTGAATCTCTAAAGAGGTGTGCATAGAGGCCTCCTCCTAGGTTCAGAGGTGACCTTCCTTCAGGAGCTTGGCTGGATTTAACTGTCCTTTAGTTGTCCCCTTCCTGAAACTCTACAAACTGTGGTCTGTTTAACTCTCCTCCTCCCCTCTGATTTTCTGTCTCTGCCCAAGACCTCAATCTGCTTGTGCTTTGGATTTCTGGGGCCAGCTTCAGCTTGCACAGGACCCTGAAAGGCATGTGCAGGAACAGCGTCCAAATAGTGGCTGTTGCTGTGGAGCGGGTGCTGTGGCTCTGCTGGCAGCTGGCTCTTTGCCTGGACGAGAAGCATTTGGGGAACTTGGCTGAAAGCAAGTTGTCCCTAGAACGTGGGTTCCTCTTTGGGGTTACGAGAGCTGGCTCTGTCATCACTCTTCCTCTTCTTTGTATCTCACCCTTTGCTTCTGAGAAATCCAGCCCTTTGGAACAGTTCTTCCTGTTGATGTCTCCTTGCCTGTCTGTGCAGGTGAGGAGCTCATTTACCTGGATCCCCACACGACGCAGCCCGCAGTGGAGCCCAACGACAGCGGCTGTCTCCCCGACGAAAGCTTCCACTGCCAGCACCCTCCCTGCAGGATGAGCATTGCCGAGCTTGACCCCTCCATTGCGGTGGTGCGTTCCTGCTGCTTGTTCCCCATCACCCGGAGGACCGGTGTTGTGGTCCCTTTGTTTCACGGCTGTCTTTTTCCCCAGGGAAGGGGCAAGGGCAGGCGTGCTGTGCTCCAGGCAAGGGCTGCTGTGGCTTTCAGTACCATTGGTACAGAAGCTCCTGGTGTAGGAAGCAGTTTGGTACAGGGACATCCCCCTTGCATGGCCATTAAATGTCATTCTTCATGGGGCGGTGGTTTTCTCTCCAGTTTAGTTTGGGCTTTGATTCCTGCCTTTTGACGGATCCATTCCTGAATCCGTATTGCGATTCGGTGGGGCTTGTTTCTAGTTGAACCTGAGATGCCTGCCCTTTGTTTCCACGTGGGTTGTTTCTGCCCACTTTTCCTTCTGCAATAGAGCAGACCATTACATGGATGCTTCCAGCGCTTGGATAGCCTGGTCGCATCAGGCGCGTGGGGAACGTTCAGGTGAACGGGACACCATAAGCCAGTTCAAAAGCAAGGCAGTTGGGTGGTGTAACTGCTCGCAGACTGGTTCTGTTCCTCGGCATTAATACAAGGCTTTAAGACTGAAATGATCGACCAACAATATATAAAGATAAGTTCTTTTTTTTTTTTTTTACAGGGCTTTTTCTGCAACACAGAGGAGGACTTTAACGATTGGTGCCAGCAAATCAAAAAGGTTTGTGTTTCTATCACCAGGAAAGGAATATAGGGTATTGCCTTGTTACAAACCACTGCACAGAGGGCATGTTCTCTGCAGCGTGATCCCATTTTAAAGCACATGAAAATAGTTTATTAAAATACCAAAAGGAGCATAGCTCTGAAATCCTGCTGCTGATGGGAGTCAGAGATTTGAGAAATGTTTTTTAAGCTGCGATGAAATCTCTCCCTTAAAGACCTAGAGCACCGGGACTACCGAGAATTGTTGGTTCTCATGGCTCTGCTCTTGCTCCGCAGCTGTCCCTGGTGAGAGGAGCGCTGCCGATGTTCGAGCTGGTCGAACGCCAGCCCTCGCATTTCTCCAACCCCGACGTCCTCAATCTTACACCAGGTGAGGCTGCACAGGGGAGGTAGAGCTAAGGGTGAGACGGTCCATTTGGTTTTCTGGAAATTGTATGGGATCGCACAGCGACTTCTGGCACGTTCCTCTTCTGCCGGGAGTTTGATGTGGAGCTTTTAGGTCAATTCATCTAGTTCTTTGGCTTTCGACTAGTGGTTCACAGATCCCGCAGTGCCTCAGGATGGTTTTTAGAATGAGTCTGTGGATGGTGGTGGTGACTGAGGGGAAGATAAACCAGTTTGTAGGCTATCATCACAGCAGCGTGGATCTCTGACTCGTAAAAGGATGCTTGGAGGAATCAAGAGAGTCCATTGAAAAGGCTGAAAACTGAGTTTCTAAGTAATGAAAATGGTCAAAGACAGGGCTGGTCAAACTCGGTTCCAGTGGCATGTGCCAATGCAAAAAGGAACAAGTGCTGGGCAGTATCTCGGCTGTCAGGCTCTGCTTCTCATGTTAATAATGTGCACAAACGTTGCAGGAGATAAAGAGCCATTGACAGCTTCTGCCAAGAGGAGTGTGCGTGCAGGGCCAAACTTATCCTGCCACCAGCCACCGGACTGTGTCCCGTCACTTGAATCCTGCAACCTTGCTCCCTCCTCAACACAGAGTTGGAAGAGTTGGACAGGGAGGGGTCAAGTACGTTACCTTTCCTCACAAAATGGACCTTAGTAATTGCTTTTGGGAGAGAGCATGTTGTGTAATTACATTCCCCAGTAGCTGGATCAAAGGCAACTACAGCAGAAAACAAGTCTAATACATGGTGGGGAAATGTTCCTCTGTCATTTAATTGGGCCAGAAAACTTCAGGAATATTAGTCCAGACCTGGGTCAGTTCTCCCATTTCGAGCCTCCTGAGGCAGAACTGTCTTCTGCTAATAGGGGGGCTCTGTGAAGCACCAGCTTCATCTCTGTGAATCACCTGCGCGCCGCATCGTTCTCTCCAGTGCATTTTCTGTGCTACTGCTGTGTTCTATTTTTCATCCCTCCTCAGGGCCTTCACTCGGGTGTTTCACGGAGTCTCTTGGAGTCTCTGTGGGCCCGCGACACTCCAGTTCTGCCGGTCTCGCTGACGCTGAGCAGTCAGTGCGTCCCACGGAGGTCGTGCTTTCTCTTTCTCTTGCAGATTCCTCCGACGCTGACAGATTGGAAAGGTTCTTTGACTCGGAAGATGAAGACTTCGAAATCCTATCCCTTTGAAAACAAATCAGAAACTGACTCTGCAAATTTGTGTTATGTGTGGGGAGAAGGGGGGGGGAGGGAAGCTCCTTCGAGAGCCTGGGGCTACCGGTTTTCATAGGTGCTTGCTGCCATCCCCGCCTCTTGTCCATCCTGGCCTTCTGTGCAGCCTCTGAGCGGAGCGCGCGTTGTCTGCCTTGGGATGAAGAACCAAGTGGGTGTTACAGCCTTACTGGCTGGAGTCAGAATTTCTCAGCAGAAAACAGCGGCTGGAAGTGGATGCAGTGCTGCTTGGGAGCTCAAAGCCTGTCTGTCACATCAGCAGGTCAGTTGGCCTTCTGGGGGAGGCACAGAAATCGTTAGAGCGCTCAATCCTTACGTGGGGACTCCCCTCTGAAGCTTAAATAGAGACACCCCTCATTTAGCAGGTGAAACGTACAGTTAATTCCTTTAGCAGCTTCTCTTCTCACTGGCCAACTTGGACTGCAGCTCACAACGCCAACCAAGAGCAGACAAGTCCCGAGGAGACCGCTGTGAAGCCCCGGGTGCGCAGGTGGCCGGGCTTCCTACAAGTACCACCCTGTCCATGCTCTGCAGCGCCCAGCGCGTCCTCGCAGGCGCAGCGCCCCGCTCCTGCTCACCTCCTGGGAAAAGGCAGTTGAGGGAACTTACAAGTGACTGGTAATTCAATAAGCGAAAGGCTGTCCGGGACAGTGGAGAAGACCCGTGCTGCTGGGGAGAACGTCTCAATCCGTTTATGTAACAGCAGAAGGAATGGAAGAACAGAAAATGTGTGTTTTCTTGCTCAGCGAGTCGATAAAGCATTGTGCTTCTACAATGGATTAACCTCTACAGCAAGTATCTTCAGGAAAGCTGCTTCGAGCAGAGAACGGGATTCCGCAGCCCTGGAAAAAAATAAAGAAAAAGGAAAAAAAAAAAAGAAGTCCACAGCTGGGAGAGGTGAAAGGGGACAGCTGAGATCTGCCAGTCATGTGCCTGCTTCTTCCTGCGCCCCGGTGTGCTGGCATAGCATCTGCGGAATTAATCCTGTTGGTACCAAAAATACGAGCTATAAAAGTCCTCAAGGTATTCTTGGTGGGTTGTTTGGCAGTTCCTCTAATTACTCCTGTTAGACATTCCCTTTCCAAATCAGAAAAGGTGCCTGAAGGTCACGTAGGCTTCCCGGTGGCGTCGGCACCTTTCCTTTTGTCTTCTGCCAGCTCCCCCTCCCTGCAGAGTATGCACAAAGGTACCATAGGAGCTAGGCCAGAGAATTGTCCCAAAGAGGGCAGAAAAGACAGAACGCCTTGAGAAGGTTCAATTATACTGGAAATTTTAGCTACTTTAAGATGATGGCTCTGCCTAGGGCCCACGCGGAGTTCAGAGAAAGGTAAACCGTGGAGGAGAGCTGTCTTAATGCAAACTGCAATAAAAGTTGCTGAAGTAGTTTCCCT
This sequence comes from Xenus cinereus, assembly GCA_025774025.1. NCBI lineage: Eukaryota > Metazoa > Chordata > Aves > Charadriiformes > Scolopacidae > Xenus > Xenus cinereus. Next base: position 5,880,385 of record JAOXJK010000023.1, read on the forward strand.
AGTGCATGCTGCGGATCGCAGACCTGTTTACAAGGCTTTGGTTTCTACATTTAGGATTGGAACCCGTCGGTTGATGCTTTTATGCCCAAGGATGGTGACAGCTGGCTCGAAATGACCTCTTTCCCCCGTGACTGACCTACTGATTGATGCTCTAACTGTCCCTATGTTATCCAAAAGCAGAGGTTTGAACTGGGAACCACAATGCTTCTGTCACTAAATTATTATTTGCTGCTTTCTGCCTGCTTCTCCTCTTCTCTCTTGTAGTTAGGGGAAGAGGCAGCAGAGGAAGTGGGGCTGTGCTCCATTCATCTGCTTTCAATTTGTATCTGAATAAACAGATCTAAAAACTTTGCCTGTCCTCAACGTTCTTGCATGTGACTAGAGGGTGGTGGCGGGTGGTACCCAGTGACCCTGCGCTGCGGTTAGGAACGCTGCCGAAACGACTGCAGTTTTGACCCTCTTAGGGCAACGAAGGCAGATGGAAGCCAAAATCGAACGATGTGCAAGGGTGACTTTATCTTCCTCTTGGTGTACCCCACAGAACAGGCGCTGGCTGCTCGGGATTGCTGAGTTTATGGTCCTGCTCCACAGGGGGAGCATCTCTCCGCTTCTAAAACATAAGCCCTTCCGAGACGGGATGTGCTTTTTTGGCGAGTCTCTGCCACGTGTGCTTTTGAGGTAGAGGGGAAAGAGCCAAGCAGAGGCTCAAAAGTTTTTGCATTAGTAGGTGGAAAGTGCAATTTGTTTCCTTTAAGCCTGTGTGCCCGCTGTTGAGCTGTTTAACTGATTGCTTTCCATAGCGTGGCTTTCCAGCTGGCTTTTTAAACCCCAGCTCTGCAGCAGCAAGTGTTACAGAAGTAAATGTAGTCAAGTCGATAACCCATTTTCACGTTTTGCCATGCAAGGGCAGGACACCGTGCTGGAATCGTGAGGCTGTACCCTCTGTTGCCATCAGCAGGTCCTTTCCCTCCTGACGGGTATACGAGAAGAGTTAGTATTTATTTCGTGCTTTTATGGTTAAGCACAGCTCAACCAGACAAGATTCCACCCGAGTTAATGCAGCCCCAGTAACAGAGCTAAGCTCAGCTTGCTTAGATCTTTAACGGGTATTTCTGGCTTTTTAGTCAGGAGCCTAAAGCTGATATGAATTAAATGACTTCTGTTTGCCTTCTTCCAGCGCTGCTGGCAGGGCCTGACTCGGGGTTACAACGCTCACCTCCTTCTCCAGGAGCGTTTCTGCCACCGAGCGCTGAGCAGCAAAGGCAGCCTGTAGGAGTCACAGGTGACTGTTGCTCTCATCTTGGCCACAGGAGTAACTCGACCAGTCGAAAATAATTTATGTTCAGCCACCAAACTGGCCTTGCGATGAGTTAACACACCCGTTTCAGACTCTTGCCTGCTCATAGGAGTTCCGTTTCTGCGTCGTTCTTGCTGAACAGCTGGGGAGCAGACTTGAATTCATCTCTCCCTTCATTCCACGGCTCTAGCAAACTGCTCTCCCCGGATTTAAGTGCCTAAACCGCAGCACCTTCACCTCCCGCGTATCCTAGAAGTGAGCATGCTGAAAATAAAGAAAAAAAAAAAATGCCCTGTGCAAAATGGTTAAAAGAATTTATTCGTAACTCCTCTACAATCTGGTTTCGGCACAGGGGATGCGTTTACTAGAGAGGCAGGAGAATCAGGAACACGGCGGTTCCCTGAAACTGGGACATCTGCTGCCCGTGTCCGGGGGAAGCCTGGCACTGCAGGGCTGTGGCCAGAGCAAGAGGGAGCTTTTTATAAGGAATTTCTTACATGCTCATCACATATTCATGTATAAAATACAGCAGGGGCTATGCCGGACGCTGGGGAGGAGCACATAAAATGACAAGGACATCAGCACCGTGCCGGACCCGTAAGAATACCCGGGAGCTAAGCTGTAGTTACTGGAAAGTGCTGTAGGAGAGTCATCGAGCGAGGAAGATCCATCCAAAAGGTGAGTTTTCCTTTAGGTCTAAAAGAATAACCGACAGTTTTATTTCCAGAGTTCTCCCAAAGGTTTATTCTGAACCTCTTGCATGGTTTCCTCTGCGACGGACTTGATGTCTCTGTGCAAGTCTTCTATGCTCTTTGAAGCATCCATTGTCTGTTTCCAAGAGAAAAAAAATAGAGAAACATGTTCCTCAATCAACACCACCAAGTGAGAAAAAGTCACTTCACTGTTGTATCTGCTCCCCACGTTACTCACTATGTTACTATTCACAAGCTAATTAAACCTGTACACTGTTTCTGGAGAGGAACTGGAAAAATCTGTTTTATTTAGGAATAGACAATTAAGAATAGATGTGGGGCTGGATGAAGGGAAGCAGGAGAAACTGCTGCCCTGTGTTGTTTGCTGAGTCCTTGGGGCAGGCAGATGTTCTTCATCCTGTCCTGTAGTGCCCCAGAAACACCAGTGTATTGATCCTTCTGTGGTTCTTCAAAATAAACTCCACCTGTGAGAGCAGGAGCCTCTAAAAATCCATAAAAATCCATGAGATGGTCCAGTTTCAGAGGGGTTAGGCTATTTTTAACCCCTGCGGTACAGGTGGTCACATCCCAGGATGCTGGTGTTCCTCAGCCTGAGGTTAAAGAACAGCAGCATCGCCCCCGGGTGGCTGAAGGAGAATTAATTTAACAAAAATAAGCACGCTTTCATAGGAGGCAATATGGAACTCAGGTATAGGCTGTAAACCCCAATTTTTTTCCCAGAGATTTTTGTTAAATTAATTTTTTGGGGTTTTTTTTGTTATGGTATGTGTTTTCTGTCACCCTATTTTTTCATCATTGGGAGGTAGAAAAGGCAATTTCCTGGCATAATTTTTACTCGAATAAAAGACCTCGCTCGAGGACTGTTGTACATTTAGGTCCTTCAGGTTCTGAGAGTACGCAAGACCCCTTCCACGCTACAGAATCATATTTAAAAAGAATTTAAGTTTACTTCACAGTATGATCATTTGGCAAATCTGTGTGTATCTCAGCTTCTGGTGACCTGTAATTTACCCATAATCTCTGTCCTCCTGTGTCTGCTGTCTGTGAAAGCTACAGACCAAACAGAAGATGCCGCCCGTGTCTCTTGCCCGAGCACTGACAGGGTGATGGAAATCATAGAATCACAGAAAGGTTACAGCTGGAAGGGACCTTAAAAGCCCTCCCAGTGCCACCCCCTGCCCTGGGCAGGGACACCTCCCACCACACCAGGTTGCTCCAAGCCCCCTCCAACCTGGCCT
>JAOXJK010000023.1:5898734-5910301 GCA_025774025.1 Xenus cinereus
TTCTTGGCCACCTGGGCACACTGCTGGCTCATGTTCAGCCGGCTGGCCACCAACACCCCCAGGTCCTTTTCTGCTGGGCAGCTCCAGCCACTCTTCCCTGAGCCTGTAGCGTTGCCCGGCATTGTTGTGACCGAAATTATAGGGTGACTGTGTTTTGCTGCTTCCCGTTTTATGCAGGAGCAGCCATCGCACTGCGTATCCCACCCTTCCCCCTGTGTCTTCTGCAATTACTGCTTTCAAAAAAAGTGTTGAGAGAAAAGGAGTTGAAACCGTGAAAATTCAAATACAGGTTCTGGGCTTCTGATGGTGCGGTGGTGCAGAGTAAGACAGGGCTCCTCCTGAAAATCGCTGGCTCTTACAATGATGTGAGATGCTTCACAGCCGTGTTGTGAGGACCAGCAGCTCAAGGCAAAGAGCAGAATCAGAATAACCCAAGATTTTCCCCCAACTTCAAAGTGCCCGTAGTAGGAGCATCACCACTGCCCTCTGAAGCAGGGGAGAGGCTTCATCCCCACCCAGGCATTTGAAAACTGGCATTTCGAGTGGTATTATTGTTACATTTTTCCCCAAAAAGCTTTCTCCTACAATTAGCTAAGTGAAAAGCAAGTGTTTATCTTACAGAGGAGCACTCTGAAAAATGACCTGACGGCTGGGAACCCCCTTGCCACTGCTGTCCATGTCCTGGGACAACCTGACTCCCACCACTCCAACCATTCCTGGTTCTGGCCGCTGTGCAGCAGAGAGAGCCTCGGGGGGCCGGAGAGCAAGGATGGGGGGGATGCGCCTGCCATCAGGCCGAATTTAGGTGTCTCCAGACATGGCCACGTGTGACAAGGGGGAGCCTCCCTTGGGGGCTTAAATGGAACAGGTGAGTAAAGTCACCCCGCAACATTGTGGTTGCTGTCGATCTTTGAATTTTTTTTTTTTTTTCATGCATGCTTTCCTCTAACAACCTAAAAGCAATGAAAAAAAAAAAATTAGGAGTTTGTACCAGGCTGTGCCCTGAAGGCCGTTACGGCTGTCTTTCTCACCCTCCAAAAATCCAGCCCAGCTCTGTTGCCAGAGGACAGGACGTTACACAACACGTTCAGGGGTATTTTGCTCTCCTGCGGCTCACGGCCATTCCTACAAATTGTCTTTGTAAAAAAAAAAAACAAAAAACAAAACCCAAAACACATTTCACACAAATGACAATAGAGTTCATGGAGATGTGGCCAGTTTCTGTAGGGCTGGGGCTTTCCTGGCAGAGCACACCATGTCCTATGTTATGGAAAGCATCAGCGGGGACACCACACCTTCGGGGGGGCCCAGAGAGCTGTACTGACACCGGGAACGGCCCTTTGGGACCCCCCACCCTCGCCCAGGGCAGAGCCGAGCTGTGGATGGTGGGGTACTGCCTCTTCCCTGCCTTCTCCTTCATAACACAAACAAAAGCAAACACCTTCCATGTCCGGTGACGGTTCTTGCGTTTTCATAAAGAAATCCTCCCTTTGTTCTCAGTGATTGAGTTGAAAAGAAAGAGCTTTTTCAAAGTAAGCAAAACCTCCCCCGTGCATGAAAACTTCCTGCTTCATGAGGTCCCCCCAGACCCTTGCTGGGCTATTTGCTGCAAATGTGCTGACGGTGGGGTTTTTTCTGGCTCTGGGGGCCAAGTTACACCCCCAGGCAGAGACCCACTCGGTTGCGAAGCCATACCCGAGACCCCCAAGAGGTGCCGTGCAGAGCAACACGTCTCATGCAAAGCCAGGGAAGGAAGGTCCCCCAAAACCTGCTTCATTTCCCAATTACAGAGAATAAAACTGCTCCTTGACCCATTCCCCCAGGGACGGGATGATTTCCCCACCACGCTTTTCCAACACGCCTGCGGCGCTCGATCCTTCAAGCAGGGAAAGGTGAGACCCCCAAGAGGAGAGGGGGTGTTGAGACAGCTTTTGGGATGCATTTGTTGACAGAAGTCTGATAGATGAGGACATTAAGTCGTGGCTGTCCCCCCCCTCCCCGAAAGGATGTCACCCCCACCCTTCCCTTCGGGCGCTGGCCTGAGCTGCCGGACGGGATGCGCTGGAGCGATGCTGAGCTCCGGGACGTCTCTTTGAGTCCCACCACCGTCAGGAGGTGGGGGATACATTTTCGGGGGGTGGGGGGGGGGTCTGGGAGAGCCAGCCCAAGCCCTGACTAATAGTTTGGGCAGCGCCAAAGGCAGCTTGGGTGCCTCCAGCCTTTCCCTTTCCTTGCACCCCCTCGCACCGGGCAGATAGCCGAGCAGGGAGACGCGTGGTGGGCGGCTGCCGGTGTGTAAACACTCGGGGAGAGCCAGGGCTGGGTCCCCCTCCACCCCAAAAGCCGTGAGATGACAGATGCCGCATCCTGCCTTTGTTAGTAGTGGGTGGAGGGGCCGGGCGGCGCGGATAGCATCGCCCCCGGCTCCCCCCCATCCCCGGGAGAGCCGCTCTCCGCAGCCAGAAAAGGATCTTTATTTTTTTTTGTTTTTTCTTTCTCTGGGTTATCTCAGGAAATCGGGCCGGGGACACACGTTGGAGGTTTATTCCGAGTACACACGCGTGACAAGGAGGTTTTGTCTCGTCTTCTGCGGGTGGGGAAGTGGGTGCTGGGGAGCTCCTGGCCAAGGGCAGGACCTTCTGTGGGCACCTGCTGTCCTGCCCCAGCATCTCTGCTGGAAACATCACCAAAGTACTCCCAAATTGTGGCTTGGGTTGCGGTGGTGAGGAACCCCAGATCTTGCTGCTCCTTATCTGAGCAACTGCTCGAGTGAGGTGCAGAAAGGAAATCCGGCACTTTCTAATGCTGACTCTTAACCACTCGGTAAAAATGTAGTGCAAAAGTCCCTTTTTCAGAAAAAAACCCCACCCTTTTGCTCTGAGAAAGCCTTCACTTTCATGTGAGATGGGGCCTCTGAAAAAAAAAAAAAAGCCACTGAAAGAACCTTTGCCTATTGATGCCGTCAAGTTTCGGGTGCTTTAATCTGGCCACAAGTTATTCTCAAATTTAAAGTGAGCATCAGAGGGCTTAATGTATTGCTTCAAAGGCTTCACATGTATTTTAAATTTGGATCTGGGGGGGGGTCTCTGAGCACCTTTGCTTGCTGGAGGCACCCAAACCACCGCAGTAGGTGACATACCTAAATGCGGGGTAGCAGCTGAGGAAAAGGGGGGGAGACAGTGTGATGGGAGCCTGGAAGGAGTCCTTTAAACCTGGAAATTAAATCCTGGGCCAACAGCGGGTGCTAAACATCTCTCCTGTTTCGCCGGGTTGCGCTCGCTCGTGCAGACGAGCAAAAGCGGAATGGATGGAGATTAACTGGAAATTGGGTACCGCTCAGGACCGCAGCCTCGGCGGCGGCTCTCTCCGTGGGAGGGGAAGGCTTGGCTTCAGTCTGGAGACAATTTGAGAGGCAAAACGCGTGGATTCGTGTTCTGCTGCGGGTTGCGAGCGGCTCATGCTCCCAAAGAGAGCTGGTGGTTGGGGCGGCCCCCTCCGCACCACCAAAGATTGCACAACAACAGGAGGAGGAGGAGGAGGCTCAAAACCCTGCCTGGGCGATGGCCGAGCTGCACGGGGTGCGATGAAGTTATGGGGGGGTTGAAGGCTTGGCATGGGGATCGGGGGGCAAACCGGCGTCACCCCATCCATGAGCAACCTGACAGTCTGCGGGGAGCGAGCAGAGGGGCACAGGGAGCCTGGATCTTAGAGAATGTTATTCCATGGGGAGGAGGGGGGGGCTCCATTGGCTTTTTAGGAAAAAGAAAAAAGAAAAAAGAAAAACTTATTTTCCTGATATTGTTTTGTACCTCTAAAGGAAATTCCAGGACTGGGAACCTTCAGGGAAACAATGAGCGGGGCTGGGAGCGAAGGTGGGCTGCCCCAGGTTGGTGAGGCCCTCCTGCAGCCAGGGCAGGTCCCCGCGCCCCCACCCCAACCCTTTTGAACCCCTCTGCCGGGGCCCCCACCCTGTCCTGGGTGGAGAAGGGGTGGCCCCATGAGAACCCCGCTGGATACAGGACTTGTTTTTCCCTCCGCAATTTCCTGCAACCTTGCTTTTTCAGAAAATTCCGGAGCAAGTGTGACATGTTGGGATGCTCCCTGGTGTTTCACGCCCAGGAGGTCTCTCTTTTTCAGGGGGGGGCGATATTTCAGCCTTGCTGCAAGTGTTTCTGCTCCAGGGGTTAACTAAGCACCTCCGTATCACTGCACTTTTTACTGAGATAGGAGTTTTAGGAGAAAATCATTATTTCTTTCTGCTACTTCCCTGAAATAACAACGGCAACTTCCACTTTCAATGCCACGAGTTTCCCGGAGAGCACAGCTCTCCCCTCTCCCGGCATCAGCCACGCTCTGCATCCCTGGGGATGGGGCCGTGCTTGCTTAGTGATGCTTCAGCCCAGGCAACAGGGTGGTATCGCTGGAGAAAAGCAACACCGTGCTGAGCCTGAGCCACCTGAGCAAGACGGAGTTCCCTTCGGATCCCACAGCTCCCCTTCCCCTGCGGCGAGCGAACGGCGTCCCACCACGGTTTGCAGGGGGGTTTGAGCGCTCTGGTTGCCGCAGCCGTGGCGATTCAGCATCGTGGAGGTGTCTGCTGGCACGCAGAGGTCTCCTCCGTTGCGGTAGCCACAGACAACGCATGGGGGTGTAATTGTTGATGACATTGTGTCAATCAGCACCGAGGTCCATGGGCTGGATGTAGACATGCCCGGCTATTCCCCCTCCTGAATAGGTTTGTTAATACGTGTTGGAAAGACGTTTTTCCCTTCCTCTGGTCTCCCTCTTGTATTTCCCTTCCCTCCGCTGAGATGAGAGTGTTAAATTCCCGGCTTAGCAAAACAGAGTTCGGTGTCAAATGCTTCATTTCAGGTTTTTGTGAGGAGCCAGTTCATTTACAAATCGCCAGCTGGAAGTTATTAGGCCCTTAAAACAAAATAAATTACTGCAAAATCGTGCCGCTCTGCAGTTGGTCTGCTATTAATTTGTGCTGAGTGCTGGAGCCAGCGAAAGCCCAGCCTGCTGCCTTCCTCCTTTCCCCCTGGCATTTTGCTGCCGAAGGAGACAGCGGTGAGACGGAGAGTGCGGGGAGATGCTGGGATTTCAGGTGCCTGGTTCTCTGCGGAGGCTGCCTTATTCCCTGCTTTGTGCTGAAAAGCAGCATATTTCAGGGAGCAGAGAGGATTTGCTGGTGGGAAAAACGAGTGTAGGTAGTGTGGCTATTGGGATAAATACGTCTTTAAAATATTAAATTATTTTTTATCTGTCGTGTTTAAAGAGGCCCGGGCCAATTTTCTCCACTCCGAGCAGCAGGGCATCACCCCTGCACAACCCTGCTTGTGCGTGCCAGGGGCTGCACAGGGGGCTGGCCGAGTCCTCCACCTCTGCCTGGTGTGGCCCTGGCTCTTATCTGAACTGCCGGAATATTGCGATAGCAGCCCGAGCACTAGCACGCATCATTTCTTCCAGCTGACGGCAGAGATGGGTTATTTTAGGTCAGAAATACGCCTTTCTCAGGGCCAGGCAAGCTTTAGCAGGCTGGGATGAACACCTCCTGCGCTAAAACATCTCCCCAGGGCTCATCCCGGCCCAGCGATGAAGATTTCTCCCAGGCGATGATGTTGGGGGTTTGCTCCCTTCTGCGACCTGCAGAGCTAGAACGAGCCCTCGCTTTTCCCTACAAACCCCGGATTGCTTTTGGTTATTTTTTTTCCACTGCAGACTGCCTCTAAGCGTAATCTGGGGGTCTCCTCCGCCAGCCCAAGACGGCGAATCCCCAGGGGTGTGGGGAGGCGGTGGTGGCTCGCGTGAGTATCTTGGTACTACCTTGAGACCTCTTTTTAAAGCCGTGCTCGGCGTGTGGGTGGTCTGTTAAGGGGAATCAGGGAATCCCTGTGGTTTCTTGCTGTGAAGCAGCATTGGGGCATCAGAGGCAGCGCAGCTGGAGCCGTGGCCGCTGTCCCCGTTGGGAGCGCTGCTGCAAGCCGGGGACTGCATTGGAAAATTCATCATTTTCCCATAGAGAGAGCGTTTTGTCATTCCCCTGGGAATGAGTTTCGTCTGGGCAGCCCCGAAGGTGTTTTCTAACATTGGGAAAATGCCCTGAAATAAGAAGCCGGAGAACGACCCCAGAACAACTGTTTTGGCAGCAGCCTCTGCTATGGGCGTCTTTCAGCAGGTCCCCACGTCTGGGCAACCTCTGCTCCTCCACACGGAGCAGCAGTTCTCGATGCGGTGACCAAAAGCAGGAGCCAGAGCTGCTCTTCTCCTTCCAGTCGCACCCCAGCTTCGCTGTGACAGTGTGGTAATAAAACGTGAGGCTCTTGCTTTTGTGGCCCCAAAGAAAACCCAGCGAGGGTCTGCTAAACCAGGCGCTACCCAGGTTAATAACGTGCCCTCTCAAAAGCCCCAAACTCCAGGTCACTAAATGCTCCTTGGCACCTAAGTACCACCAGGATCCAAACGTCACTAATTGTTTACTGTTGGCCAACGCACATGTTTTTAAGGGAATAAACTGTTTGCCAAAGTATTTCCTAGAGCTGTCCCCGTTGTGCCCGTGTCCTTGCCCTTCCCTTTCCTCGGCAGCGGATCCAATTTCTTTCTTTTCATGGGGAGTTTACTCAGAATTGCAAAGAAATAAATAAGCCCTGGTGGTTTGTGTGACCTCATCCTGAATCGCTAATTCAGACAGATGGTTTGAGTTCATTTTAACATCCTTCCAACTTGGGAGAATGAAGCGAGCGTGTCTTTGCCCTGCCCGTCGGTGTCCATCAGAGATGGAGGGACCACGTGAAACCCCCATCCCTCCTTTCAGGTGGAGGATGGCAGCAACCCCCCCAACCTGCCACCACAGGCAGGGCTCTCCAGGGGGGCTCCGCAGGGGCTGCAACGCCTTTTCTTCCTCCCAGAGCAAGCCCCAGATCATCCCCACAGACCGAAGCCCAGTCCGATGCCTTTGCGGGAAGAGAGTTCCAACCTAAGGGCAGCAGAAAAGCAGCATGAGTTATTTTGTGTCAAAGGAAAAAGAACGAAAAAAACCCTTCTGCTTGTATTTCAGATTTCTGACAGCATTTACTCCTTCCCAGCCAAAACGGAAAGAAAACTAACCCAGGGTTCAATGACTGAAAAAAATGCTCGATTTGCTAAACAGGGCAAAGTACCTTCCTCTCGCTGGAGGGAGAAGGGGGAGGACTGGACGGGACCCAGGGCAGCCCTCTCCCTCCCAAATAGTTTGAGTTATCAAAAAAGCCTGAAAAAATTCAGCTGAATCAGAACAATTCCTGGCAGTCAGTGAGATGTGTCTCATAAGTAAAACATCCTGGCGCAAACACGTCGCATCGGCTCCTCTGCCAGCTCAGTTCACGGAACGGTGACACCACACACACACACACACACACACCCCCCACCATTGCGTCCCCTCCTCCTCTCTGTCCCCTCCGGGGAAGGTCCTGCTGTGGGACGGGGATGCTGACCCCCTTGCTGGGGCTGGTTCCCCCCCCCCGAGGCTGGCACAACCTCCCTCTCATTTTTTTTAGCCCATCAGTGAGGGGAATAATGTTGTGTAGGGTCTCCCTCTACGCTATACTGCTGCCTTTAGCAGCACTGAGAAGTTGCCACAGTTCTTCGGAATTCTCAAGAATTGAGGCAACCATTTTGGGGTTTGTTGGGTTTTTTGTTCTTGCTTTTTGTTTGTTTTATTTTTGAGCTATTACAGCATAATAATAATATTATTAGAGTCAGGAATTGGCAGGGAGAAGAAAATCTGCCCCCATTTTGTGGTGCTCTGGAAATTTCTGCTTTCTAGAAACGTCCTTGAGTTTCATCTTTAAATTGCCCCCCGAACTCCATCCTTGAGGAGCTGCCCCTGTCGCACACAGACACCTCCAACCTGGAAAAGCTGGATTTGCTCGCAGGTGCTGTGTGCATCCCTGCAAGCCCGGGGATGCTCTAAGTCCCAGGCAAACCGTGGAGCTTGGGATCACCAGTTTGAGGTTTTTTAAGATTTGCAGCATCTGGTGTTTGTAGGAAACCTCTGAGTCAACACAGCTCGAGGAAACAGTCCTGGGGGAGCTGGAAAGGGACTCCCCGTCTTTAAGCAGTATGTGGGTTTCCCTCTGTCCCCGTGTTATGAAACGGGCTGGTTGAGCACTCTTCAGCCAGTTTTTTCACAGCCAAGGGATGGGCCCCAGGTAGGAAAAGAGCAGGGGAGACCGTGAATGCTGAGGGTATGGCAGGGGGCACAGCCGGAGCATTAATTGATGGCTAAACGAGGACTCCTCAGGTGGTTTTTGGGAAGGTGAACTCCCATTTAAAGGGTGCGAAGAGCCCCTTCCTGGGAGGTGAGGGTGTTCTTGGTGGAGGTGAGTGTTGGGGAAGGCTTGTTGAGGGGAGCAGAGAGCTGGCTGTACTCTTCTGCTGTTAGAAATCTTAGCTGACTGGGCTCTCGGTGCATCCAGGGAGCAGCTCCAACAGCTAAGAGTTGGAGCGTTGCTCCTTGGCTGGAAAACCTCCCTGTGGGAGCAGGGACCTGGTGGGCTGTGTGGAGGCGCTGGGAGCGTGGTGGGTGCTGTGGGGAAAAGCTGCTGGGTGCTTCTGTCCTCAGCTCGCTGAAGCGTGGTTGCAGGGCTGGCTTGCTTTGTTCTGTGCCAGGTGCCCCAAGTGGTTTCTGCTAAAGAGATCTGGAAAGCTGTGTTGGGCCTTAGGTGCTCTGCTGCAGAGAAATCCTGTGTGACCTCGCAGAAATCCCTTATCCTTTTGCCTTCAGGGGCTCGCTTCCTAACAGGAGGAAGGATTTGGCCTTTGCATATCTAGAGGTGCTGATGATGATGCTGGTGTGAACTGGTGCAGTGCTGCTGCCACTGCTTTGAAGCCCCTTGGCCAGCTGCAGCTCTGGCTTTTATTTCATACCTGTCCTGGGGAGAGCTGAGAATCTCCCGAAGCTGTTTCTGTAGCCCCTGCCTGACAAACACTGAGGACGGTAGCGTGCAGGGCACAGGTAAGAACAGGCTTCACCTTGTCGTGATACTTCTCCTGTTGCTGACGTGGTATTTCATGGGCAAAGTGCTTTCAGGGTCGTTATGGAAAGGCCGGTCTCCTACAGACAACCCCTGCCTGCTCTCGTTAGCTGGCACGCTCCCGTCCTGTGTTTTCTCTCCAAAAAGCTGCCGTGACCGTGCCGAAACGGAGAAGGGGCTGAGTGGAGCCACATGGCGGACGAAGTGAGGGGAGAGATGGAGCGACCGCTCCTCCTGCTTCTCATGGCATTTCAATAGCTGGCAGGGGAAGCCGCTGCTGCTGGCGGGCTCTATTAAGCCAGGCTTTGCAACGCAGCTAATTAGCCTTTGCTGCCCGCTTGCATGCTCTCGGGGGCTGGTGACAAACGGAGGTGACACTTCAGCTGGCACCAGCTCTTTGCCGAAGAAGCACGTTCGCAAAATTAGCGCGGTGCTGCTCCCCCCGCCTCTTCCAGTAAACCATCTGTGCCAGGCGGCTGCAGTCACTTCGGATGGGGCTTTTGGACAGCTTGGGACTTTCCTGGGGCCTCGTATGATCTCCTGGGGACAGCCCAAATCAGTGAAAGCTTTGTGCTCGCCCTGTGACTAAGCATCTGTCCTTCCACAAGAGCAGCCACATCCATTCAAGCCCCCCCCACCTTCGGAAGCTGTGCCTGGTTTTGAGGGGCAGCTGCCCGCTGTGCAACCTGGCTGCTGGGGTCTGTGCCCCTGGACAGATGGAATCACAGCATCATATACAGGGACCTCTGGAGATCATCTAGTCCAACCTCCCCCTGCCAAAGCAGGTCCACCCAGAGCAGGTCCCACAGGAACGGGTCCAGGTGGGGTTGGAATGTCTCCAGAGAAGGAGACTCCACCACCTCCCTGGGCAGCCTCTTCCAGGGTTCTGCCACCCTCAAAGTAAAGAGGTTCCTCCTCAGGTTTAGGTGGAACTTCTTATACAATGAGCTTCTGCTTCCTGAAACACCAACACAGCACCTTGGTCAAACGCCAAGCTCCCCCTCTACAGCTGGGCTTTGCCCCCCAGCATAGACCAGCTCGGGTGAAGAGACCACTCCTCACGCACACAGAGCCAGCCCTGCTGCTTTAAGGCGGGTTATTTTTCAGGCAGAGGTACACAGAAACCCCCGAGGAGTCCCAGAAAGGTCCATGTGGAGGCCTGCGAGTGCACCCCACCCAACCTCCCACCGCAGCGGCCTTGCTTTTTGCGGGGGAGACTCTTCAGGGAGGGCCAGGGCCCGGGGCTGCTCACGCCCTGCCTCAGACAGCCGCCTCCCTGAAGGGGCTCTCCTCGGGGGAGGCCCCACCGCAGAGCCCTGCCGGCGCCCGCAGAGAGGGAGCCGCAGGCTGGAGTGGGACGGCTACCGGGGGCTGGGGACCCGGCGGAGGATAGTTTAGAGGCCGCCACAGCCCGCAGAGGGAGGGGAAGCCATGACAGGCCCGCGAGGCGCCCTCACCTGCCCGCCGCTCCGGCCGCCGCGCCTGCCCTCCCCGCGCCGCGCGCTCCTATTGGCCGCCCTCGCCCCCTGACCCGCGCTCCCATTGGTGCAGCTGCCGCGCGTGCCCGCTCCGCGCACTTCCATTGGCCCAGCCGCCGCCCTTCCCCGCGCGCCGGCTCCCGCCCCCTCGCGACAACAGCTTTATTGAGGCACTGGGAGGCGGACAAAGACAGAGTGTTGGGGGGGCGCTAAGCTCCAGAGGTCGGAGGTTCGAGACTGCACGCCGCCTTCTCCACACCACGCGCGGCGCTGAAATCACACAAAAAAAGAAGAAAAATACGGAAAAAAGCAAAGCGCAGGGGTTTTTTTCCTCTCTGCCCTCTTTCTCCCGTGATAATCACTGCCAACTCATGCTGACAAACCCTGTCCAAGACCTGTTTCCTCAAGAGGTAAAGGAATTCGTCTTGCTTTTTCCCCTGCCCCCTCCCATGGCCAAATGCACCAGCAAACAAACCCCCAACCAGCAGGAGCTTTCTCCATCACCAGTGGAAGGGTCTCTGGAAGGTGCCACTGCATTTGATCCTCTGCCACACATGATGGCAGACGAGCCAGACACCAGCACCAGCCTTACATTTGAGGAACCCACCACAATTTATTGTCATTTAGACAATTATTCTCTCACTCAATGACCCCTCCCCACCCGGGAAGGGCAGTCAGGGAAGAAAAACCAAGGAAAGCCAAGGGTTGATATATAAACAGATTTAATAGAACAAGACATTAATAATCAACATTATAATAAGAACCAATATTGAGCCTGATACCGATAGAAAATACACAAGGACTATCCCCAGACCGTTCCATCAGCAGGAAGCTGCGCGCTACAGCAGGGGACAGCAAGTGTGGGACACTGGGGAGTGCTGCAGCTTACTGCTGAGGAGATCCCTAGTACCATGGTCCAGCTCTAGAAACCTGCTCAGATCACTGTGTGCAGGTGGGGAGGGCAGTCAGGGTGACTTTATTGGGTGGGTGGGACAGGTAAAAGCTCTGCCCACCTTCGAGAGCTGCTGCGCAGCCCCATCACCCTGCTCGTGGGCTGGGGTCATGTCCCACGCGC
>JAOXJK010000023.1:5997195-6008393 GCA_025774025.1 Xenus cinereus
GTAGGGTAGATGGTTGGACTCGATGATCCCAAGGGTCTCTTCCAACCTAAATGATTCTGTGATTCTGTGATTCTGTTAATCCTCCCACTCACCACACCTGCATCTAATTCACTCCCTGTGCCAGGTGGCCTCGGAGTCTACTTAAACCTTCCCAGGGGTGCTTGCTACTAGTCTTGGTGCTGCTGGTTGTCCTTCATGGAGGCTGGTTGTGCTCCTGCTCTAGGGATGCTGGGGCTCAGCTGAATGGTCTCTGCTGCAGCTTTACTTGAATGAGGCACGCTAAGGGTGTAGAGCTCTAAAGTGATGAGTGGAGGCTGCTGAAGATGTGGTGGTGGCCTGTCAGGAGGCAAGGTTTTGAAGAAGGTGGTGTTGAAGCCAAGCCTGAGCAAAGGTGAGACGTGAAGACATAGAAAAAGGGAGAAGTAGATGCAGGGAGGCTGCGGAAGAGCCAGGTTTCTGGCTAAGAAAGTCTGAGCGTGGCTTTCTGGTACTGGCTGAGAGGAGCAGAGTCACCGTGCTGCCTCCAAAAAACCAGCATTGAAGAGCTGCTGGCTTGATAACTGGGGGGCTGCAGCTCCTCTCTGTAGGTACACGTAGTAGGTGTTGATGCTGCTGTCGCTCTGCGTTGAGAGGAGCCGGGCAGCTCGTTTCTGTGGCTGGCGGGGAGGGGAGATGGCTAGCAAACCAGCAGCGCTCCGTGTGTTAGTGCAGGCTGGACCTGGCTTGGTTGAGGGTCTCCTGCTCTGCATTCCCTACAGCCAACGGGCAGCTTGTGGGCACAAACCCCTGAGGAAGCCTTAAGAAAGGCTTCAGGCTACCGTCTCGCAGGTGGCAGAGCTCAGGTGGTCTCTTCTTGCTGGTGCAGCCCCTTTTTGCGAAGCGCTTCGGTACCGACCAACTGCTGGCAGTGTTGGGAGGGCACCCCGGTGTGTGGCGGGGGACCTGGGGGTGCACAGAGGGCATCAGTCACCCAGGCAGGGGATGACCTGGAGTGGCAAGGCCACCGTGAGCTTCTGGAAATCTTGCTGCACCGCATGCGAGGGCTCCTGGGTCCAGGCTCCGTTTTGTTAGTAAGCAACAGCGCTGTGGACCCGATCCATGGATTTTTATTTTTTTTTATTTATTATTTTTTTCTGGAAATAAGGAGCAGTGACTTCACTGTGTTTTTGGAAGCTGGCCCAGAGTCTCCAGAGGACCTGGCTCTCAAACGCACTGTTGTACAGTATAATTGAGATTTTATTTTAGCAGACCCTCTCCTCTGAGAAGCCTGGAGCCCTGTGCACTTGCACGCGCGTGTGTAAGGGTACTGCAGCCCAGCTGTGCCACTGCATCGTGTTTCTTCCTGACTCTGGGATTATTTCTTTTTTTTTTTTTTTGCCTTTGTGGGGTGAAAAAGCACGTTATAAAGTGTAACTTCTGTTCCAACTGCCGAGATCCCCTTTCCTGGGGAATACTGGGGCTTGGCTGCTGCTGGGAAAATGCTGCTGCAGGGAAAATGCTCCACTTGGGGTGGCAGGACTAAGGAAGCCCTGTTTTGCAGAGATTTGTGGCTTTAGAGGGATGGGAGAGGAACTGCAGTCTGCTTTTCCTCTCCCTACAGCAAATCCATGTGATAGCTCAGCGAGTGAGGGATGGGGCTAACAGGAATGATGTGGATGCTGTGGACACTCCGGGATGTGTACTGAGCACCCAGCTGGCACAGGGATGGAGAGTCCCTTCCCATTTAACAGGAGCTTTTATATAGTCTCTCTTCTCTGGACAATTACTGGGTTTCATTTTATCCCCCCCCTCCCAACTTGTTGAGATCTAATATTCTTTTCCGTCTGGCTAGAGCTAAGCAGCAGACTGAAAAGCTACAGGGAGAGACTTTGGTTTTGATGGAGAGATGTACACTTGAGAGATTACACAAACCTCATTTCGTTGGGAAGCCAGGCTAAAAACCCACAATACTTATTTTCTTAGAAAATAAACCGCTCCAATACATCAACTGTCTGCGGGTAGGCGGGATGATCACCGTTTAGCAAAATAACTATAATTTTCCCTTTTCTGTCCTTCCAAAACTACACTTCTAGGCTTGGACCTCAAGTAGCCTGTAAAAATGCAGCTACCAAAAAAAGCTCAGCGTATGCAGATGCTGTTTATTACATTATTGCTGAGCGCTGCTGTGTCAAAGAGCTCTGAGTTTGGGGAAATCGGGAAAGTAGGATTTTTATTCCAGATGTGTTTAGCGTGAGCTCTGAATTCCCCCCCCCCGCCCAAGGCAGCTCAGCACCTAGAGGGGAAATATGGGGTCTCCCTGCCCTCCTGGTTTGCACCCAAGGTGTGGGTAACACGCAGACACATCGCAAGCCCTTGGTTCCTGGGGGATTTCTCGGCACAGGAGCAGCGCCACGCCATGTGGTTGTGCTGATGGCACCTCTGGTGACCATCACGGAGGCTCTTCCCTGCTGTGTGCAGACCATGAGTTGCTTGGATTTATCCTTCTGGAAGAAAGGGGTGGTCCAGGTCAGGAGAAATCGATTGTCGGGACTCGCCGAAGTCCTGTTGCTGATGAACTGCATGAGAATGAGTTGAGTTTGTCACCGCGCATGGATATACCTGCACAGACATCTAGTTTCCCATAAAATACTTGTTGCAGTAAATGTGAGGAAGATGATGCAAGCTGCCTTAAAAAAAAATTAAAAAACAAACACTAAAAACAAACAACCCAAAAAAACCCAACCACCACACTGATATTTGTTACCCGTTTGAAGGCGACTGGGGATGACAGCTTCTGGCACTTCACTTGAAGTTTTGTATTTCCGATTGCTGTTTAGCAAATAAATGGTGGTTTTGTTAGGTTTTGTGTCAGTTCTGCGTTGCTCTAAGGCATGGCATGAAGGGAAACCTTGCCTCGGATGGGGGGGGGGGGGAAACGGGTTTCAAACCAGTAGGTTCAGAACTCACCTCTGCCACCTCCTGGTTGATGAACTTGACCCACAGCCTTGCTTCGAGGTCTGATGTTGATCAGCAACTTCTTACCCCATGTTATTTATTTTTTATTTTTTTAACCTGAGCAATTAGCTTGGGTTTATTCCTTCCCAGCTCTGTCCCTTACGTCGCTCATCCCCATGTCCCACAGCCCAGGCAAGAGCTGCGGATGCCGATGGGAGCAAGATGCGGAGAAGGTCCTGTTAAGCTCCCCAAATCCCTGGAAAACTTGTCTTTAGTTCTATTCTAGGACTCGGGTCCACCAAATTTAGATGCTTGAACTCTCGTGCACCCACCAAATGTATTGGATCTTGCCCCAGATTGGGAAGGTTAAATGGGCTCCCACACACATGCTCCTCTGACTTTATGTGCTCGTAATATTCTAGGTTGCTTTCTGGTCCCCGATGACTTAATTGTATTTTGTTTATAACTTGCAGGCAGTTAACGTTATTGGCAAAAGAGTAAATAAAAGGTAAATGGTGCCTGTGTTCTAAAAATAAAAGCCACGCTGTTGAAAAAAAAAAAAAATTATATAGGCGCCCCAAAATCCAGCTTCCCTGGGTTTGTCCATGCGGAGGCTGAAGCTTTGCCCGGCCTCCTGCTTCTGAGCCGCGTTTGGTACCTATTCTCATTTGCCCAATTTAACCGCAGTTATTCATGAGCCCAGGGGCAGCTGTTTAATGGCAGTGTGAAATCAGACTCTCCCCGCTGTCAGAGGAGGAATGTCTCCAGCTCTGGAGGTGGGATTAGGGTTTGCTATAGTCCTGCCTGGTAGGAAACCTCCTTCCTGGCAGCTACCACCACCAGGCTCGGCTGCATTGTAAGAGTTGCTTCTGTTATTTGTACCGCTGAGCTTGGAGGGTAGTTTCTGTAGGGTCTACTGAAGAGACCCGAGAGGCTCTGGTATTTTAGGGGTGTTGGGGGGAGAGCGGCTTTCTAAGGAAGTGCAAGTCTTGCAAGAGATCTGAAAACAAGGCACATAAAAGTCAGTGCTACTCTTGGTAAAGCTGTCTATTAAAATTTCAATTTACCAACTTAAGTCCTTCAACTGGGGCTAATGGGCAAAAACATCTCAGTCTTTTTTTTTTTTTTTTTTTTTTTATCCTCCCCTGTTTGGTGTGTTTGCAGGCTTGTTTTTATTAGATGCCCCCATTGCACCACTAAAACCTGGCTTTTCCCCATGTGGAGCCCCTTTGTTAAGGGTGGGACTGTGGCCTGGGGATGTCAGGGGCTAACCTGCTGTTGATCCCAATGAAGCTGGGCTTTCACCAAAACCAGCGTACTATATTCTCTGGATTAACAAGTAGGAAGGCATATATATGTGTGTGTCTGCGTGTATATATAAAGCTTACTAGCTGACGTCGGTGCATTGAAGCTTAATCTCTATTTGGAGGTCTTTCAGGACACAAATGAGGTACAGAAAGGCGTGTGTGAAGTTGCTGCCAGCCCCTTCAGCTGGTTAGCCTCGTGTGCTGAGTTGACTCTCCATCGCTGAGCCACAGTGAGAATAGCTCAACTTCTCCAGCGGAACAAATAGGGCTGTAGTTACACAGTCCCAAGGGCTGGAGGGTTTCTAGATCGTCAGAGCTGGGTGGTGACTTCCATTGGGGGTGGGATGGGTATTGATGATCTGATCTGATTTCTGCTCCATCATCTAGCCAGATTCCTGTTTAGCCAAGAGATAATACTTCTATTTACCTCATACCCGAGGAGAAAAAATAAAAGTTTCTCCATTGCCCAAGATGGAGCAGAAAAGTGGTACAATTTGTGAAGATGGTCGCCGCCTCAGAGACGTGCCCTTCGTTTTTTATCTCCATTTGCACACTTGGAGGAGCAGGCTGGGACCTGAGGCGTGCGGTGGGAGTGCCTGCAGGAAATCTGTGTCAGAGCTGGGCTATGAAACAAGAGCTGCATCCTAGCCTAGTGCTTTAACCACAAACCCACGCTCTCCAATAGACTGTTTTTTTTCCTCGTATCCAAAACCCATTGAAGTGTCTGGAGCAGCTGAACATCTGGCATTAACTGCTCATCCCAGCACTGGGTTTTGGAAAAAGAGTTGAAACCACTGGAGTAGTCATACCCCAAACAGATGAATTTATTCCTCTAACTGACTGTTCTGTTCCAGTTTCTTCTGTGTTTCTCACACTTCTGCTATCTGTCCCCTTCCAGGACCAGCCAAGCAACATTTTTGAATGACTGGGGCTTTGTACTGGACATGGGGTAGAAGAGGGTCACTGCTGGAGGTACGGTCGTTGTGGAGATCAGGTAAGGTTTTATTTCTCTTGTCTTTGCTGCTGTTGTCTTTTTACTGCATTTAAAAAAAAAAAAAAAAAGAAAAAAAGAAGCTCTGGCTCAGAGCAAGGATGGGTTCAGCCCAGCATCCTGTGGCTGATGCTGGTTGATAATAAGAAAATGAGGAACTGTGTGTAAGAGACACTGGGTGCAGGGGCTCCTCCTCTCCAGCTCCATACTGTGGGGTAGGGGCAGGAGCGGCCGCTCTCCTGTCCCTCGAGCTGAGCACACCGGCCTGCTGTGGTCCAGGAGCGGTGTGAGTTCTTGGTGGGCGTATGACTGAGCCGATAACCTCCAGCCTCAGAGCACACGTGCTCCTCGCCCCTTTCTGCTGCGAAGCTGGTGTCCGTGGGAGTTTGCTGGCAGCTGTGATTCGTAGATGGGAATAGAGCTGCCTGGTGCACCGGAACAGCAAAGAGAGGAGTCGGTGTCTGAGCTGGGTCACCCCCGGTTTGGGGGAGAGCAGCAGAACGTGAGGCAGGTGCCACCAGCATCGAGCACTCTGACCCCGCGTGGAGCCCGAGTTGCGCAAGGGTGTAAAGAAAGAACAGAGAAGCTGGAATTTTCCATACAGGGAGCAGAGTCGTTTCCATCTGGTGGAAGTTTTTTGCGTTTTGCTGTTTTTCATCCTAGATCAGAGTGGAAAGTCGAGATGTGCTTGTTTGGTGGCACAAGGTCAGAATTATGTATGCTGTAGGAAAGTCACCCTGTCTTCTAAACAAAATACTTTAGAGTATTCGAGACTGAAACATTTGGACCCGAGTGGTATTTTGAAGTGAAATATTTCATTTTAAAATATCTTCTCATAAAATAGAGGAAAACGTCGTTGAAGTCAGTTTTTTCCCCACGGAGGTGTTGATTTTGATGGAACTGCCTATTGTGGTGAAAAAAAAGCTTTTCAGGAGGAAGTGTTTCACCAGCAGGACTGTTAGGAAATACCACTCCGCACTTCCATGGACGCACACTGTTTCAGCTTTAAATTGCACTGTATTCTGGATTCAAACGACTTCTTACACAGGCGGGACAGTATATGCTTTGTGTCTTAGCAAGCTGGAAGGGAGCATTGCGTGGAATTGTAGCTTAACAAGACCTATCAGGGCTTGAATTGTGGCTAGTGTCTGTTTATACAACGCGCTTCTCGTGAATATATTGTGAGGATGCACAAGGGTGACAGGTATCAAATAAAAATTAAAATTTTGCCTTGACTTTTATTTTTATATATATATGGTTTTGAAATAGGCATCATCCCATCTTCAGTCAGAGCCTCAGATTTAGATATCTCTATTCGTGGGCTTCAAAGTAAGAAGGTGGGAAAATGGCTCTGCTAAACTCTGCCTTGGGTTTCTGTGGTTTTGGTTGGGTTTTTTTGGTTTTTTTTTTTGTGTGGACTTTTACAGGGACAGGATTTCACCCTCTGGCATGAGGCCGTGCCAGCAGGTTTTCCTCAGCATCGCTTTTGAGATGGGCATTTCATTGCTGCCTTACTTTCACCTGTATTACCTGTATCCCATCTGGAGCTCTGTGTGGGAATCAACCAGATTCCTGCCAGAAGGAGCAGATTTACCAGTGGGGTAATGGGATGGTATTCTCCTGTCACCGTTTGATGGTTGGGGACCAGTATGTTGATGGGATCCTTGCAGTCTTTTTATCACACCACAGCCCTGCCTGGTGACCCTGAGCGAGCAAGCTAACGGGAGATCCAGAATTGCATTGCTCTACCTGGGATTCCCTTCTTGAACAAGTACAAATCTTAATACCAGTAAGACTAGAAGACCTCAGAAAGACAGCAGTAAAAACAAGCCCTCTCCACATTCTTGCCCCAGTGCAGATGCTTAAGCCTCTGGGAGGGAGGGGGTGAGATGTCTTTTTATTTAGAACCGAATGAAACCCACAATCTGTGTAGAAAGCGTGGTTGAGAGAATGATGGGTGATTTGGGAAGTAAGATTCACCAGTACCTCTCCTGGAAAACAGTTTTTATTTAACTTGAATAACATGCCAATAACAGAAAGCATAACTCATCTCATGAAAGTTATGGTTGGCTGTAAAAGAGAATACAGAAAATTTTCCTACTCAAGCTGAAATGTTTTTCTTTTAATTCTTTGGTATTCTCTCTGCAGCACTATAAACTCTAATTCGTGTCTTGGCCTGGGCTGCAAGATCTAGCTGTGCTTAGCAGAATGGGGTCCACTTTCAAAATTTTTGAGATTTTAAGTCACACACCCTCCATAGCATTAAAAACCACTATATGTCAGTTGGGTTTTTGGGGGTTTATGAGACCTTTGGCTTAGGGGAAAGGCAAAGAGGAAGATTGGAAGGCAAATAACGAACTAAATGGGTTTTAACTGCTGCATGTTGGTTTAAATATCCTTTAAAAAAAAAAACCCTAATATTGTAAACTGAGATGGGCTCCAGGTTCAGGGGATTGCAGATGTCATTTATTTTCTTTTCAGGTAGTTCTCTTAGACCATATAGTTCCGGCTGTGATTTAACGTCGAGAGGTTAAATGGAACCGTACGCAATTAACCATTGGGCAATGTAATGACATGGATTTCCAAGCCCATGGAGCCTCTCCCAATTTTTGGTTAGGAAGTGACTGCCTGCGAAGGTCCCTCATGTGTTTAGAGCTACACAGTCCCTCGGCCTCGTTTGCCCCTGGACTCCTACCGTGTGGTGAAGGTGTCTCTGCAGATACCAGGCTTCCCTGGCAGGACAGGACTTGCCACCAGGTCTCTGGTGGAGCTGGGTGAGGTGCTCCAGCCCCGCCACCTCCACCAGGCTGGACTCTGCACTTTGTTGGATGTGTCACCCTCTTGGGCGTTGTTTGGGTTCCGAAATAGTGTGAGACAAATGCTTTGGAATCTTCCAAGGAAGAGAATGAAAATAAATAAGTTATGTTTTCATTCTGGTGTCTGGAAACCCACGGTATCATCTTAATTTTTTATTTTTTTTTTTCTTCAAACCATTACACAACAGGATATCGCTTGCACTGGAGCACCTCCTCCCTTGTGTGAGACACTTTAACTCCCTGAAAACCATCTTGTTTCCTGAAAATAGGCTCTGATCCACACTTTCCAGTCCACTCCACATACGATGCGTAATGTACTTGCGTGGTGTAGCGAGTGTAACTCCAATGCCCTGGAAAAATAAACACACAGCAGTAATTGTGGCTCACTTTCTAGGTGGATGGTAGTTGCACATTATTACCATGCTTGCAAAGTCAAAAGCTTGGACTTTTACTGTGCGAGTTAACAGGACTTACTCCACAGACTCATAATAAACCTTTATAACCACATGTGGCTGAGTTATAAATATCTGCAAAGAGCAGGGGAGGAAAAAAAACCCACAACCAAGCAGCACACAGAAAAGCGTCTTCATGGCTTTAAAGGGTTTGATACTATTTTTAAGCACTTGATAATATACTTTTTTTTTTTTTAGTGGGAATGTTATATTTCAGAAAGTGAAAATGATTTACCTCTGGGATCTAGCAAAAGGGAAATATTGACAAACAGCCTGAAGGAACAACAAAACGCAATCTGCAAGACTTCAAAATATAAACTCCTTTAATTTTAGTTATGTGAAGAAATCTCTCTAATATTTCTAGTCCGAAAGCCGTGAAAGCCAGAAGGTTAAAACCTTGGTGATGCACAAATCTGACAGCCCCGCAGCCCTGTTCTTCCCCAGGCTGGGGTTTTTTTTTGCATCTAGCAACAGGTTGCTGCCACAAGCCCAAGTCCCAGCTTCATCGCTGCAAGAGCAGCCTCTTGAGTCTTTAAATACTTTGCTTATAGATGGGGGGAGAGGAACCGACAAAAGCTCAGGGATGTCTAAGCACCTGGGGGGAAAAAATAGAATAAAATAAGGAAATATTGATTTTTTTAAATTTTTTTTTTTTAAAGGGTTTTGACTTTAGGTTTCCTTTTTCTGGGTTAGGTGACCCTAGGTGTGATTGGCATCAGGGCAGGGGTGGATGTGTGGCAGTGCCCACCCACCAAAGGAGAACGGGAGCGAAGTGTTCGAGTGAGCACAAATACGACGTTCTTCACCTTGCAGATGTCTCCCATCCAGGAGAGACGGCTGAGCATAAGGTTTTGGCAGAAACCTGCCTGGACCCAGACTGTTTTTTGCTATGAAACTAATGTAGCTCTGATTATTTTATTTTTTCCTGGTTAAAAATATAGTCCCTTTGCTTTCAGGAGCTAGGCTGTCCTTACAGACGCTCTCCTAGATGTGCCAGCTCCTTGTTTTTCCAGTGACAGCTCATCGTTAATAATAACGAAAGGAAAGCAACAAAGAGCTCTCCTATAAGAAAAAAAGAAACGGTGCAGGCAAACGCTAGACAGGCTAGACGGCTATTCACCTAATGTTCATAATTCATAAAATATAGATCACTTGCAAAGTAAATGATTTATCATAGAAAAATAAAGCATGGTTTCCTATAGGCTCTTTTTCAGAAACCTTGCATTTATTTACCTTCTCAGCATGACTGTTTGGAAAATGTATCTCATGAAATATTAAACAGACTTTCTATTTTTGAAGGACTGTCAACATTTTGGGGAAATAGAATTAACTAAAAAGAAATCTGGAAAGTCAGGAGAAAAGCTGCAAGTTTTTCTCTCTTTTAACAGGGGCAAATTTTGCAAGTGACAGTAAAATGTTTTTGGGTTTTGGTTTGTTTTTTTTTTTTTTTGGTCCCTGATCAGCCACAGTTTAAGAGATCGAAACGTTTTTGAGCAGGGTAGCTTCTTTGGGGTCTGATATTAGTGCCTTGTGCTGGAATACAGCCCGTGGGTCCGCGGGGCAGTTGGGAATGTGCCGTGGGAAGATTTATGGCACGTGCTACCTGCCAGTATTCATCTGAGAGGAGCTCTTATTTTAAATGATGGCTGGATATATTTTATCCAAAGTATTACAATAATAGAAACACAACGGCGCGTGATATTTTTCATTCCACGTTGGAGCTAATCAGGGCTTTTAAAAGCAGAAGAAAGTTTCGGTGAGACGGGTACTCGTCTCCAGGTGAACAAAATGGTCTTTTACAAGGGCCGTTTTTAGCAAAACTGCAATTATTTAATTACTGAGAAAAGCAATGCTGCAAGTAGAATACAATTTAATTTGGACAAACAGCTATGTGGTTTATTCATATTTTTTTTCCCCGAAGACATTTCCCTGCACATACTGAGTTTGTATTTACACAGCGTTACATACCTAATTGCCAAGCCGTAAGGAGCTCAACAGTGTGAAATAAATACCACATGTTATTAAAGTTCGCCTTTAAGTATGATCTAAAATGTCCTTTTTGGGCTGTTTGGACAAATTCCTCCAATTGGAGCTTAATAGCTCCCTGTCTTTAATAAATGTTTATTATTTGTATAATTTTTTTAAAATAAGTTTTTTTTTTTATGTTTATGACATCTGGAAATGGCACATTTACTACATAAGTCAGTCACCTTCTTTCTGGAGTGTGGGGTCTTTGCCTCATCAAGGCTGGCAGGGGCAGGAATTTCTTCCAGAACTGGGAATTTCCTTGTGGTGGCTGGTTTAAGCTGTTTTATTTGGTGTATAAATATTGTGGATTTATGGAGGAGAGTACGGATTTTTCGGTCTCGCAGATAAATGAAAACAGCATCTGATTGCTGAAACCCCCCGAAAATGGCTGTATTTGTCTGAATGGGGCTTGCATCAAGCAACGTAATGCCAGGCTGGTAAATGAGAATTTTAGGACTTCCAGCATAGACATTAGCTCCTCTTATACCCCATTTTATTAAGTGATGCTAATTGCTGTCAGTGAAGCTTCGTTCTGCCACTTGCAGAGTTTCAATGGCAACTGGTTTCAGGTTTTTCAAGGAGAGGTCATCCTCCCCCTCTGCTCTGCCCTGGGGAGGCCCCATCTGGAGCATTGGGTCCAGTTCTGGGCTCCCCAGTTCAAGAAGGACAG
>JAOXJK010000023.1:6017151-6030007 GCA_025774025.1 Xenus cinereus
CTTGTCCCAAACTGGGTTAAAAATTTGTTTTCCAAATAGCTTGCACACCCAAAAGTTTTGAAGAGTGATGGTTCTGGGTCACCGGAACTGTTCAATCAGTTCAAAATGTCTTCTTTCACTCTTTTATAAAAATAATACCCTAAGGTATTATTTTTAGCGTATGTAACTACCCTACATCTAAAAAGGAAAATTCTTTGAAAGCCAAATGATGTTTTTGCGAAGTAATGAAATAAATAAGATCAACATTTTTCTTCTCAGAAGTTGCTTGTAATGGGAGGGGGGGGAAGTGTTGAAACTAGCCCTTTACTCTGAGAAATGTGTTTTTTAAAAAATTGTGGATTCCTTTTGAGAAATTATGTCTTCTTGTTTGACTTTCCTCGTTCAGGAAGATGGAACAAAATCTATTAGGAAGGGAACAGAAAAATCACACTGAAGAGATGTAGGGTAACCCAGGAAGCAGCGATTGCCTCTTGGCTGAGATGCTCTAAGTGGACTTCTGTCCTCCAGCCCATAAAACTTGCCTCGAACTAGATACTGAACTGATCAGTGAAACATGAGAGAGGTGAGGCTGAGGTGGCGCTGAGCAGATGCCACCAGCTTCTTTCAGGGCTGTTATATGCTCTAGAAAAATCTTCCCTGGACCCACCCCACCGAGCCCCTTGGGTACCGCTGCCCAGCGGGGGGGACGTTCCATCACGGAGCTGCCCAGCCAGTGGCCCAGCTGGTAAAATCATCACATAAACATCGTTTCCGTATGTGCCTCCTTGCACCTTGTTCTGTCCCTCCCATCAGAAGAGGAAAGCAGCTGTGGGATTTTTTTTTTTTTTTTATTATTATTGTTATTTTGGAGTGGTGGAGGAGTGATGAAAACAGTCTTGTGTAGTTTAGGTTATCTGGGAAGGAGTACCTGCCTGGTGAGTGCTCCCAGTGCCAGTCTGAGAGGCTACTGAGAGGTGGTAGAAGAGAAAGGTTGCTGCAGAAGACAGATGCAATTAATTTTTATGCCAAAAGGAATTATTTGCATCAGTGAGGAGTGGGAGGAACCGGTAGAGAGCCACCTTCCTGATGAAACAAAAGGTATTAACACCACAAGCACTATCAGGAAAGGAAACATACCTCGGCACGACTTGAATTCCTGCTTTGTCTCTTGTTTAGTAGCGAGCCAGGGTACCTCACAAGTCTGTGGGGCACAGGAGCACCTGGTAGCTAACCTGTGAATTACGTTGTACAAGGCATCCGTTATTTACGACAGGCATCTCTGAAAATGAAGGCAAGGGTCCCACGCCTGGCAGTAATTTCAGTATTTCGGAAATAGCTTAAGTGTATGGTAGCCACGTGGAATCAAAGCTGCCACAAATCATTTCCAGCCGCCCAGAGCGGCAACCTGCGCTTGACACCTCCAGGGAAGGTGTCCTGCTCGTGGCCGCCCACCAGCCCCGCTGCCGGTGGGGATGGGGACAGAGCAAGCAGGGCAGGGGGCACTGCCAGGGGCTTCAAGGTTTGGGTGAAAGCAAATTCATTCTGATCAAACTCTAAATTCGGCATGTTTTGAGTATCTCCCTCGTTATTTCCCCCCCACATAGACCCCAAAAGTTAAACGCGGTGGGAATTGTTAGAAGTTTCAGGACTGCGAAACACAGCACTTTCCCTATTCCCATGGAATTGTTTGATGTAAATATCTCTTACTCTTCACGACAGCCCGTGCGAGGGAACCAAAAAAGCCCTCTTTAAATAGATACAGATTTGTTTGTGACCTTTAAAATTAATCCTTTAAGGATTTGGGGAATGAACCAAATAAGGAAAGAGGGGTTCACAACCTTTGAATACGCTGAGGCAGGTTTTTAGCACAGATCTGCAACAGGCAGCGCTTAGCAAACCACCCTGGCTTATCCCAGTTCAGTGCCAGTGAATGAGAAGAAAAAATATGATTTTAAAATCTTTCTCCTGGATGGCAGCTTACAGCATTTTAGTGATTTTTTGCTGTGCAGGTACGTGATGCAAAATAGGCAAACAGTTGCTGTTTTCGTGGGTGTCCGGAGTTCCCAGGCTCTCCTGGGAGTACAGAAGCTCCAGGAGAAACTGCGAGACCGAGCAATGAAACCCCAGCATTTGCAGAGTTCATTTCTTCACCACACAGACCACGTAGCCAGAAAGACACCGGCGAACCTCTTATTCAACACACCTCAGGGCACCTTTGCATTCATCTTTTTCTATGGCAATGATGTGTTTTTAGTATTGCTTGTTCTACCGCAACACTTGCTAATTGTCCCGTAGCCTAACGAAGCCATGGGTGTAAAGGATTTTCTGAGCCTGCCTCCCATTGGATTTTCAGATCCTCTGCTGGGAGGAAAAAAAAAACCAAACCCAACCACCACCTTGCATGGCTTCCCCTCGTGCTTTTTCTATAAATTCAAATGCATATGTTTGTCTCCCTTGCCAAGGGATGCAATGTGTGCCCATGTCTCCTGGACCCTCTCTGCCCACATAGACCACGTAGATGCTTTAGAGTGCCAAGGATGCTTTATATTCAGGGTAAAGCCCTCTGAAGTCAAGAGAGATAAAAACAAGGGAGCAAGGCTCCCAGAGTTCATTCCGGCAGTTATTTTTAAAAATAACTCTTTATATTTACCTTTCTTACGTTAAACCACAGCAGAAAACACTTGTAACTCGATGTAAGACACTTACACTGTTCAACTTCAGTCATGCAGCTCAGACATACAAACGAGCTCCAGGTTTTATATGCAGTTCATTCTTCATATTGCCTTTCTTGGCTTGTTTATGTTAGCTTAGCCCCCATCAAAATGATGTCTTAATTAAATCTGAAAAATGGACATTTGACTTTATTTTAAGTGATGATTTCATTCTGCCATGGGTATAAATTTAAGTTATACATAACAGACATGCACTCGGCACAGCTCGTTCCTGTTTTATATATATTATTTAAACGATAGCATTTTCTCTCTTCATATTTTTTCAACTATTTGTTTAAAAAAAAAAAAGAGTAAAAAAACAAGCCAAAAAACCCACAACACAACCCAAGCCAACCACCGCGCTTTCAGCTCTGATTGAAAGGAAAGTCTGTACGAGATTTCCAGCCCTATACGTACTGTAACGCAGGGTGTAATTCAGTGTTTCTTCTGGAGAGTAAATCCTGGGAGTAACTGTTCAAGCAGTCTAGGCTTGGGAACCTCGAGTTATTTCCTGTGCAGAACATGGAGCACCGGGGTGTCAGGACTCACAGGTAAACGTGCAGCCCCAAAATACCGGGTCTGAGCTGCCCGTGGGGCTGTTAGTCACAGTCACAGCCCCCCCCCTCTCCCAGCCATAGGGCTAATCCTGCTATTGGGATTTTTCACGTCCTGCAACGAAGGAGATGTCCACGGACCTTGATGAGCAAATTGTGGGAGGAGGTGCAGCATTGTAACCCTTATTAAGGGCTACCTTTTAGCCCTGGATTTTGTTTAAAGGTCGTGCCGTTTCAAGCCAAGCGCCTGGGTAAAGGTTTTGTTTCACTATTCACCCAATTTGTGCATTTACGAGAAAATAAATGACCCGGCTACAAAGTGCCTCCTCTTTCCCCCCACCGCTATCCGAGTCCTGTTTGTGGGCATTCTGGATTTTATGTTTCCAGCAACTGTGTCTGCCGTGCCTCTTGAACGATTCCTCCTCCACCAAATCGAGAACAGAGGCCTTTAAAATGTGGAAAATTAAGAAAATGCAGAACACATCATTAAATCATATACTCAGGAAGCTGTGGCAATCTTTCCTTCCACTCACAGAAGGTCCACTATAAATGAAATCTATATTTTAATGATTTCCAGTTTGGATGCCCCCAATGTGCAATAGAGAACCTCCACTGTTTGCCATAGAATGAAAGGGAAAATTGGGTGGTAAAAAGAAGAATGCTGCAGCTAATGCGGAACAGTTGCACGTTTATATTCCACATTGCCCTGAGCAAAACTCTTCCTTTTTATTTTGGAGAAAAAGCAATCGCCTTCCTCCCCGGGTACAGCGGCTGCCCTCATGTCGTGTTTACTCATCGGCTCCGACAGGTTTACCCGGAGCAGCTTTTTGAAGGAACCGCTCTCCCAACATCCACGGGTCTCGTAACTCTTTCGCGTTGTGGGGCGAGAGCACGTAACGCTCATCTGGACCTTCAAGAGGCCGGGCAGGCGGGGGGGGGAGGATGTATTTTATTTTTTTTTTTTTGCATGGCATTTCCAGCGGCAGATGGCTGGAATAACTCCCGACCGGCTTTTGCTGAGGCCCCTCGTTTGCGTGCAGCATCCCTTGCAGTGGCACAGCCCTGCCTTGCGTCAAGTGAAATGTTGACACATCCCGTACCCTGTCTCCAGGTTGAGCCATGGTCTCCTGCTTCACTGTATTTACCAGTCCAGTAGGGCAGGTCTGTCTTTTGACCTTATTTCTGTCAATACCTTTTTTTTTTTTTTTGGCTGTCTGGCCAATAGACTGTTTGATTTTTCTTCTAGAAGTGTTTGATGTTGAGAAAGATTTCCCTTAGAAAATTAAGAGCATATAAACCTTTTATTTTTTTTTTCACCCTCTGTTTTTAGACAAAACAATTTATTAGTCCCATAAGTATATATTTATGTATGTATATATACAGGCATTTCTGCACTCCCTTTTCCCGAACAACCGAGCTCACAAATATTTATCTCTTACTAACTGCAAATTATCAGATACACAAATGCTGTGTCTGGTGAGGAATGGGTGTCACACTGACACATGCCACTAGCTGAGGGAAGGCTGACAGCAGGAAAAGAATGTAAACTGGAAAACTGAGCATTAAACCCTCTTTTACTAAGTTTTAAAATTAAAAATATACTTAATACAAAGAGTAAAAATCAAATCACGGTCATAGGAGCACGGTTTATTCTATTTTTCCTCACTATTTCGGTGCAAACTGATACCGATTTGGTGAAAAGGCATTTCTAGGATTTAAGATTTAGCCGTGCTAAGACTGGAAATGGGGCTGGCGGGCTCGTAGGCTGGGGAACATCCCGCGCATCCTTCCGCTTCAGAAAGTACTGCTAGATTTATGGTTTGCTTGCTGCTTTGTGCTCGCCCAGCATCACGGGAGTTGCCTCAATTTCCAGCCGGCTCCATACAAACGTCATGCTGCTAAAAAAAAAAAATAAAAATAAGAGCAGCAATCACTTTTTTTTTTTTTGTGGCTAAGTTCATCTCATATAACCACGCT
This sequence comes from Xenus cinereus, assembly GCA_025774025.1. NCBI lineage: Eukaryota > Metazoa > Chordata > Aves > Charadriiformes > Scolopacidae > Xenus > Xenus cinereus. Next base: position 6,022,373 of record JAOXJK010000023.1, read on the forward strand.
GCATAACGTGCTTCCAAAGTTTTTGTGGGGATGCACGCCTCAAATCACTCTTGGGAACATACAATTAGCTACCCTCGCCGCTACTTCCCTTACTGGAAACCTCCGCGATTCCTCCTCCTCTCTCGGAGCCCGTTTTTTTCCAGGCTCTGGTTTGGGATGGAATCGCTCACTTTCCTACAACCTCATCGTCCTTACGCTCAACCCCTTGGGATTCTTCCCCACGCGGGAGGGGGTGGAAATGCTGCTGCTCTCGTAGGGCTGCCTGGGTACCTTCCTGCATCTGGGGGAGAAGATGCTCTGGGTTTTTTTCTCGTTAACTGGTCTCGCATGCAAAATATGGGACTTGCACTGCCACCCTCCAATGGGGGTGTGTGTGTGTGTTATCCCCAGTATTTATTATTTGCGTTGCGGTAATGCCTAGAAGCCCCCGTCATGGCACATTTGGCTTTGTTTTTCATTCCAGGCGGCTCGGCGAGGGCGAGCACGCTACGCTGAAAAAATAAGGCGAGGGGGTAAAAAAAAACAAAAGGCAAACAACCCGGTGACTGGATTCTTGACTGGTGTAAGTCAGAACGCACTGATTTATATCAGCTGAAGGGCCAGCCCCACGCTTCTGGCTGTTGGATGGTGGCTTGTTTTTGGGGTTTTTTTCGCTCGGTTTTGGAAATCTCAGGTGCTAGACTGAAGTGGGTAAACACGCTGCGCTTTGCCTTGCCCCAGGCTGATGATGTTGGCTTTCCTGGCTGCTTGCTGGCCCTGGCACAATAAAAAGAGATGGGGGAGCATTTTTCTTCGCTCTGTGGTGCAGTGCATCCCTTCGGGTCCTGGGTGGGTGTAAATCAGCCCTGTGCCGGTGTCCCCCCCTCCGAAGGTACGGCCGCGTGCAATGGGTGTCTGCTGAACCCTTGGCTTTCTTCCTTCTCCCTATTTCTGCTTCATCCGCTCGCAAGCAAAATCCGTTGGGAAGCCGAAATGTTCAGAGACTCCAGAACTGTTCAGGGGTAACCTCTTGATGACCAAAGTACTCCTTAACTCATTAAAGGAAGAAAGAAAAGTCAGATTTTGGGGGATGAAAATTTACTAAATGGGAGGGAGGAGCGTGAATACCTTCTTGATTCAGGGGTTTGGATTTTTTTAAAGCGTTTCTGCTAAAAACCAGTCAAGGAATCCAAATTCTGTCTCACTGTTTGAAACTTGTTGTTTTCTGTTTTCAGGTCAATTGAATTCCTTCTTGTTGAGTCCCTAACCTTCCTCTAAAGGCCAGATGGAATAAAAACTCTCTCTTCTGTCCTGTGGAAAATTACACAAACCCCAGAAAATTGATTTTCCGGGGCTTGTGCGGTTTTGTGTAAAAGCCAGACAGTTTTCATTTACCTTGGCCTTTGGCAACTGGAGTTGGGACCTGAACGATGTGATTTAATGATGATTGCTCGGTAGCATCTCTTCCTTGGCTGGTATAAATCGGCGATTCCCCACTGGAGTCGATGGGGGTGGGCCAGTTCCCATCAGCCGAAATTTGCCCCTTGGAGATTTCTGTAAGATGTGGGAAAAGGCCTTGGAGGTGGTGGAGACGTTGGAGGACGTTGGAGAAGGTTTGGAGTAAAGGAGAGGACTTTGGCGCTCTCCCATGATGGGCAATAGCGGTGGCCTGTGGTGAGACCAAGGCTCCTGTGATGATGCTGAGCCTCTCCAGGGTGGTGTGGTCCCCCAGTGCTGCTGGTGGTCATAACTAGAAGGCTCTATTATTTTACAACAGTAATAAGAAAGAATTGGGGGAAGCATATAGCTTAATATCTAGACTCCTCAGTATATTTTTTTTCAGTATATTTTCAGAATTCCACCAAATACCGAAAACTTGTTCTTCCTCACCTCACGCAAGGCGTTCGAGATAGGGATCTGAATTTGCTAGCAATTCAGATAGTTGGGCGAGTTATTTTGGCAAATAAAAGGTGTTGCAATGGATAGTCACTAGGCAAATGCTGATTTTTAGATCTGGATTAAAAGCAAAGCATCAGTTGTCCTAACCCAGAAAGAATCAACAGAATTAGGTTGGCTTTTGAGGGATGGATTTCTACATTCAGCTGCAAACAAAAATAGAGATGGAAACCATGTCTGTAGGCAAAGATGCTGTGGTTTGTTCTGCTTGAAGGGTCTGTAAGAGTCACCACAGGATAAAATAGGAGATAAGGTTTTGATTGAGGCAGAGCGTCTCAGTATTTTCTTTTCATCCCTCATTGCTCCTAACCATGAGCATCTTCTGTCTTCCTTAGGAAAAAGTGCCTACTGCCTTTTTGGCCAGGTAAGCTGCTGCTCTGTGGGTCAGCTCTGCGTGCGACTGTCTGCTTTTCACCAGCCTTGACCTTGAAGGGTCCTTCCAAAAGCCAAAAAGCTGTGGCTCTGGGAAAAACATCGGCCTGGATGTGATGATTTAAAAAGTTGTGATTTTATTTGTGAGGTTTTTTAAAATGAATTTTAAAAGTGTAGAGGCAAACTTATGTTAGTGACTTAAAAAAGAAACAGATTTGAGATGCTGGGCTTATTTGAGTGGACTTAAAAACTTTGGACTTAAAAACAAAGCCACCTCAGTTTAGTATTGTTTCCTCTGCCTTTTTATGACCAAAAAGGGAAACGTTCAAAGGAAAGAGATGCAGGGGAGGCAATGCAAAGAAAAAAAATATGTAGCTTGTGTCCATAATAAAGCAGACTTATTTTTTCTTTAAAATTGCTTTATCTGGCTTAAAGACTCCTCGGACTCTGCTGAGGTCAAAACACATTTGCTGTCATACTCTGGTGCGCTGTCCCCTTTTCTGCAGCTGCTGGTTGGCGAATCCCCTTAACTGAAAACACAGCAGCTAGACAATAATGGGGAACAGAGCCAAAAATTACCCAATAACAGAATATTTAGTAGCAGATAAAAACCCCCCAAGGAACGGCTCAAAGGAACTCCTCGTCTTAAACTTATTTTGGCCCAAATGTCATCTGCTTCATGAAGTCTTTCATGTCGCAGTTGTTTTCTCCTGTCGTTCCTTACAGCAGATACAAGAATTTCTCTGTTCTGTCTCACGTTATTGAGCCGGCAAGCGCCGTCTCTGACGTGTCTGCTTCTGCCACGAAACTTCCTTGGAGCTGAGTGATTTGTTCGCCAGATTTTGTTCTTCTCCTTGTAAAACCCCTCTCCTCCCGCGCTCGGCACGTGGCGCGGTACCTGCTGAATATCCGAGAGGCCGGGGATAAATGCAGCCTTTGATCTTCAACTTGTCGGAGGGGTATCGTGTGGTTTCTCTAGATTCAAGACAGATCCCCTCTCTTGGCAAACCGCTGTCCTGCATGGGGTTAAAAAGATTATAGCAGAAATGCACAGACTCAGAAAGGGAGGGAGGGCTGAGTGTTTGTGTAACCAAAAGGGCAAAATCTTCACGGGAATTAAAAAAAAAGAAACTAAGCGGTTGACGACTTGAATTCTGCAGCGTCACTAGGATCTGTTCCCAACTTACATTTTTTAATGCAGGAAAAAGTCTCTGTGCCCTGGCTGTCACACAGCATCTCTCGGATTTGCCTGGGGCAGCTTAATAAGTTGTTTTCCGCAGTGCCCGGGGGCTCCCCCGCTGCAGGGATCACTTTCCCCGTGCTCCTCGGGTGCGGGGTTCAGCCACGCTGCCTTCAGCAGGAGGAGCTGGTGAGATGCAGAGCGGGGCTGGCCAAGGAGGTGCTGGATTAGCCCAGCTTAAACGTGTCCAGGTTTGAATAAAGCAAGGCTGCACGTTTGCCTCAGATCAGGATTTTCGGGAGCTTCCGTAAGGCAAGGAGTTTAGTCCAGCTGAGTTGGCACGTGTTGCAGTGATGGGGAAAAGAGCAATGCCCACAAAGTGCCGGCTTTGGCTGGGATGCTCCTATCCCGGCCGTTTCCCCCCAAAACTTCAGGATGTTGTTATTGTTCTGGATCTGGATGGAGATGAGGGGTTGTCCTGTGGGGGTATCTCACTCCAGTGCTACGACGTGGGAACAGGAGGCAGCAAACTCAGTCCCAACTCAAGCCTTTTCCACTGGGACATCTGACTTTCAGTCCATGAGGGACCTTCCAGCGCAGGGGGCTGCAGCTACCTCCCCCTTTTTGGCTAAAAATGCATCCTGGAGCATGTAGGCTTGTGAGTGAACCACTATACATTGGACTTTGCATGAAACAGAGAAGAGGGAAAATTCTGCGTCTCCAATCTGGACTTTTCAGAGGTTGGTGGTATGATAAAAAAGCGTAAACTAGCATGGGCTACTCCCTAATCCAGCCCTGGAAAAGACACCTGGAGCAGGGGCAAGGAAGATGGTGACAAATATGGCTGATGATCTTGTAGAGGTAGTATAATTTATGGCTTGTCCTTGAGGATTTGGGAATTTAAGAGGCATGCAGGACAGTTTTTATCCTGCCTCCTGAACTCTGTGGCAGGGCAAAGGGCTCTGGAAGCATCACTGCTCTGGAAACCTTTCAGCTCAACAGCTTGGATGGCGTGGGCGCCAGGGGACATGAGGTGAGCAACCACTGGAGCTTTTACCTCCCTGCATTTTGCTCCCCAAAGTCCTGCCATCTTTTACAACTCTGCTGCCTCTCCAGGTCATTAAGGCTCTTTTAATGGCATTAAGCCCGAGCTGGAAAGATGTAACCCGGTCCAAGAGTAACGCAGGCGGATGAAACCTGGGTGGAAAGCTGCCACTGAGAGCACAGCTGTGGGATATGAGCGCCAAATGGTACAGGAGGTTTTCACTGACTACCAGGAGAGCAGCTCTCTGCACTGATGAATATCTGCTCCGAAAGGCACGTGCCGAGACGTTCGCACGTGACTGGGAAGCAGGTATTGCCTAAAGGGAAAGGGGGAACTTGGGAGCCAAGAGCAACTAGCGGAGGCAGAGAAGAGCCTGTCCTTGCCCAATGTGTGCCCGTGTGACAGTGGCAGACGTGGCAGTGTCCCAGCACAACCCGCCAGCATCACCTCACCCAACTGTGCTTTGCTAGGGCCGGACACGGGCAGACGTGGGTGCCGGAGATGTGAGAAACAAAAGGCGCTCCAGGGCAATAACTCATTTCCACATTCCTTCCACCTTATTTTTTTCACGCCACGGTGACCGGGAAGCGCGTGATGCGCTGTAACACACGTTTCAGAGGCTCAGGTTTCCATTTGGTGCTGCAGGTGTAGAAAGCAAAGCCCCGAAGGGGCTTAAGCGGCTTGTCCCAGAGCAGACCAGGAGGCGAGAACCGGCCCCGTGTTTGCCGGGTCCCCGCCTGATGGGAGGACCCCACGGTCACTGCTGCGGTACAGGGGCACGAGGACATGTCGTAGTGCCCCGGGAAGACGCCTGCCCCATCTCTGCAGTAGCATCCTTAACTTTAGTGGTGCTATTTGAGGGGAGTAGACTTCACCAAACCTGTGCAAACCCTCACACTAACCCTATAAAAATAACTCACCCTTCTTTATATACCTGCGCGCGACCGCTCCTGTGCCCGAGGGCTCTCAGGAACACTGCAATCCAAGCCCCTGCAACTTTAGCAAGTGCCTTGAGAAAGCTGGGTGTATTTTTAATAAAGCCCCGGCTTTAGAGGCGTGTTATTGCACACAACGGTGTTTTTAACAAATGAAAGCCTCTAAGTTTCGCAGCTGTAGAGGAAAGCTTGAAAAGATCCGGAGTCAAAAATGGGAAGGAAAATGAAAAGAGCCCAGGATTTATTATTTTTCTTATTATTATTTGCCCGGTTTCTGAGCTTGTCTTCTATTTTCTTTGGACCTAGCTCATGATTTTTTAACTCCTGGGGCTGACAGTACTAGAGCTGGGCTCCAGCAAAAGCGCCTGATTGCTGCGTTTCTGCTCAAGCAGCTTTTACAGCCTGTACGCAGGACAAAACAAACACATTTATACTATTTCTGTTTTACCAGAGGCTGTAGAAGGGAGCCAGTTTGTTTCCTCAGGGTTTTCTTTCCTGGTTGTAACACCCAACTTCCATCCCTATTCCTCCACGTTAAGCGCGAGGCTCCTCGTCCCACTGCGGCTGAAGTGAGTAAATCTCTTTATAAGCTTCGAACTTTTTCCCTGTGAGATGCTGAATGCCAGCAGGTAACACTCCCACAGCCGAGAATGAAAAACCAACAACCCCTAGCCTCAAAAACAGACCAGCAAGGCATCTTCTTGGGCCGTTGCTGTGGCGTGGAGGAAGGTGGAGCCCCAAAGACCTTCTTGGAGTCTCCAAGCATCCAGCAGCTGTGGTGTGCCCCGCTTTGCATCAGCTGGACAGGGTCCCAGGGCATGAGCTGGTAGATGAATCTCGTGGCACAGTTTCTCTCCCGACTGGGGACCTGGCTTGCTCCTCTGCCCATCCACACATCTTGAGATGAACCTGTATTTTCCTACACTTAAACATGGTTCATCTGGACCTAAGCCCAAAAGTACATAATGTTACAAAATCTGCCAGTAACGTGGGGGAGAAATAAGCAAATCTACTACTTTCCTCTGGTATTTTTGTTATGAATCATGTTCATTACAGAACTGTTCATTGGAAAGCTTCAGGCTTTTCTTTTTTTGGGGGGGGCACTTTGTAGGTTTGGCAAACATCAGCGTCTTTTGGGAGGGTGGAAGGGTCAGAGAGAAGACCAGGAGCTGTAAGAGATACGACGTGATGGAGAAATGCAGTGAGGGCTCAGCTCAGAATCGGGGAAACTATTAAAACCCCAGTCTGTTACCAAAATGCCTTTTTAAATGTCACCTTCCAGCCAGCTAGGAAGTGGATGCATTGACTTTCTGGAGGCTGGATGAGGGCACCTGGAAACACAGGGCTCGGCTGGGTTTGGAGACACATTTCTTTTGCAGTTACGGGCCTTGGGCAGCTGGTGCTTTCAGAAGGACGCCAAATAGTTCGAGGTGCAGAATTGTTTAATATTGGATGTGTTCATTTTGGTGTCCTGACTTGTATATTTAGCATGCGATGCAGGAGGTATCATGGTGTGAGAACTGGTCTGCAGAGGGATGCCTGGACTTTAGGTCCAGTGGGGTGGTATGGGCTTTAGAGCAATATTTGGTTTGGCAGCCTCTAGATCCATGTGATGGATCCACTTAAGAAACCATTCCACCTGGCGTCCTGGACCTGCAAGGGGCTGACCCAGGGGAATCGATCTTCCCTTTTCATGGCAACTGCTTTTGGAGAAGCAAAACCCGTTTCTAGTTCAACTTTGTATTATTTCCCTGACACTGAGATTTAAATGGCGGAAAAAGAACCCGAATGAAGGCTAGATAACAACTTCACGGATTTTTTACTTAAACTCTCCAAGAAAAAGCCTGGAGCTGCAAGAAGATGGTGCCAAAATGCCTTTTTATCGCCTCCAGACCTAAATGCATGCTTGGCCCGGAAAAGACATATAAAGTGTGATAGAGCCTTCGTACCACCGCTGGGGGACAAGGGAGGCCACTGGGAAATTTCCTCCACTGGGAGGAAAGGCCATTGGAGGGACAGGGGAGGATGTGCCCAAAGGCAGATGTAGCTGGAGAGCTGGGTAGAGAGGGACCTGATGAACTTCAACAAAGACAAGTGTAGGGTGCTGCACCTGGGGAGAAATAACCCCCTGCACCAGGACAGGTTGGGGGCTGACCTGCTGGAGAGCA
>JAOXJK010000023.1:6030107-6049174 GCA_025774025.1 Xenus cinereus
GGCAAAACTATTCAAAAAAGAGTCCACTGGAGTGTTAGCACAGCATCCGTGACCTCAATTTCACAAGCTGGCATGGCAAGGACAGAAGGCAGAGAAGCGACGCGGCATATTTACAGGGTTTTGGCTGGTCGAGTAGGCTGTTTTTTAGTTACACTTTCAGAGATTTTCTTTTCAGAGAAGTATTTCTAGATTAATTATAACGAGCTGCAGATCACAGCGAATGGAGTATCTGAGGTCTGCCTCATCAAGTTAGCATATAGGAATGGAATTATATTTATTGATTTTTTTTAATCAAATTCTGCTTAAAATCTGCTACTTGCATTATGTGGGGTTTGGGTTTTTTTGGGACTTTTTTGGGTTTGGTTTTTTTTTTTTGGTATGGAAGGGCTTTCTATGTGTGGTCTGTATACCTGGCACCTTTTGTTTAAGGGAGCTGGAGGTTGCCCAGCTCAGCTGGCTACCAATTGTTCTTTAAGAAGTCCTGATGCCTTGTTGTTGTTGCTCTGACCACTTGGTGACCAACATCTGCATTCTGTGTAACAGCAGGGAACTGCAGCAGACGCGAGTCACCTCCAGCAATGTGTCCTGAGCTGCTCTGATGCCAGGTTGAGTGAGATCTCAAGCCGTAGCAGGAGTCCTGGGATGGGATGGGATGACCTATATAGGACCACAGTTTCCATGGTAACTTCGGACCATGTGAGATGCCCTGTTTTGGATGGCACAGGAGCTTCCAGCTGAAATCAGCACTGCTCCCAGGCCACCAGCTCAGGTGGGGTCACCTCCTGCAGGAATCTGAGTCCTGTCCCCTTGCCCAGGGGGGATGGCTGTGCTGATGGTCGACGTGGAGCAGCTATACCCACCAGAAAAACAGCATGGCAGACAAAAGTATCTTATGCTACCCCACACTTGGTTTAATCCTGTCGTTATGTGTACTAGGGAAAGGCCTGTGGGTGGGTGAGGAGCTTGGAGCAGGGTGACCATGCCAGGTTGAGGAGAGGAGGGGGTGTCCCCATGGAGGGGATGGGCTCTGCTGCTTGCCCCTCTGCATGGGCCAGGTAGCCCCTGCTCCATTCTGCCCAGCTGTGCAAGGAAACAGGGCTTCCGGAGTTGTATGTCCCATCTCTTGCAGCTGCATGTGGTGGGTTAGGGGCTTTTGGGCTTTAAAATCAGATTTTCAGGTAGAAAAGCAAATACCTAGTAGTGGGTTCATATAGTAGAAAAATAATTGGCTCACCTTTTATCTGGCAGAGGAGGATCTACAAGGAGTGTGATGGAAAGACTTTGGGAATTAGGATGCATTCGTTCTGGAACAGCTATTTAAAAATAGCTTTGTTCATGGAATTGCTTGTTTAAAAGAGGACTGACTCCATCATGAAGTCAGGAGTAAATATATTTTACGCTCTGGAGCTTGTTGTGTGGCACAACTTAAACTTTCTGTCACTTCCTTGAATGGCCCACCAATTTAGCAACAGTTGCTGTTATATCAGGATCTGAAAATTATTGAAGTTCTCAAGCTGTGGTCTGCTTTTTGTTTTTTAGACAGCTTTTTTCTTTTATTATTACTTCCTGATTCTTAATTCTGCGTGTTACCTTTTTTGAAGTTGCCTTTTACCTGCTTTTTACAAAAATATCCCTCTTCATGAGGGATTTATGATATTTGTGCTTTCATTCCACTTCTGTAGATAGAATCAGTCAATAAAATATTTCTCTTGAAAGAAGATAAACATTAGTGTGTGCTTGCAAGTTGTGTTTCATTACCGGGTAGTTTATCTGCTGCCACAAGAGCTCAAAACCAAGATAAAACCGAGACCCACATACTGAAAATATTCGTCCTGGGTCCTAGCTGAGCATTGTACAAGTGGGAAGATGAGGGGTTGCTGCTGGCCATAAGGGTTTCATTGCTGCAGAGCAATGTTTTGGTGAAAAGGAGGCTCTTTAACGTCTTTGTCCCCAGATGTGGCAGATGAGCTCCTCTAAGACTTGCTGTGGTCCTCATGAGGGTCCCTGAAAGCTTGGGAGCACGCTGGCCATGGTGGGCATGGGATGTGTGGGCTCCTCTGGTACAACCCCAACACCAGCTTTGTATGACCCAGAGAGGGTAGGCTTGACTTGATGTCTGGGCAGGGCTGTGCTTGGACGTCAGGCTGCTGGTCTTTTCCTCCTCCCTTGGCTACGCACTTGGGAAAGCTGCCTGGGGAGGGTTTTGTTGGAATTGCTCTGTTCAGGGGGGACGTGACTTTGGTAGGGCAGGGTGAAGTGGTTTCTCTGAAACTTCTGAGCTGGTGGATGAGCTAGAGATCTGCCTGCGGTGCAAGACTTGCCACAGCTGGGTAAGGCTTGTTGCTCCCTCAGCAGCACAGTGCCCAGCGAAGGGCCGTGCCTACAAACTCTCGTTTTCCTCCACGCTTCTGTACGTCCACATCCCATCAGACGAACGGGGTTTCGTAACTGTAACCTTGAGTGACGTTATTGTGAACCCCCTTCCCCGGTGGAAATACCAATAAGAGAAAAGTTTGAAAAAAGAGAACTTATCAGAATTGCCTTCAACCCCTGCAAAGGGCTGTTGGTAAAGTTTAAAAAAAAAGAAAAGAAAAGAAACAAACCCTGATGCTTATCAGCAGGCAGACCAACCTTGCTAACAGGGAGCATATGACTAAAGCATCTGAGGTTAGAACACATTGGAATTAAAACTATATAAACTAACAAGCTGTAAACAGTGCATGGCTGGTATTTCTGTTGCCTTAAATAGAAAAGGTATTTTGTTTTGGAGTTGGTTTCCCTTTACTTTCAAATTCTGTTCTGTATCCTTCAGAGGTGTCTTACCCCCCTGACAGCACAGCATCCTTCAGGCGTGCTCCCATTTTTCCTCTACCTACCCTCGTAGCTGTAGCGCAGAGAGTCCTCGGCCCAAATGGTGCGTAATCAGCAGCAGCGGTGGCCCTGTCCTCGAGACAAGGATCATCTGCAGATTTGAGCACCCTCATCCCCAATTAGGGGAATTGGGCCAGTGCCCAGTTTGCCCAGGAAAGAGGGTCTGCTGGATGGCAAGCTGGATGGCAGAGGAACAGAGCACTCTGCTCTCCCCTCTGAACTCTGCACCAAACCTCAAAGGGGTCATGGACCGCTGTTGTCAGGTGCCACACGGATGGGATGGTGCTGCCAAGGCTGGGGTGCTTGTGACAGGATTGGCCCTCTGCTCTTGCCACTCCAGCTCTTGGTGGGATGGGTAAGGATGTGTTCCCTCCGTGCCACCTAGCAAACTTCCCTTCCCACGTCTTCTGCGCAGGTTCTATGTGCTCTCTGCACGGCTCTGCCTCAGGTGTGGGTGACCACGTCCTTTGAATGGCAGCACTTGTGGCTCATGGTGAGGGAATCCAGTGGCAGGACGATGGCTGCATCTCTCTCTTGCTGCTTGAGACTTTGGGAGGGAGTCCCATGGTGTCTGGGTCTTGGGCAAATCTGGCAAGACTTCTGTTTTTCTCAAGTAGTCTAGTGGGAGTCACTGACACAAGGGTGGGTAAATCACTGGAGGTTGGCAAGGATTCCATTTGAAATGCAGAGCAGAGAGAGCTTTCATCCCTGCCCTCCTTGTGTGGATATGAACATCCCACAGGTCAGTAGGACCATCAGCTCTTCTCTGATGACCTGCAAGGTGGCTGCAGTGTGGGCAAAAGACTGGGAAAGATGCAGATTTTTCAGCCTTTCACCATTGCTTGAGTTTCCTGGTTATGGCAAGTGTTTCAGTCTCTCTTCCTTTCCTCCCCAGATCTCATCCTACATCAGCAAAGATGGGGATTCATGTGCAGGGTGTGCTTACAGCACTGTCCTCTCTCCTAAGGGAAGGCTACACTGAATATCTTCTGATAGGGTCCATACCTGAGACCTTACGGACCAGACGGAGAAGGTCTCCAAGTGGGTTTCAGACCAACCACATGTGAGAACAGTAAAAGTTAGGGCTTACTTGCCTCCATGCTGAAATGCATTGCCCTCAATAATTGTCCACATAATTCTTTTATGTCATTCAATGTGACACTGGAATGTCGTGGTTTATTGTGGTTGTTATGTCTGGTTGTAATTGGTGATCTGATCTTTACAGTTCCTCATTAATGGTGTCATTAGTGCAATGCCTAGATAATCCAAATGTAATTTTACATATTCATTGTGCTACAGAGTTGTAAGTAAATTGCTTTCAAAATTAATCCAGAAGATAAATGTCCTCATACAATAAAACTGTAGTGCAACTTGTAAAACCTTAGTAAACAGCAGCAGCCACCACAGTTTAATTGGTTGTTATGAACTGTATTGGTCTTATTTAATAGTAAGTGAATGATTTGGAAGTATGAAGTAAATATTTTTACATAACCAGTACCTGCTGGCTGCTGGACCACTTTTTCTGAAGAAAAGACTTGCCAATGTGTTAGAATTTTTAGGGCATAGGAAAAGGAAAAATTTTGGATATTTGGAAAAGGAGCAGTCGATGTTTTACTGAGCTGTCTGAGCACCTTTTCTCTAAGTCTGTTGCACAAAGTTTTGCTTGAAAGGCAAAATAAAGCCATGGATTAGCAACTGCATAAGAAATAGGAAAATAGGAAAGCATAAAGGCATAAAATGGCAAAGGGTCAGTGTGAAGATGCCTTGACTCTGTTCACAGTTGATAATAGTGATTACATTTCTCTCGGAAATAATAGGGGCCTAGCAGCAAGACTGCAGGATTCATACTGACAATAATTTTCCTTTTAATAGAAAACAGAAAAATATCTGAGTCATTTCATGGGACTGTGAGCAAATGGGCTGAATGTGTAGCATCTGTATGGACAAATTCAGTATAATATGGGTCAGAGCAGTCTTTCAGAGAGCAGGTAGGTCAGGTGTTTCTTTTTGCTCTTTGTTATGGTACAGAAAACAACAGGATTTTTGCTAATGGTCTACAGCAGCACTGTAGTTTGCAGCCTTAACCAGTGGAGCAGGTTTAGATAACTCCTCTTTGGAGTTAGGACTATCCATTTGGATAACACTGGAAACACCAATTTTCATGGAGAAAGAAAGGATCAGTAGAAGTCACGCCAACAGTCGCACCCCTGGTGATGTAACATCTAACCAAGGTGGACTCAGAAGAAATACTGTTCATCCCTTGATCCCCCCGCACATACCTACCTTGTAATTTGGGCAAGATGGGAAAGTTTATCCAGTTTCCTTGAGCAAAGGCTTATATAGTCATATGTGCCTGTGTGTATGCGTGCACCCCCTTTCTTTCACTTGGTAAAGCCTGGGCTGGCAGGCTGTTCTTGGCCAAATTCTGCAAAAGATCAAGCTCTCCAAGGTTTTAAAGTTCCTACAGGCTCTGGGAAATTGGGTGCCCCCTTGCATCTCTCAAGGGGTGAGGGCATTGGCAGAGGGGAATGGTGCTGGAAATGAGGCCACATTCATTCTGCTATACAGAGAATGATGTGGGGATAACTCCTTGGTTGCTGGTAGAGATGCTCTGCTTGGTCATGGATATGATTATAAGGATTATTAGGGCTACAAAGATGATTAGGGGACTTGGGTCTTTTTAGTCTGGAGAAGAGAAGGCTGAGGGGGCATCTGATCAATGCTTATAAATACTTAAAGGGAGGGTGTCAGGAGGAAGGGGCCGGTCTTTTTTCAGTGGTGCCCAGGGACAGGGCAAGAGGAAATGGGCACAAACTTGAACAGAAGAATTTCCACCTAAAGATGAGGAGAAACTTCTTTCCTGTGAGGGTGGCAGAGCCCTGGCAGAGGCTGCCCAGGGAGGTGGTGGAGTCTCCTTCTCTGGAGACATTCAAACCCCACCTGGACACGTTCCTGTGGGACCTGCTGTGGGTGGACCTGCTTTGGCAGGGGGGGTTGGACTAGATGATCTCCAGAGGTCCCTTCCAACCCCGTATCATTCTGTGTTTCTTTATAGGGACGTAAAGAAGCGTGGTAGTTTATACCACATGCATGCTTGTAAGTGTTGCTGGAGTTGATAGGAGGCAATTCTGTGCCTATGGCTCGTAGAGCGAAGGAGACAAACAACGAGCACGTGAGCAGAACCCAGAACGGCAATTTAGATCCCAGCGGATGAACTGGCCGGAGCCAGTTTAGTTTTTGCAAGTGTTTTGCCAGTTTTTGCAAGCACCAACTTGCAAGGCTTGCAGCCCGCTTGCTCTGGTGCCCAGCGCTTGGATGCAACGGGATAATTGAGGTGTCACAGCTGGGAGTGGCACATACGGAATCAGTTTTTGGCTAAAAATCCATTATTGGATGTTTTTGCAGCTCTGAGCTGGGCTCGGCATTGGGATCCTTTCTGGAGACTTTGTCCGCACTAATCATTTTTATTGTCACAGCAAGGGAGGAGGAGGAAGAAAAATGGCCCCTTCACTACTGGTGGAGGGGATTGCTTAAAATATTAAGCTGGTGCAAAAATGCCAAGCATCACAGCAGTAAAAATGTGAGCCACTAACAAAACAGAGTTAATGTTTCACTGTGCATACGTTTCTCGGGGTTTCCTGCTGATTTCAAGTGACTTTGCTTTGGCCCATAAATTTAGCCTTAAGGCAACATTTAGTGATTGTGTTGTGATGAAGGTATTGGTATTAGTAGCAACTAGTATCAATTGTTTTATTGATGCCATGAGCTTTGCCAAAAACCCCAAAGCCCATTGTAGAAGACCTTATCCTAGGACGGTTTTGGCAGACTGTATGTGTCGTGATTAGTCCCAGGGAAATCCACAGGCACAGGAGTGGGTCCACTCACAATGAGTAGAGGCAAGCTGTAAGATGACAAACAAATGCATTAAAAATTAAGATATTTGTTTGTTTTAACCAAATGGGTACCTTCATCTGCCCCTATTTCAGTATTAAGGGGAGAGTTTTCTTTAAAATCATGAGCTGTATTTTTATGACAGGTCTTGAGGTGAATCATCTTCAACATCTATTTTTTCTTCCATTACTGGGATCTTTACCGATCATTTAATTCATGGTAGGCTGCAACCTGGCAGTCCAGATGCATTTCTTCTAGTAGGGAAGAAAGTTTCATTTTAAAAAAAAAAATCATCTTAAACGTGTTTCCTTAGACTTCCCACTTCTAATGTTTCTTTCCAAGATTTGAAAGCAAAACAAGAAACAACAACAAAAAAAGCCTCGTGCCCCCTTTTCATGCAGTAACTGGCTAATTTAATAAATTTTATCCTCCCTCGGGAGAGTTATAATTCTGTATTAATTCTAAACAGGCTCTCTGTGCTGTGGCTACTTTTAGTAAGAGTATTCTGCAAGATGTGCCAGCGCTGGTCATTATGAGCCCTCGTGGCCGGGTGGGCAGCATTGGAGAAAGGGGGAGCTTTGGGGCAGCCAGGATGAAAGAGAGACCTGAAATATTATCGGAGGGGATAACGGAGCATCGCTAGCCAGCTGGGACGGTGGGTCCCCATGCTGCTCCTGAGGATGGAGCATCCCTGCTCAGAGGATGGGGCTTCAAGGGTGAAGGTAGCATCTCCATCTGAGCTTGGAGGGCTTGGGAAGGAGCAGACTGAAAAATGTTGTTTCCAGCTGATGGGAAGTACCATTTTATTTCTTTTTACATTGTTGGTTGCTAGGGTTCTTTTTTGGGACAAGAAGTCAAACCATTGCACCCATTTGCCAAACAGAAAGTCTCTTCCTCCCCAAAAGCAGAATTAATTTCGGAAAGACTGAAATGTTTTGCTTTGGCATTTCTGATTGCTGTGAAACCCTCTGACGTTTCCCTGCAGGAGGGGTTTTCTCTCAGATTTTTCCCTGATTTCTTTGGATGGATTTTCCCATCCTATTCCACAGGAAAAAAAATCAACTTTGGAAAAAAGCAAGCCTGGCCCCAGGAGCAGCATCTGGCTGAGGTTGAAGACCCTTTTACCTGGGATGGTTCCAGAGGTTTCCTTTCACATGGGATGGTTCCCCAGGAGGGCAGCAAGGTCCCCAAGACCCTCAGGGAAGCTGTGATAGCTGCCTACTGCTTTCTAAGCATCTCTATCACGTATGTGTCAGGAGGTGCTTCCTTAAAGTATTTTGAAGCATCAGATTGTTGTGAGCAGTGGGTGCTTCCAGGCAATGCCGATCTCTTCTTCTTCTCCTTGGGCTTTCTGTGGGGTGGGATGGGATCCATAGCAGCTGTGAACTGGCACAGCTTCATTTCACCTTCAGAGTTTCTGCCAGCACATCCTGTTTGGTCATCTTGTAAATAAGTGCATATGCATCTACAAGACGACTTCATTAAAATCGTTGCTAGTCCAACTCATTTGTCGGAAGCAGCGGAACGTGTGCTTTGTTTACTAAGGTAAAATTGCAGAGTCTGCTGTTCTCAAAAGGAAAAATAGCTTGTTAAATTTCTCTTTAAAGAATGCATTCAACAAAGATTGCCTGGTAATAAGTTGGGGTTTCTTTCCAATAAGATTGTATTTTCATTTTGGTTTGCGATCGAATGGCTTAGGAATCTCAATCAGCCTGTTTCAAAGCCCTTTCTGCCTCCTTCAGCTGCCCTGGCATATTAATGAATTTGGAGGAAATTGCTAGAGGCTGAGCTTTGTGTGTTATTGCTCTAGATCAGTTATGTTTTTGCTTTATTTGCTACCAACAGAAGAGATAGAAATACCAAATCATGATCAGACTGCAGTTTTAAAACATACCAGGGAGATGAGAGGGTGTTTAGTTTTCCAGTGCAATGCCAAACTCCATTGGAGTCCCAGAGGGGGAACTGGGGATGCTTTAAAGCAGCAAGAATTCACACGGTGAATTATCTGCGCAAAAAAGCCTGTGGGTGCTATGTTGGCCACAGACATGCTTTCAGCTGTATTGGTCGTGAAGAGGTGGCACCTGCTGCATGGAGAAGTTGAGCTGAGGGTGCCTGTCTCATTTAACTGCTCTGAAATGCCCCTGGAGCTGCTCCCTCCCAGCTCCATCAGCCTCTCAGCAGGTCCAAGGCTGGTCTCTCCATGGCTATTTGCACCGCAGGTGCTTCTCCTCCTCCTGCTGGACACTTTCTCTTGAAACACTGGGCTCTTTGGGAGCTGTCTGTGTCCTTGTGAATGCAGCCATTATTGCTTGGCATCTGATTCACACAAGGAAAAAAAAGTAAGGGCAAAAATTCCTATTGAGACGCAAGAGAAATGAAAAGGAGAAATATTCTGAGCACGTAACTTTATCTGAAATAATGATATGGAGCATCTTCTGTGAAATCTCAGCTCTTTCTGGACAGGGTTCAGAGAAGAGGGCTGAAAACGACCAAAGAGCTTGAAGAACGCTCCTCTGCAGAGAGCGCGAGACGCTTGGCTTTGTAAATCTGGAAAGGGAAGTGAACCGTAAAGCAAAAGCATGCTGAAGAGGGTTGGTCAGGAGGAAGCATCTCTCGTCCTGGTCATGGTGTCTGTGCTGTTTCTCCTTCTGGAGCCTCTGTTCATCTGCCATGACTGGGAGGGGGATGTCAAGGAGTACGCAGGGGCTTTGGGAAATACGTGCAGGCTCCCAGCATCAGAACCCTCTGCGTTGGGCTCTGATCACCTCGGCAGCAGCATCCCTTCACCTTTGTCGTCACAACTCTACCCGACCCTACCCCTGGTACACGAGTGAGTGTGCCGGGTGGTGAACAGGAGGGAACGAAGCTCAGGAAATGCATGCCTCTGCTTTATCTGAGCTTAGCTGAAATGGGGAATATCCCAGAAAAAGTGTCAGGTTTATGCTTGTGTTACTGGATAAAAGGTCAAATATTTTGCTGAAAGTCAGAGAAAGCCACCAGGGTGCTGGATTTAAACCGGGTGAGAATCTCATTTAGCACCCACTCCACCCCAAAACCATGCCCTCATGTTCTCCCATCACCACTGTTCCAGCTGCAAAAATTCTAATTATCTGGGGGTAGTGGAGCAAATCTAACCCACTAACCTCGAGAGCTGATGTCATGTCCCACTTGTCTAAAATGTGCATTACTGGGTTGAGCAGCACCTACAGGCACGTTCTGCTGTTCCTTTATACTTTCAGGCTTCTCAAATATTTACGTTCCGTTGCGGCTGGGAGGTAGGAAAGCCTCTGTCTGTGCTGAGGGGCAATAAAGTGGAGGAATAGCATGTCTGCAGGCTGTGTGTTGCGGCTGGTACCGTGGCATACGGACGTCCAGCACAAACCACTGTTGGCCTGGCCTTTCACCGGTGATGCTCATGTTTCCATATTGTTTTCTGCAGAGATCAGGCATGCTAGCGTTGCTCCTAACTGGAAGGGATTTGTGAAGCGCTCCGAGCGTCCGGATGTCAAACTCAGGTGGCAAATCAAAGCACAGCATCTCTGCAGTCTAGCTCCACGTCTGCGTCCGTGCATCTTATGGTCAAGGTTCCTCCAAAAGTTGAGCTGTTCAGATAGTATTTCGGTTTTCCTTGCAAAACGTTTGTGTGGTTTAACATTTTTAGATAAAATCTTGGCTGTTTGGAGACATGGGAACGGAGACGCAGGAAAACTCTACTCACAGCAATGGTGGTATCACTCTGGAGTGACCTCTCTTGAGTTGAAGACAGAATTTGGGCTCTGTAGGTATGAGTTGCTCTCCTGTACCTCAAAAAAGACCAGTCAGGGCTCACCCCGTAGCCTGTGGATGTAGATGAGAAATGCAGTCTCAGTTTCTGCAGAGTTTGGATCAGCCCCCAAAACAGCACATTTCTTGTTTGCATTTCACTTCCTCATTTAAGATTAATCGATATAGTTCCCTGCTCAGAGCAGGAATGAGGGTGGAAGGGAGAACTCAACTCAGCTTAACCCCCAGTGCTGAAATTCGTGCGAGGAATGCCTCGTTTTATTTTCCTAGCCTTTCTTATCCTGCTTTGCTCCTCCTGGGAGCTGTTTGCATGAGTGTTTTGGTGTCGTTCTATTTTTGCTAGCCTTCTCCTAATCCACCCAGCTCTGTGGGGTATATGAACATTTAACATAGTTTCATGTCATTTCCGTGTTGATCTTGCACACTGGAATTTTGTTTTAATGAATTACATGTATATTTTACTCATGAAAGCAGGCAAAATGCATCTTAAAAGTGAGCAGAAAAAACCTACCAAAAACTCTAGATAGACAAAGTGGGCAAAATCTGAATGTTTCTGAACATACCACCGTTGCCATCTATATTTTATCACTTGCGTTATGGTTACAGTTAAAGGCATCTGCTGAGATCAACCTTTGAATGCATTTCATATGTAGTAATTCCCACACTGAAGAAAAGAAAACTAAGGAGGGAACTTAGGCAGTGGTGTGTGTGGCTGAGGTGTAGGCATTTTGAGGCACAGACCAAGACCGGGGGCTGATTTAGAAGACATTGTAAGAATACAAAGGAGAATAGATAAAGGAAGGAGAAAAATATACATTTTTGTGGTCCCAAACCTATTTGAATAGTGGAAGTCCTCATGCTGAGTCCAACCCGGCTGTGAACAAGAGGTACTGGCTAACCTCTTTAGGGCATTGCTTGCTCATGAGGGTCTCCTGTCCTCGTGATGAGCAGAACCTCTTAGCAATTGCCCCCCGTCTTTAACAGTCTATGACTGCATTGGGATCCTGCAGACAGGAGAATGGTCCCCTGGGGTGGGATGTTTTGAGTGCATTCATCTTTGCTTTCCCTCAGACGAGGAAAAGTAGGTATATGGAAGCATGGATAATGTACGCAGCTGGTTTTTTAGCACTTGAGTAGAGTCAAGCATCATGCCAAGTCAAGCCATCTATGCTGCCTGAGGGTTTAGAGTCAACAGCCTGGCTCCATGTGGACTTGGAGGTACCACAACAACATCCGTTCTCATGATGCACAGCATCCTTCCTCTGCAGCGGAGTCCCCACAATGCCTTGTGGGACTTGTAGATTGTAACATGGATACAAATATTTGGATATGGTTCTTATTGGCCATTTTGACTTTTTATGGTAAATACGGGTCCCTCAATGTATTTGAGTCTCCTTAGCCTCTCCTTGCTCTTGCATTGTTCAAAAGGGAGATGGCAATGACAGTGCAGTGATCTGTATTAATGCTAAGTTAATGAGAAAACATCTCCTGTCAAAACCGTTCGCATCCTGTTGTGAAAATCAATTCAACAAGATCACTTAAAGATTTTTTCAAGCTTGATTGGGGTTTGTCATTCCGCATTCATGCCTCATTTCCTAATAAAAGTCACTGTAAAGCCAATTTTCAGGAGCTTGTGCATAGTTTGAGCCAATAAACACAACTGGCATGAGCGGAATTGGAAAGTGAAATGCAAATCAAATAGGGGTGAACAGGGAGGATCACTGTTCTGTCTGCTGGAGAGATGGGAGAGCTAGGACATCAATTAGGAGAGAGGAATGTTTGTAATGATGTTTGATCCGTATCTCCTTCCCCTTCTCAAAATTTTGAAGTTTTAGTTTTACACCATCAGTAACGCAGGAGTGGTAGGTGACGTTGCAGGACTCACTGGGCAGCATCCATTGTATGTTTGAAGTTATTTCACACAGGGCAGCTCCGAGTCTGTGCACTCCTCATGGCTGATGGCCCCAGGCACCTTTGTCTTTCATGCATTTTCCCTCCCCAAAGTCTTGTGAAAGGGGAGCGTGCTGTCACCCATCTCACAGGTGAGTTGGTACCCAAACATAGTACTCCATCCCTGCACCCCCTTTCCTCATCCACGCACAAGCAACAAGCCATCTGGAGTGGCTTATCCCAAATTTCTGCCCTAGAAATTCTGGCCTTGGTAAGAACTCTCTGAACTTTCCTGCTCTGTCATCTTGGCAGTGTTGGAGATGCTCACGTTTATCCTTTGCTGACCTCTTTTGCTCTCCAATTATCTGATACTTCAGCAGATTTATTAGACGTGGCTCCTGAAGCACACTTTTCTGACAGGGTAAAACCAGAATTTTTAAAAAAGAAAGAAATTTGGACACCGGAGGTGTTTTTAATTTAAAATGCCCAAATTATGGAGTTATTAAAATTAAATTGCCCAAACGGAGTTGCCTGGAACACCTGCATTATGTTGAGACCTGGAATAAGAGCATCTTCACTTAGAAATCCGCCCAAACCAATTTAATGCGTTGGTGATAACAATATGGGGGCATTGCGATTTCTGTGACCAAAATTCCCCACGGAGCTGGACCGTGTCCACTCCTCAGTCTCCAAGGTACCAAACACCACAGAAGCTCAGGGCCGCTCGCTTGCCCTGATGCTCGTGCCTTGCCAACACACACGGCGCGGAGATGTTCAGCTGCTTTGCTGGGGGAGCTTTGAAAAGTATTGCTGGTCCAGCTATTTTTTGCAAATCATGAGCGGTGGTGACATTTTTGTCTTGCAACTTGACTGTAGATGGGGGAATTCTGGAGGAGATCTCACCCAGCTTCTCGCTCACGCTAAGACCGCTCGCGTGCCTTGGTGTCAAACAGGGAATGTGTTTGAAGCCTTCTAAACCTGGTTCCTTCAGTTTGTTGGGGTTTTTTTTGAAACAAATGCGATACTTGTACCTCATTGCTTTGTTCTTGGGAATGGCTTGTCCCTTGATTGAACTGGGAAAAAAAAAAAAAAAGAATAATCTCAAGAGAAACACAAAGCCCCCCAGTGAGGAGAGCCGGGGTTGAAAATGGAGACATAGAGCAAGGTGTTTTAATCAGGTGTAATTACAGTTTCTCCTGGGGCTCGGGTCGGGTGGGTTTGCTGCCAGCCCTTTGGGTGACCTGGATCCCAAATTCTCCGTCTGCCACGTGGGGAGAGTAAGGCTGGAGGTGCTGGGAACGACCTCCCCTCTCGTCTTGTACAGCCCCAGCAACGTACCTCTGGGTACCAGCCTGCGGGGAGGTAGGCACCTCCTGAAACATCACAGAAATATTAAAACTACTGTGACTTGGGTCTCCCTCCTGGAGGAAATTTTGTTTAATGATTAAAGAATCATTAAGTGAAATCAAAGTGGCCTTTTGATGCTTAAGTGGGCAAGGTGTCGCTTACCCAGTTAGCAAGTCGCTGTTCTGTTTGCTGCTCCCTATTTTGCGGGCTGGATGAAGATATTTGGTACCTGTTGGGGTAATTTACTGGGGCTGTGTTTGTTTTGGGTTCAGGCTGAGGTGACCCATGAAATGCTGTGGCTCTCTTGGGGCAGTGGAATAATAAAGTACAGCCCTTCCTAAAGCTTTTTTTTCCCTGCTTTTTTTTTTTTTTTATCATCCAGTTATTTCTCACCATCCAGCACCATGTTAGAGAAGGCAACTAGCTCTCCTACGTGATGTATCGTGTTTCTCTTCCTTTTTTTTTTTTCATTCTTCTTCCCTTTTCCCCATTTGCCAGATGAGATGCTTCTTCCTCAGATTCCTCTGACTTTTATTTGCTTTTCCTGTTCTCCACGGGCCATACTTTTTCTTTCCAATATTAAAGGCTGGCCTGCAATATCGAAGATTTGGGCTGGTCTCTTAGCCCTGCAAAAATACACCTGTGGCTAAGCATAAGTGTATGCTTAACTTTGTGAGTACAGGAGGTTTGCTCTGAGGTTGTAGGTAAACAGCTGAGTATGTTTTTGCAGTATAAATGCGCAAAAGTGCATTGGGTTTGCTGATGCTGGAGGACATGACAGTGGCTTCTGCAGAGCTTTCCAGGGGTTGCAGTCCCGAGGCACTGGGGAGAGGACAATGTCCCCGTCCAGAGACAGAGACAAACCTGTGGCGGCAGTTTCCGAAAGGCAGGAGGACTCCCAGGTGGAATAAAACGCTTAAAGAGTTTAAGAAAAAAAAAATATATTCAGCATCCTCCTTGAAAATAATCCAGCTTTAAGGAAGAGCCTTTTTTAGCCTTGGTTCTCTCCACATTATGGCCCCATGAGCAGCTTTGGAAAAGGTCAAGGAAGCTGCATTCTCATGCAGAGGCAGGTATCAGGAGAGTCTTTGTCACACTGAACGATGATACAAGTTGCTCCACAGCACCTAGAAATTGTACAGCAATTTTACCCCTGAGTTCACACAGATAATTGCGGGGTGGGTCTGTGACTGGCTTGCAGAGGCACGTGCTCGAGTTCTGCCTGTAAAGCAAAGAGGGATGTTTCTGTTCCTGGACATAACACATGAGATTTTGTCCATTAGTGCTCCAGGAAGAGGGACTTCATGGTGTGAAACACTAAACACGTTTTTAAACATTTCCTTATATTTATTGGAACTGTATTTCCACGTTTTCATTGTAACTATACTTCCCTGTATTTCCAACTGCAGTTGTACCTCTGCAGCAGGAAGCATGTCTTCATTCGGCCTCTGCAACATCTTTTCTTGATGGGGCAGGTTGGATGTTTGTAGGAATTTTTGTTGGGTTTTTGGCTGGTTTGTTTGAGGTTTTCTGAAAGATCAGCGTGGGCGATCCAAGAAAGTTGGTCTTGGAAAGTTGGATGCATCTGAAAATGATGCATCCATCCTACTGAGCAGACATGGCATAAGCTGCTCTTCTGTTAGCGAGAGAAAATCAAGCTCTTTCTGCTTCTTCTGTTATATTTGCACAGAGTAGAATATATCTTTTTATCCGTGTTTAAAGACATCGTGGTAACAAAGGGTGGAACAAGTTCTGAGGTCATCATGCAATGCTGCAGATCTTGCAACGGGAGCTGACTGTAACATCTTTCAAAGTGTTCTCCTGGGGTCCATATGTGCAGACTGGTAAAGCTGTTAACGTTCCCAATTAGGTTTTAATTTATCTTAGTTTCCTCAGCGTTGCCATTAAAAGTCACACCATACAGCCATTAAACCTTAACATTACAGTTGCAGAGTTTTGTCAGGTGCTGGCCAGCAAATCTAACTATAGACAAGAGGCAGAAACTGGACTTTAATTCCAGCTTTTAAAAAAATAATGTTTAAATGGGTCAGGAGAATTTACCCTGGACATCTGTTTGACGTATAACGTGAGGATATTTAAAAGTCTTTTAAGAAAAACAAATAAAGGCTTCCACATTCCCAAGGACAGAAGCCATTTAATCTACTTGTACAGTCCTTTCAAGAATTTACCATTTTGGCAGGAGATATATGTCATTAAAGAAACAACCAATAAGATTTATTATGGCTAATTTATGTCTGTAACAGCTAGGACATGTTTTTGGGTAGTAGAGCTCACCACGGGCAGTATTTTCCTTCCTGCACGATCTTATTGTTTTAGTTTATTACAGCAGCATGTCTTGTGAGATCATTTATTGCTTAGCACGATGGTACGACGAAGCCATTTATTACTGGGAGACTTCAACACATTGAGTGAGATCACTCCTTTTCCTTGGGGTCGGTGTACTGGAGGTGATGAAATCATGTATTTATCTACAACTTATTAGATGCATTTGATTGACTGGGGATCAATTTTTGTTTAACCAACCGGGCTGATGAGGAAGTTTCTTGGTGTACCACCGCAATGTTTCAAAACAGCCGCTAAAATAATTATCATAATATGGGACCGTGGGGCAGCCCTGTAACACATGTTTGCAGCAAGAAGAGGACAGTTCTAGCAACTAAAAATATAAGCCAGATGGAAAACTCATCCAGCTCCAAGGGGGAAAAAACCTCAACCTGTTGTAGGTTTTTTTATAAATTGGGAATGGTACAGTAAATGTTTGGGATAACCCAAGTCACCAGTAGGTCTTTCCTGCCATTGGTGAACTTCTGACCTTATTTCCTTGGAGGGCTGTTAAGATGAAGTCAGAGGGCAAGCAGAGTTATTTGCCAGCACTGTTTTCACTTGTGTGGTCTAGAAAGTTAACAGATTTTCCCCCTCCCACCCTTCCATGAGACAGACAGGGTGATGAGGGGAAAGAAGACATGGCTTAATTAACCTTCCCAAGTTTTTCACAGAGTCGGGAGCAGCAGAGACAAGTCTTTAGCAGCATCCTGCGGGATGCTGGACTTCTCCGTGATGGTTTCAGCACACGGGGGTGCTGGATGACATACACTATTGGAATGGAAATTGCTGCGATTTGGTGCCTGCCCTGGTGCTTCCCAAGTAGTGTTTCTGTCCCTATGAGGGAGGTTTGTTTGTTGACGGTTGAGGACAGCATTTTATGAGATTTTGGGTGTCTCTGGTTGTGTGACGGTAAATAGCGACAGAGGGAGAGACTTGCTGCTCTGGTGTTTCAAATATAGAAGCCTCTAGTCAGGAGAGAGTTAATTGCCTTCATGCTCACCCTCAACTTGCAGACTGGCCAGAAGGGCGGTTTGCAGGATGCTGAGCATCTCAAGGCAGGAGAAGAGCATCATGATAGACAGGGTTCTCACTTCTGAAGCAAGACTAGAGCTGGTAATATTTTTGATAACTTGGCATTAAAGTGACAGTTTACTTGGTAGCTGGACAAGGAGTGATATAGAAGAAAATGAGCAAATAAGCTGGAGTACATCTCATGATGTCAGACAATCATCTGAGGGCAAGGTCTTGTGGGCTGGAACTGGCCTGAAGGCCGCACCAGACCTCAGTGTCTTCATCTCCTTGACCATGGACCGCAATCTCTCCTTACATCTCCTTCCTGCTGATTGCATTGCAAAGTCTTTTATATGATCCTAGCGTTCC
This sequence comes from Xenus cinereus, assembly GCA_025774025.1. Lineage (NCBI taxonomy): Eukaryota > Metazoa > Chordata > Aves > Charadriiformes > Scolopacidae > Xenus > Xenus cinereus. The sequence continues at coordinate 6,047,616 of JAOXJK010000023.1, forward strand.
TGGGACCTTGTCCTGAAACAAGCCTTGAGGGATGCAGAGTGTCACATTAATAATGATGGCTATCAAACCCTAGTTTATGCTTTTGATATCTCTGTTGGAAGATGACACAGCATGGAGATGGTTTCTGCGTAGTCTTCTGCAAGGTGACACCTCAATCAAACTCATAACCAACCTGTTCCTTTGCAGGTCGGTGTATCTGACTCAGCTTTTGAGAAAAATGCAGCCAGCTGCATTTTTTCCTTATTAGTGCTACATGGGGTCTCCCTTGGAAAATAGACATCAAAGAGCAAGTGTCTGAGGTTCTTCTGTTTCGCAAATACTCCTTACTTCGGGCTTCTCTGGAAATACAGAGCTGTCAATGGCCAAGGGTGAGCTGTGATAATCTGTACTTGGGTATCATTTAGTGCATCTGCTGCTGGAGAAGGAATGGGAATTTTTGTTTCTGGAGGCTAGAGGCATGGGCAGAAGGAAATGAGGCTCTGGGGGTTGATTATCTCACACTGGGGTGAGCAGATGCGTTTCCTAGGGGAGAGTGGGGTAAAGCAATAAAAGGAAGGCAGATACCTGCCAATGTCTCCATTCCCGTGGCAAACTCATTTAAGGAAGACACTCACAAAATAAATCATTAGCCATTTGCTTTCCTTATTCCCTTCCTTCTACTCTCAAAGCCATTCTCTGGGAGCCAGCTTGGGCTTTTATGTCATTTTGAGGGAACCTGTTGGAAATCCTAACTGCTGCATGCCATGGCTGGTGTCATGTTCACCTGAGCTTTTTTTTCCTCTTAATTTTTTGGCACAGTAGTTTTCCCTGTTACTGTTCTAATAGCCTAAATAAACATTATTAGCCTCTTTTAGGCGTGCATCTTTAAGCCTTTTTTAACAGGAGAGGGTTGCTTTTCCTTTTTAAGAGGCTGGAGGTTTTTTTTTCTAATAAAATCGGATCATAATTAAAGAATCCACATGTGCATACCATTCCGCCGACTGATTCATGAACTGCTACATTAATTGCTTCCTACCAATATCCGAGTTCATTGTCTTTTCGCTGCATCTCAACCTTGCCCTGAGCTCATTCCCTGGATCACGAGGGCGGGAAGTTGACATTCCCGGGGCTGAAATTACCGTGCTGGCAATATCAGGCACCCGACGCCGGGAGGATTCTCCCGTCCACCCAGGTTAATATACTGCTCATCTATGTCTAATTGCACGTGATGGTGATGAATTAGTGTGAAAAGCGGTGGCAGCGGGCCGTCCAAAAAAACGGAGCTGAAGGGTAAATAGCAGGCAGCATGTTTCGTTTTATCGCTGTGCTCCGGCAAACAGCAGACATATGTTCCCTGGCATGGTACAACTCCACGGCCCGAGGTGGATCATACAAAACACCAACTACTTTCAGCTGTGCCGGTGCGATGAAATGTTTCAGACATATGGTCCCAGGGCTAATCCGTACACAGGCGATGCCTGGAAACAGGGAGAAGGCGTTCGGGAATGAGCGGTCCGTCTAAATGGATTCCCAGAGTCTGTGGCGCATGGGGGGGTGGGGGGGAGGCGGGAGCGCGGCGG
>JAOXJK010000023.1:6071906-6082214 GCA_025774025.1 Xenus cinereus
GACTCCACCACCTCCCTGGGCAGCCTCTGCCAGGGCTCTGCCACCCTCAAAGTCAAGAAGTTCCTCCTCATGTTTAGATGGAACTTCTATTCCAGTTTGTGCCCATTTCCTCTTGTCCTGTCCCTGGGCACCACTGAAAAAAGACCAGCCCCATTCTCTTGATACCCACCCTTTAAGTATCTATAGGCATTGATCAGATTCCCCCTCAGCCTTCTCTTCTCCAGACTAAAAAGACCCAAGTCGCTCAGCCTCTCCTCATAAGGGAGATGCTCCAGGTTCCTAATCATTTTTAGCTCAATCATCAACAGCTCGTTAACAGCAGAGGAGAGGAACACGTAAGGAAGCGGTGACATTTCCAGCTCGAGGTTTGGTTAGTCCCTAAGGGTTACTAAGCCCTGTCAGGAATGACCGAAGGGTAGAGCTGGTCCTGGTTTGCAACGGAAGGCTGAACCCCCTGGCTTCTGGAAGCCCAGCCACCCTGGCTCAGTGGCTGCTGCCTTCTGGAGTGTGGCCACTAGATGCCACCGTGTCCCCCCAGTTGGCACCTGCACAAAGACGGAGGGTAAGACAAGCACCTCTTCTTCGCTTCTGCACACCTCCTTCTTGACACGCTTGGGGCACTTTGTCGTTCTGCTCAACGTAATGATGTGAGATTATGCAGAGTGTCCACCTGCCCTGATGGGAACAAGGCAAATTGTGAAATAGCAAAATTATCATGAGCCTGTGGCTGTCACCCCCAGCCAAGGAGTTAATTTTCCGCACCCCTCAGACTCTTGTTCCTCCTGCCCAGGCTCACCTCCTGCTCACTGAAGGTCTCACTCTGAATTTCAGACCTGGCTATCTCCAAAGCGTTTCTTCGGCGGTGGCTGGAGAACAGTAATCCCAGGCTTCGTCCACCTGGGCTTTTCCCCAACGTTTGGCAAAGTGCGTTTGTGGCCCTGCATTAGGCGCAGAATTAATCACCCCTGACAGGCCAAAGGCAGCCCAACGGGGAAGGGCAGAGCTCCAGCGAGGCCAGTGGCTCCTGCCAGCTCTGCCGTGGCCTCGGCCATCTGAAGCCATTCTTTGCAAACACTAATTTATTTTCTAGACAGAGCGGGGGACTCATTTTTGGTGTGTCCCCTGGGTGAGTTTTCATTTTTTAATATGACTGGCGGGGTCAGGTGACAGAAATGCTTTTCTTTGGCGATGGACAGCAGAGAAAGGAAGCCTTTGTCAGCATGGAGCTGCCACTCTCTTTTGGTGACACCTTTCTTCCAGGCCTGCCAGCGAGGTTGAAAATGGCAGTGATTTGTTTGGTAACTCCTTATGGACATGCCTCTACTTCCACCAGGCAGGTCTATTTATAACCTGAGTTTATAACCCTACGTTAGCCCCCAGTTCCACATAGCCTACCGATGCCATGAGGCTTGGAAAAGGCTGCAGCAATAGTTGTTGGTTTTTTTGGTTTGTTTTTGTTTTTTTTTTTTAATTTGGCTGGAATTTTAACAGTATAAGTGCAAAGTTGTTATTCTTTCTCTTGTTATCTGAATTGTATAACTCCCATTCTGTGTGTGTGTATCCCGTTGGACCAAGTACCTGTGCAGAAGCCAGACAGCAGAAGGTGGACAGACTTTGCTGCAGCAACGTCCTGCAGCAAAATCAACTTCTTTCTTCCCTGCTCCCTGAAACAGAGCGGGCTGGTTAGTTCAGATCACGGCTTGTGCAGTCCTGGGGCATGCCACCCAGGGAGGGTGGTTGAGGCACCATCCCTGGAGGTCTTCAAAAGACAGGTTGACGTGGTGCTGGGAGACATGGTTTAGTGATGGTGTTGCATTTTGTTTGTTGTGTGGGTGTTTATTTTTGTCAGAGTTAGGTTGATGGTTGGACAAGGTGATCTTGAAGGTCCCTTCCAACCTAGAAGATTCTATGATTCTATGATTGTCCTTGTGCATCCTGCAAAGGCTTTGGCTGCCACAAGCCCCAACATCCGCCGGCTGTGTCATGTTGCGTGCCGCCATCCTGTCCTCTCAGCTTGCCTCTCCAGGGAACCTCCGCATTGAATCTAGGGTTTCCAAACATCTAAAACCCTATCTATAAGCACTACTTCTTCTATGAGCACGGTCTTGGATCAGAGCTGGGATGGTGGGTCTGGTGGGTTGGGTTTGCTGAGCAGACATGGAAGATTTCTGCAGGTCTTGGCTTTGGTGTGGTCTACCGGACCAGCTCTCCTGACCACCAGGAGCGACCAGAGGTGTCATGTGCCTCAAGTGTAAAGGCTCAGTGCATGGTTCCTGTGTTTAACTTGACATTACAGGGATTTAAGTACACGGCCCCAGCAAAGCGTGTATTAAGCTGAGAGAGGAGCATGAAAGGAGACTTGAAGGCGTAACCCATTTCTTCAGCTGAATTTTCCCTGGAATAAAACCTTTTCTTCAAGAAAAAATGGAACATCTCTCACCTTCTGTGCAACAGGGAGCATGATTTTTCTTGTGTTTCAAACATCAATAAAAACAAGAAGTCCCTGGAAAAACATACTCTGAGTTCTCTCTCTGTAAATGTCCTCCCTTTAAGCATGCCTTCTCTTTTTAAATGCCTGCTAAACCCACCTCCCTGCTTTTCTTCATCATACTCCCAGTCCCTTTCCTTCTCCAGAAATAAATCTGAATGTCTCTTGAACTCATTTATACTGCTCGGTTGCCTTCCCCGGCCTAACTCGTTCCATATGTTTATTGCTCTTTGCGTGGAGCAGCTCTGCCTGGGTTCCCTCATTTACTTCCAAGATTCTTAATTTTATGAACAATTTCCTAACAATCAGATCAATTAGAATGTGGAAAAGTCCTCCAAGGGAAGCGGTAGGATTCCTGTCACTGCTATAATGCAAATTTGGGCCAGACAAAGCAATTCCACCCGTCCTCTGCAAAACAATCCCTTGGATGGGCTGATCTAATAAAGCAGATATTTTCCATCTTTGCATTCCTGGGGCCTGATCCTCCTCCCAGTGACACCAGTGGCCACAATTTCCCGACTTTCCGGGGAAGAGGCTGGGTTCCCTCTGCCCATCATGCTAGAGCTTTGCCTTCTGCTTTTTCCAGCATGAGGGCCACGTGATAGAGAATGACTTTGGGTTATTTAGGCTTGCTTTCACAATTATAGCTGCTGCTGCTTTGCTATTCTTTTTTTTTTTTTTCCCTTATTTATTCCGAGTAATGCCTGACACATGCTTGTTTCATGCTTCGTACCAATATATTTCAATGAAAGGCAAACATAAAGAATAAAACCAATACAGTTTTAATGGATCAAATACCATCCGACTAAAAACCACAATTTTCGAATCAACATTTTTATTGAAACAGACTTTCATTCAGAGCAAAGCATCCTACTGAAACCCAACGTTTTTTCAAACTCTTGTCCAACAGTCTCTTTTATTTTCCCATCTCAAACAGGTAATTTTCCAATCAGACCTATTATACCAAATCAATTTACATTTACCAAAAATATATAATTACAAGAATTAGCCCAAACCAACGTATTTTTTTAATCCTTCGCCTGTTAACTCAAACCACATATATCTGCAAGTAGGAATTCTTTTGGAGACCAATGGAAATGTATTCCAAACAATGCATTCTTATTCAAATTCTTATGCATTTTAATCAAAAAAATCTTGTATTATCTGCAACCAATATCTTCCAAGTCAGCCCATTTTATTTTGTTTAAGTCAGACCACTTTTACTAACCCCCTCATTTATATGGAATTAATATAGCATGTGTATTGAATGCAATGCCTAATGACTTTGATATAATAACACAAGCAAGTTATTTCCAGTATATATATAACGAATGGCTATATTGCTGATATTTACCAAACCAAAACATATTTTTATTGAAAACAGGAGGGATACCCAGCAAGGACTAGCTTTCTCCCTGGCCTTGCATGGTTGAAGGGGATCAGGGTGGAAGAGTGGAGGACCGAAGGGCAGTGCTCAGGAGAGAATATTCTCACCCTCTAAACTTCTGCTGCCTCAAGTAGCACACAAGAGCAGAGGGGGGTGAAAACATCTTTGCATTGGAGAATCCCGCGTGGTGTTATGGCTTCCATAAATAACCTCCAAAATCCCACAAACATGGGAGTTTTAATGGCCACAGCTTGTAAGGGGAAACTTCTTCGGGACCGTCTCCATCCCTTCTTCCAGCTGTGGGCCAGCAAATATACACCTGCCTGGAGCCAGCACTGGCCTTGCTGGGTCTTCTCCATCCCTGAGATGTGGTTGTTGACAGAGTTATATCTGCTCTCAGCTTTCAATTCTCTTGGCTAAAAGACAGGCTCTCCTTTCTCCAGGCTATCTTGGAGCTCTTTTGCGTGCTGGCTCTAGCTCCAGCTGAGCTTCCTTGCAAGTGGATGACCAAATTCTTGAATTCTCTAATAAAGAAGGTCTCAACAGAGTCTTATAAAGTGGCAATACAATTTTCCTGTCCTGAGTAGAATTGCACCACGTGATATGTCCCCTCAGCTGTCTACCTTTTCCTGCCTATGGCTGAAATTCCAGCTGTTAGTTCCCATGATCACACTGATCTCACCTGGCTTTTGGCAGCCATCTCAGAGTGAAATGTTTGGTCTGAACTAGCATGGGAAGAAAGGTGACTCCACAGGGCAGGTCCTCTGATCTTATCACAGCTTGAGTCACCCTTGGGAGATGCTGGTCTTCCTCCAGGACTGCAAGAGGGAGCAGGCAGCAAGAGGTACCTGCAGTTGGGTGGACAACTGTGCACCACAGCCACCTGGGGGTGTGCCAGTTGCCAGCTAGCTGGCACACGGATGGTCCCACCGATGTGGTGCCTGGGGAGGGGGACAGGAGCAGAGGGGCCCCTCGTGGCACCAGCAAGCCCTGGTCTTCATCCCTGCCACGGGTCTTCCCAGGGACTGATGAGAGGATTGAGATGGGGCTGGCGTTTCAGTCCCAGCCAGGCAGCGGGGAGGCTGGCTTGGCAAAGTTCATTTATTCCTCTGCTTGCTCCTTTATTTATTGAGGGGCTGAGCAGCCTTGGCAGTATTCTGGTATTTCAGCAAAATTAGATATTAATTTTCTCCTAAATACTCTATAATTTTATTTTATTAAAACTTTTACAAGGAGAGAAAGGGTTTCCTTGCACCATCCCAAATGGGTGCCAATAAAATCTTTATACCCTACCGCAGTCTCGGGTACTCCACGTTTGCAAAGAAAAATATGTTATGCAGAGAAATATTTTTTTAAAAAATATATATATTAGAGAAAGGATATAAAACTTTATTAGCACTATATTTCCTACCCCTCTACTTCAGAAAGCCAACTTTCTCAAGTGCTGTACACCAAGCATACGCTCCTGAACGGGAGGAAAGAGGGAAATAAACCTTTAGGCAAACTTGAAGATCTCTGAGAGCACTTCCAATAATTTTTACTGTGAAAATAATACCCTGATTTTAAGGTCTGGTGCCTTAGGAACTGAGAGGGGTTTAGAGGAGAGGGGCCCAGGCATCTGCCCCTGGTTCGAGGGGCTGGGAATACCATACTGGGAAGGTGGCATCCCTTGGCAGGTGATTGGACTTCCCAAAGTAATGCAAGCAGAGGGGTTTTCCTCTGGTTTTATAATCCCAGAGCTTTTAACACCGCTCAGGACAAACTGCCCCTTTACCATCGCCTCTTTCAGACCACGGGGGTTTTGCACCAAAAGGCTAATCCCCACTTGGGATAAACTGGGGTAGCCCTGCTAGAGCCAGGTGATGGCTCTTAACTGAAAATAGCCAAGAGTCTGGGCCAGCTTTCTAGTCTTTATTGGGAAAATTTGTTTACAGCTATAAACTGGGCAAAGAAAGCTTGTTGCGGATCTTCTACAGCATTTATTCACACAAAGCTTTAATATTTGATAATGTTATTTAATAAAATCTGTTACAAGGTTCTTAAATAACTCTTTATGACCCTTTTATGATTTATGCCATGACACATAACCTCGGGTGTATATATTTTATGTTATTACAGATGTGTAAACTGATATTAATTGTACACATTTTCCCCTGAAGTATAAGAACTTATTTTTTTTTCTCTTTTTCCCTTGGCTATATAACTAGACATATAATAATTTCTACAGAAGGTAAAACCAGCACATATAGTAAAAAAATGGATGAAAAATGTTTGTGCAGCTCTGCCTTTCATTTTAAATGAATATAAATGTTCGTATATGTCATAAATTTAAGCTGCAAGTAAATTACTGCCAAGTTCTGAGCCCATCTCATGTTTGAATCCTGGAGTAAAATAGAAAACATTTGTTGAATCAGTCTGCTGAAAGCAGCAAGGAAATGATGTAATGTTTATGAAATATGCAGTTTTGATACAATCCAATTAGCACTCTCAGTTGCTCTCTAGCAGGCTTGCAGCAGGTTTGCTGGGGCGACTGGCCATGGGGAGCAGGGATGTCCCCTGCAGCAGCAGGGACAGTTGGCTTTCCTTGGGAGGATGTCCAAGCAGTTCCCTACAGGTCACTGCTCGCGACACTGCTAATGATGTCCCCAAATGCTCCTCAAGACCAGTCCAGGATGTGCTACCCAAGGTTCCCTGGAAAACGGGTGAGGAACTCCCTGAGGGGTGTTTTAATCAAGAGAAAGGAACCATTTCGCAGTTCTTCCCTCTTTTTTTTTCTTTTTTTTTGAGTCAAACACCCATCAGGAGCTGCCGTGTTCCCATGTGATAGCGACAGCGCAGAATTCCCTCTCTCTAGGGGCTTTTACAGGGAGAAGCCAGGAAGCTCACCTGGTGTGGCCCTGCCCAGCGAAACGGGGGTCAGGACACGTGACGATGTCCCAAAGTAGAACTGCAGCACCTGGAACTGCGTCCTGGCTTTCTGAACCTGCAGGATTTTCCACCCTGAAATCCGTCTCTGCAAATGTTAACCCCAGCCGAGGAAGTCACAGCATCAAAAAGAAGGAAAACAAAGCCAAGATACCTTTCTCTTTAAATGCGATCTACAAAACATTTCAGCATCTGGAACAAGGGACATTAGTTTTGATTATTTCCTTATGTTATTTATTCAATTTGTTATACTTAAAACTATTATTGTTTTCTATTCTATCTCTCCTTCACTCTGTTCTTCTCTTTCATCCCCATATTTCTGTTCATTTGTCAAGCACAGCTAAGGAAAAAAATCAGTGGCAGGAAAAAAAAAATCGAAATATGTCATCAATGTGGCCTTTTTTGTTTTATGATATTAAATGAACTGCCAGCCCAGGTAGAAAAAATAAAGCAAGTATTTGAAGTTTGACATTATAACGACCAAAAGTGAAGCATGAAAGTGAGCCAGTAATCAAATACTAGAGTAGCATATTTACCCAAACCTCTGCTAATGATGGTGTAATGCCACTGATGGATGCACATGTGTGTCTGCCACGTCATGGACTGCAAGCTGATGTGAAGTTAACTTGAACTCACGTTGAACATTACATTAAAAGTAGCCATGTTCAGATGGCACAGGGACACAAGCCTCACTTGAAGCTTTTCTAAACCAGCCAAAGCTGCAGGAATCAGTCCAGAGATGCTGCCAGATGTTCTCAGCAGCTGGATATGGTGGCCACAAGTCTTGTTCTCCACCCTACATGAGGACAACTGTCTTGTCCCGTTGGCCAAGAGGGCTCCTCTTGCCCTTCAACATGCCCATCCAAAGGAAGGAGCAGCAGGGATCTCTCCCCACCAGGGAGTCGGCGGAAGAGCTCCTCATCAAGCTGGGCCGATAATGGATTTTTTGGCTCCCTGACCAAACCAGAAAAAAAAAACTAAACCAGCACATGTTGAATCTCAGCTGTTAGGGTAAAAATATAAAATCCAGAACGTGTCATGTTGGGTCAACCTGAAAGATCATCTTTGATTCCAATCCGAAGTACTTTGTTTTGCCTTGCTGAGTTATTTAACTCTTTTGTTCTAACTTTTGTTTTTTAATTTAGGTCAATTTAGAAATAAACAAATGCTGTTTGGAAACAAAAGGCTTAAAGGTTTTGCTTGGGAAATGTCAAATGTTTTAGCAAGTCTAAAGTGAAATGTTTTGACATTTAAAAAAAAAAAGAAGAAGAAAAATCTGTGCTTTTTTCTAGCTGAAATCAATAGTTGAATTTGACCTGAAAGTGTGAAGAGTTCCTCTTTTCTTCTAAAACTCCATTTTTAAATGAAATTACTCTCAGTGGAAAAAAAAAAAAAAAGCCTATGCCCAAAGGTAGTTCTTTTCTCCTGTTGTAAGGGAAATGGAAGCCTCCAGAACCCTATTCTCTCCTTCTGAGGTGCCCAGCAGGTAACCTGCAGAACCAGGACACTTGCAGACCTTCCTTTTCAAACCAACAGCTATTCAGACGTAATAAAAATGCATCTCTTAATAAACACGTGGGAGATGGCTCTTCTTTTCAGAGTAAGGACCTTGGCAACACGTCATCTGCAAATTGCTTCAAATCCCTTCTTGTTCCTCCTGTGTGCTCTTGTTTAAACCCTGCTCTCTTTACCTGGCCAGCTCTTTTGTCCAGGGAATAGTCAAGGTTGGTGCTGATTTTGGTGGTGTTTGCTACGTAAATGTAATTCTGAATCTGGTCCTTTTCTCCTCTTCAATGCCTGTACTCATTAGAAGTTGGCCAGTTGCTCCATCCTGAGTGAGCAGAGTTTATTTAAGTCAGTTTACAGTGGCGTGGGCTACAGCGTGGTGTTACAGCACACACTTAATAAATTACCAGCTGGTAAGAAATGTGTTTGGACAATGGGTAGAGACAATAGCTGAGATAAAAAAAAGAGTAAAAGTCATGCCTGCTTTGAGGAAAGCAAACAGAATGCTGCTGCCAGCAGCCATCCCACAGGGCTCTGAGCTTGCCTTTCCCACATCTCCCTTGCCTGGTCCAGCTAACTCTTTCTCCGGCCATCACCGCAGCAGATTGGGCTGAGAGCATGTGAGAAACCCCGCTCAGGGTCAGGCCAGTCCTTTTTGCTACATGAATGCAGAAAAAAAAAGCCCATCCGGGCTGACACGGGTGGCCATCAGCCTAGCTAGTCCCATGGGACCACACGTCTCCTCTCCCACCTCACCTGGTAGAATGCAGCAAGCTTTGATTTTACCGCCCGGGTGGGATTGGTAAGGAAAGAGCAGCAAAACTGTTGCAAAAAAAAAAAAAAAAATTAAAAAATCAGCTTTGCATTGATTGCAAGTTAACCCTGGCACCATGAAATGCCAGTGCTCGGTCTCATCCCCCAGTTAGCCCGGGCGCTGCAGGGCTCTTGGGACCTCTTTCAGCCCCCTGCTGAAGCGATGCAGGAGGATGCTTTGCTCCCCACCCAGGCAGAAGTGCAATTCCTCAGCTCCTGGCTGCTGGGAAAGTTTACTGTGGAAACTGATACCCTCCTTAAAAGTCCTCCTTGGCCTCCCCGTGTCACTGCAGGTAGGGTTGGGTCAGAGGATTACTGTGGGGCTGCCTGCCAAGCTCATTGTCCTCCCAAGCATGAATGAATGGGGTAATTTAACCCCGAGGAGATAACAAACCAGGGTGTCTGTACCAACCGTTGTTATTAGCATTTCCCATGAAGCTGCCGGGTGTTGGTTTAAAGGGTCTTTTAACAAATTATCAGGATATCTGGCTCCTTCCAGGTGCTGAGTGTCTCTGTGATTTGGCTCCTCTCTGGTCATCAACTAAGAATAAGCCAGGAAAGCTTTAATTACCTCCAATGCTCATTACACGCCTGTCGGGAATTTGAAGGGAGGCTGGCGGGTGGTGGGTACCACGTCTTAGGTTCCAACCCACGTGGTCCATCCTGGTGGTGAAATTTTGCTCCTCAGACAATATCTGCACTCAGGGAGATTTACGAAGCATTTCTCCACTTTTCTGGGTATGTGCCAATGTTTTTCATTCAAAGCGGGATTTAAATAGGTAACGGTTGGGCCAGTTCAAAATAACGTTAATGCTACACCAAAAATTATGAAAAATATATCAGGTCTAAGATTATACCAGTTAATTGAACTGGAAATCAGTTGTTGCCTTTGCCAATCTTTATGGGTGGACTTCTTCCACAAGTAGCTCGGCATGTTAATCCAGGCTTCCTACTATATGCCAGCAAATTTCCCAGTTGCTGGTAAGAAAGAGGTTAGCTGGAATCCCTTGATAAGTTAACTGCAAAGTTATTTGCTCTTTATGCAAAACATGACCATTGGCATCACATAGAATCACAGAATCACAGAATCGTTTAGGTTGGAAGAGACCCTGGGGATCATCGAGTCCAACCATCTACCCTACTCTACAAAGTTCTCCCCTACACCATATCCCCCAACACCACATCTAAA
>JAOXJK010000023.1:6134528-6144632 GCA_025774025.1 Xenus cinereus
TTTTTTCCCCACCGTCCTCCCAGCAGCGAGGGCTTGCAGGGAACGTGTCAAAGCACGTTTCAGAGGGGTACGGCTGGAGAGCCGCATTCAGATCGGCGCGTTGTAATGTGTCTGACAACATTATATTCTGATCCAGCTCTTCACGTAACCTTCAATTTATTTCTAAGCCCCTGTGTTTATTTAACCGAATCTGTCTTCCGTCGTTTGGAGCGGTAGCACTCAACCTTTAAACAGCCCAAGAGCCACTTCAGCCTCGAGCAGATGCAGAGAGCTCCCGAGTCAGGGAGTCACAAAAGAGCCCGGCACATTGTGCCGTGGGCGCACCGAGCCCCGTCGTTATTCACGGCACCGGCGCCTCGGCAGAGAGTTGGGAGCCCGGCGGCTCCGTTGGGCGCCGGGGAAGGGAGAGGGTGTTTCAAGGCTGGGCTGTGCCGGCCCAGAGGCTGGGGTGGGCTCCAGGGCAGCCCCTCTGCAGCTGGAGGGCTGTCAGACTTGGGGGCTTCCATGCGCCGCCCACCCTTAGCCTTTCGGCGCATTGACCCGTCCTTCGCAGGATTACGGCTCCAGTCCCACCAAGGCACCTGCACGAGGGACCGTCAGCAGCTGCCCATGTCCCAGCACCAACCCACCGGTGGCTTTTGCAGAGGCAAGTCACAGTGTCACCCTCTCCCGCCAACAGCAGACATCACCAACTTGCTCCGTTGTTTGCAAGCACCATCACATCCTTGTGATACGTTCATCCCAACAGAGGTCCCCTTTCCCCCAACCTCGCCTTCTGCTACCCAGTACTTCCCAGTTACAAGAGGAACCCACGTCACACTGGTCCCAGGTGGGATGCCGTGGCCTCACCAGTGTCCCAACACCCACATCACACTGGTCCCTGGCTAGGAGCAGCTCTGAGTGAGACACCATGGACCTCACCAATACCCCAACACATACGTCACACTGGTCCCAGGTGGGAGCAGCTCTGAGTGCAATGCCATGGCCTCAAAAATGTCCCAACACCCACGTCACACACTGGTCCCTGGGTAGGAGCAGCTCTGAATGGGACGCCATGGCCTCACCAGTGTCCCAACACCCACGTCACACCGGTCCCAGGTGGGATGCCATGGCCTCACCAATGTCCCAACACCCATGTCACACCGGTCCCAGGTGGGAGCAGCTCTGAGTGGGATGCCATGACCTCACCAATGCCCCAACACCCACATCACACTGGTCCCAGGTGGGAGCAGCTCTGAGTGAGACGCCATGGCCTCAAAAATACCCCAACACCCACATCACACTGGTCCCAGGTGGGAGTAGCTCTGAGTAGGATGCCATGGCCTCAAAAATGCCCCAATAACCACATCACACCGGTCCCAGGTGGGAGCAGCTCTGAATGGGATGTCATGGCCTCAAAAATGTCCCAACACCCACGTCACACCAGTCCCAGGTGGGAGCAGCTCTGAGTGGGATGCCATGGCCTCACCAATGCCCCACCATCCAGCGGTGCCCCCCACCAACCAGCACAGCCCCAGGCACACAGCCCGCTGGCAGCTACCCCCTCGGTAGCAGGAGCCAAATCCTTCATGATTTCGGTCATTTGCTGCTACGTTCCCTGAGAGCACAGGGTCACCAAGGGGCTCCAGAAAGCTGGGAACCCTCCCCTTTCCAAAGCCGGTGGCCTCAGGCACCAGGATCAGCCCGTCCTTTTGCAGGGGCTGGAGAGGGGACAGGAAAACTTTGGCTGTGACAAATCCATCTGCTCTTGTCACCCAGAGAACAAAGTCCTGATGGTTTCCCACCGCTTTGTCTTTCAGTTCACCAGAGTTTTGTGCTGGCTTTGGGTTCCCCATGTATCGTTTAGAAACCTAATGCAATTTATAGGAAAAAACCTTGGCTTGCTTTTCTGTTTACTGTTCCCAAGCATAATGAAAATGTCAAAATGCTAAGTCACTTGACACCTGCCACCCCAGTAATGCGCTTGCTTTACTTTTTTTTGTAGTTACAAGAGTTAGTGAATATATTTAAAGCTCTTCAATTCACTTAAGTCGAGAAAGACATGCTGCATATTCAATGAAATGCCACAGTTGTGACACGTTCCATATCCTCTGCTGTGTTAAGTCTCTTCATTTATTCTTTTACAGACAGTCACAGAATTTATTCTGTTATGAATAAAATTATCTCTGATGTCCTTCAAAAAAAAAAAAAATGTAGGGCTTTTGACTGAATGCAGGAAGTTCAAGGAAAATATTCCAGGTGTCCAGGACATGAAGAACAAGTCATTGAACCTTTTTCATTGAGCTGTCATCTCTTCCTCCAGCTTGCGTGCTGCACCCCTGCCTCCAGACAGGCTTCTGCCTTAGTGAATAATGATTAACAGCACTGAAGCCTTCAGTCTGCTGAATGCCAGCCCCGTGCACCTGAGTGATGTGGGTTGCTGCTTAAAAAAAAAATAAAATAACGCCTGTGGCCCAAATTCTCCTCTAGTACCACTGAAGCAGTTTGCCCGGTGAAACCACGGGGACTTAGAAGAGCAAAGAAGCCATCTCAGCTCGTTACTCCACTGCACATGGCAGCCAACGCTTTGCATGAAAACAGCGCTTTGGTTTGGCTCATTTCTTCTGAATCTTTTCAAGAGGCAGCTAAGATTCCTGGCAACGGGTGGGAGTCCGGCCACGTCGCAGATTTACCTGAGGTACCGCTTACCTTTAGCTCAGGTTTAGTTTTAGTGCTGGCACAAAATTAAGCATCTCTGGCACAAAATTAAGCATCTCTGGCACAAAATTAAGCATCTCTGGCAACCAGAGAGGAAGGAGGCATCCCAAGGCTGGAAGCCAAGCCCCGAGAAGGAGTGAGAGTGGGGCAGCGAGGAGAAGGCTGCCAACTCAGCATGCCGAGCTAATTACTGCCCAGTTGGTCAAGTAGCACGCATCAGGCCAGCCATTTGCCGTGGACTCACATAAGCCTGTTTCTCCTGAGGAGGAGAGAACCACACCACCTAAACGAGGTCTTCCCCCAACCCAGGGAGGCTGGGATGGGGTGGGAAGAAAATGGCTGACCTCCCTGAGGACTCCAGCCCCCAAGTTGCAAGCGTTGTCACCCAAAATGTAGGTATCTTGAGAGGGAGGAGGCCACTTGTGGGTCGCTGTGCTTCAGTCTGAACCCCACAAACGTGAGCACAAGTGACTCAGGGCAAGCCTTGACTGGTTACTCTGCAGAGGGTGAGGGAAGTGATGCTTTTCTTTGGGTTTCTTGGGGTGTTGGTGGGGGTTTGGGGGTTTGTGATTCATTTTTTTTTTTCCAAGTAGAGATCCTGATCACCAAACTCATATTTGGTGACATCCAGGTGGGTAGAGAACCCCCCCTGAACAAGCACCTACGTTCCCCAAGGGCGTCCCCGCTAGGGATGTGCTGCATGAAGCAATGCCTAAATGTCTTTAAGCTTGAACCACAGCTTAATAACCGGGAAAAGTGACACTTCCAAGTACACCACTTACCCTGGTGCCTCCAGACTTCCCTCCACGCACAGCTTCAGCTGAAGCCACCAGTAGCTCCAGTCCCCTGGGAGTCAGAGCAAGAGCGGCTGGAGAAATGGGAACCAAAGAGCCTGATTTTCGGTCTTGGGCTTTAGAAACACATTTCTTGCTACTGCCTTGAGCATCCCCTTTCCCTGAGAGCCTCTGCTTTACACACTTGAAATCATGCGCTTTCCTACCCAAGGTCACTAATCCCATGGTGCTTCCAGCTATTTAATGCGACTCTGTACTTCGGTCTTTGGTAAAAATCTGAGCAAAAGTAGCCCAAGCAAAAGTTGATCATTGTATTATTTTGGAATACGGATACAGAGACGCTCTCTGAACAGCAGAATAAAGACAGGGATATGGACTCATTTTTCTGTGCCTCACAATGTAATTTTTTTCCTCTATTGTCAGCATCATTGTTGATCCTGAAATTATAGTGTCTGAGGAGTTATTCAACAGGAGATGTTCAACATGAAAAAAAAAGTGTCAGAAAATAACTGCAACGAGAACATTTAAATAAACCCAGAGATTACAGAGGCAAAATACAAAAATGACTCCAAGAAGCTCATTTGGTTTCATTCCACTACATTTGAGTGTTATCTGAGAGCAGGAGAAAAAAAATCCCAAATTGGTTAGGTACGATGAGAAAAAGCCCAGGCATCTCTCTACCTACATCACAGCCTATTAATTACCCTCAGATTATAATGTGGGTCAGGCATTCAGCGCTCAACTAAACTGCTAGTCAAAAGCTTTATCAGCTTGCCTGCATCTCTGCTCCGTGGAAGAGCTTGGCTTTTGTAGAGGACTGGAGTAGAACTGCTCTCGTATAGCTCACAGAGAGGTGTTGGGGTTGTTTTTTTTTCCCTCCCCCCTTTTTTCAGTTAATCTCCTCATTTTTAAGGCGCACCTGCTGATTTTATTTGCACGCTTAGCAAACCGAAGTAGGACGTAATTCCCAGTTTCTCCCTACGCTCCCCCAAATAGTTGCAGCAAACAGATTTGGTAAGCCCTGGAGATGAAGCCAGGCTTGCTAACGCTGCTCTCCTCCCAGCAGAGCCAAGCAACCAGCACCTCCAGGCACCCAGCAAGGAGCATTTTAAAAGTACTCGATTTTCTGAGGAACCCCTAAACCAAAATCTCCAACCCGGGCAATTTCTACCCAGCAGCACTTTGGCTCCTCTCTGCCTCTCCCTTCAATCAGAGTTTTAGAGACTGCAGAATACCCTCCAGTCTGCAGTGGGGGAGAAAATCAGCCCACTGCTATTGGTGTGAATAATATTTTGTGATAAGTAAATCTTTTTAATTTACTTCCAATGATTATTTTTTTTTTAAAACATCAGGCTTTTATCTTAAAAAGAATCAACATTTTTCTGCCTTTGAAGAGCAGAACCCTCCTGATATTCATTACTTGACTCAGCTGTTCACTCAGGTCTTTTCCTTTGATGAAAAACTTTGGTTTACAGACAGTATTTAGCATCCTGATTAGTACATAACGTGACCTACTGTTGGAATAAATGGGGTATGCAGCACTATCTCATAAGAAAAAGAGTTGACTTAGTTGTACTAAGAGGAAAACAATATCCTTGAGAATCACTATCTAACGTAACTAC
This sequence comes from Xenus cinereus, assembly GCA_025774025.1. Classification (NCBI taxonomy): domain Eukaryota; kingdom Metazoa; phylum Chordata; class Aves; order Charadriiformes; family Scolopacidae; genus Xenus; species Xenus cinereus. The sequence continues at coordinate 6,139,642 of JAOXJK010000023.1, forward strand.
TTTAAAAAAAAAATGGGGGGAGGGGGAACAACAGAAATGGGCACTTTCTCCTTCCCACCCTGTTTCAAAGAAGGGAGTATCACATCACAACTCATCACCTGGCCAAGACCTGCCAAGAGGTGGCTTGTCCTACTTCCTCTTGGGCTTGGAGTCCCAGATACTTAAGTCTTAGTTGGGGGGGAAAAAAAAAAGTCCAAATCAATAAAGGCCTCTTTATGGCAAAAAAGTCAAGAGTTACACCAGGGAGAAGTACCAGTCAACTTATTTTTTTTAATTACGACTGCGGCCAGGCTGTGTTCAGCAATAGCTACAGCAACGCTATTAGTGTCAACGTGTATGTAAACAGCAAGGGCACGGCAGCTTAAGCCTGAGCATCCAGAGGAAGAAACACAAGTTCCCCGCGACGCTCACAACTCCAGAAGCTCAATGTTTGCCATCCCCCCCTTGGAACGTGACCCCGTGGACCAGGCAGCCCAGACGAGGGGGGCAGGGGAAACACTAGTGCCTTGTTAGCCAGGTTTTAGCAGGAAAACAGAGCCAGTGTAAGCTGACTTTGGTGCAAGAGCTCCCCAGGGTTGCTTTATGCCCACGAGGAAGCGCTCAGCGGCGCTAAAAAATATTTACCCACGAAGATCAAGAACATCAAATACGCTCCCCAGCATACATCGCCTACCTCCACGGGCACAGCCCCCCACCTCACTGAGCCACCCTAGCTACTGGGACATCCTCCTGGAAGGGAGCAGTGAATATCTGGGATTACACATTAGCCAGAGCAGCCGCACCAAGGTCCCCAGTAATAGGAACGGTTACGAGACAGAAGGAAAAAAAAAAAAAAAGCAGTTGGTCACGCTGTTAATGTGTAACGTGCGTGCCACTTTTACCTTGCCTTCTGCTCGCCTGCGTTTGGGTGTCAGCATCTGCCAGAAACCCCAGGAAGAGGGCAGCCTGGGCAGCAAAACCTGGGCAAGCCCTCAGGCAGGGCTTATCTACCTCTCGGGGGACTTGTGGGTGGGCAGGGGCAGGTGGTGGGAGAGGGTGGGCAGCCTCGTTTGTCACCTGGCCATGCCCTGCCTGCAAGGAGGACCCTTTCCCTGGGGCTCAGGAGCGGCCTTGATGAGGGGAACCTGGTGAGGTTTGCTCTCAGGAATGGGCCCTTGGGTGCTCTTCACGAGAAGGTCCTGACCATGCAAACTTCTCCCGGGGCTGTCACAGACCTCAGAGCCTCCTCTCTCCCTCTTCCCCCTGTTCACAAACCCTTCTGCTCCCCGTCCCCTCCCCAGATCAGCTTGGCTAGCGTTGGGCTTCAAGGTGCAGAGCCGTAGGAAACATGGTTTTGCTGTCCCCCCATCAGGGCAGCCCCTACAGGAGCTACACCGTTCCCCCGCGTACAGAGCTTAACTTTTCTTATCAACAGATTTGTATCGTGTTTCCACGGAAACGAAATCAAGAGGGCAGCGAGCCCCCTCCCAGCCCAACTTTCAACAACGCTTGCAGTATTCTCTGTCACACTGTCCCTTTGAACGCGTCACGGCTTTCCCAGGGAAGTCCTTGAAGCCCGTGGTGCCGTTGACCTGCTCCAGCCAGGGTTTTGCTGCTGCGCGCTGAGCGTGCCGAGCGCTGGACGTGCCCAAGAGGGCCAGAAGTCAGTGCTGCCACTGTCACCGAGGCTTTTGCACGGGGAAGCCCGGGTAGCACCATTAGCGATGGGCGAGTTCAGCTGTAAAGTGACGACAACAGGTCAAAAACGAGCTAAGCAGCACTCTCTTTCAGCTTCCGGATCTCCCAGAGTATCCCTGTAGCCAGCGAGTCCCATCTCCATCGGTGTTTTGGGGATGATATTAAGTCAAATTCTCCCTTGGGCACTTCTCAGGAAGCCACCGACACCGGCGATGCCACCCCGATCTTACCAGTCGCTCTCGCAATGTCTCCTTCGACGCCAGCCAACACCACAACCCACGTCAGCAGCAGCACCCCCACCGACAGCCTCCCTGATCCCCACTGACAGTGACGCCGCAGCCGCGCTTCCATCCTCTCCTGCCGCACTGGGGTCCTGGCGCCTGGAGATGGACGGGTGATTGATGGGGCGCCCGCGATACACCATGATATGCTCCTTATCTTTGGCTTCCCAGTTGGTTCCCATGTCGCTTGCGGGGTTTACAGCATCAATGTCACTTTCTTTCCCTTGGTTTTCTTTTTTTTTTTTTTTTTTTTTAAAACCTGCTCTGGTTCTTTCACACCTATTCACGGGCCCTGGTGGTTCTATTTCAGCTTCAGGATAAGTAAAATGGGGCAAAGTAGTCTAGGCAAGACCCATCTTTCCCAACTGTCCATGGGAAACAGGTGAGTTTGGACCGGTGGGTACCTATTTTGCATGGCAGGTCCACTGAGAGCTAAATCCGTCTAAAGCATCTTCCACGGGATTTCTTAGTCAAACGTTGCAATGGCACGTGTCATCCCAAAACTTGGGTGCAGGTAGAAAGACGAAGGTTAGCTATGGGCAAAGAGAAGCAGGTGGACGGGCTTTGTTAAGAGGGGAGAAGAAAATCTGGGTGGGAAACATTATGGGCGTCACTGGGAGATCCCTCCCTCTCCCCCTTTTTGGGCTGACGGCTCCTCCTCACCATAGACATGGATCTTCACTTGAAAACTCTGGGAAAATTTCCCCCCTTCATGTGCTATGAACAGCATTGGCTTTGCCAATGGGTGGACCCATTGGTGGGACCACCGGGACGAGCCCACACAATCCCCAGGGAGTCCCTCCGGAGCTCGAGCAAAACTGCCGATGTTACGGGGCTTCTCTTGTCCCCACTACCTGCCCCCAGCACACCGTCTCCCATGGCCAAAGGCTGGTGTGTGAGCACACACGTCATGACTTGAGGCTGATGTGTCCCCATCAGCCCTCCCAGCACCAGCCTCTGTGCCCCACCAGTTCCCACCAACACTTGGTTCCTGCTCCTCCCCGTTTCAACGCCCAGGAAAAAAAAAAAAAAAAAAAAAAAATAAGAAAACGTAGGATGGATGCCCATTTCCAAATGAAACCTGGCCAAAACGGGCAATTCACATCTACCTCTCCGTAGGCTTCACCTTTCCCTTATGCTCTTCCAGCCAGCCGAGACGCTATGGACAACAGCCAGAGCAAACCTCCATCCCAGAGAGTGGGTTTTGCTGCTGCCAGATTGTGCTGTGTGCTCAAACCCACAGGGACAACCCGTGACCATCTGTTAGCCCCAGGTGTGTACACGCCATGGCTCTGCTGGCAGAGATAGTCTTCTCCTGGCTCCTCAAACACACCGGTCTCCGACTCGACGCGCGTGGGCTTTGTTAAAGCGGCTGCTCCCCCATCCCCTCTCCCATCTCCTCCATCACTGGACCTGGCATGAAAGGTTTAGGTGGCAAACAGGTTGTCTTTTTTATTCATTGTAAAAAACAGTCTGGAACAAGGTGCGGCTCGGCCCAGACTTTGCAGAAACTGTTCCTGGTCTTCACTGAAACGCGGTGTCTCCTGACGTGCGGTGCTAAAAGAAGACCTTCCCCAAGCTCTTGTCCTGTCCAAGGGAGAAGGTCCATCCGGTCATTTTGAATTCCTTCACGTTTGTGAAAAGGAATGGGCACGTGGATATGAGAAGTGGAAATATATTCCTTCAGCCAGGGAAATCTTGGGTTTATTTCACCCTACCTGGTCACCCTACCCTCAGCATCCCAAGCCCAGGCACCGACCCTTAGCGTTTCCCTTTGATTTGCCAGAAAAGATTTGTCCCCAGATTTAGGGACCTCTTTGGGAATGCAGCTCGTGTCTGCCCCGGCTTGTGCAGCCAGCCCAGGCTTTGGATCTGGACCTAGAGTGGCACAGGTGCCCACACTCCCCAGGGACCGCAGCCCGAAGCTCAGCTCCTGAGAAGGAGTCTCCCCGGAGCCTGTGGCCGCATGACACCGACTCACAGGTCTTCAGGTCCCCTTGGCCAAGGGTTGTCACCTTACCCGATGCGCAGGAGGAGGGCATGCAGCTCTGCCACCCCCTGGAAAAGCCTGCTGAGAAGTTGGCTAAGCCTTGGAATGGGAAAAGCCTTTTCCCCTCCTCTGGGGGACACAGAGACCGGTAACTCACGATCCTGTCCAGAGCCAGGGACACAAAGCTGTAGGTGCCAGTGGACTCTGCACAGGAGAAGTTGAGGCTGTGCTGTAGACTCTTGGAAACAACCATCCTCTAACAAGGTGGAACCCATCCCAACCCCTCCAAACTGAGGTTGAGACTGTCCACCTTGCACACCCACCTCTCCAAAGGACTCCATGGGTTATTTAAGGAGAAGGGCTTTCCACTCCTGCTTCTTCCGGATGGGCAGTGTATTGGGTGCTGGGACAGAGGGCAACGGGGATTGATTAGGAAGCAAACATTTGCTGTCCCACAGAGCTGCTGAAGGAGGAGGAGATGGGGAGGGCACTAGACCATGGGTGGAGGGCTGAGCAGCAGCTTATCACTGGGTCAAGGTTATTTATTCTTTCCCTGGAGCTGGAAGGGATCTGGTAGCTCTTCCCAATGCATCTTCAAGGTTGGAGAGTCCAGCCTTCTCCAACAAAACTGTTACAGTTATTGGCGCTGTTTAAGGAAGAGAGAACAAACCCTCATAGAAAAGGTGTCCTGACCTCTTCTCTTCCACCTTGTTTCCTGAAGCAACCTTTCCCAACGAGCCTGCAAACAAAGACATTTCTAAAAAGCCTCCCCCACCTCTGAAATACATCCTCTGATGAAACCGCGCAGCCTGTTTCTATTCACCAATAGAGATTGAGTTTCCACAGCTGAGGGAAATAAGGACACGTGGATTTGGTGTTGAAATCCACATTGCTCTGCTCTCCTTCCCAGGGCGTGAACAGCTTGGCTTTCAGCAATCATAGAACCATATGAATCATGGAATGGTCAGAGTTGGAAGGGACCTTAAAGATCATGGAGTTCCAACCCCCCTGCCCTGGGCAGGGACACCTCCCACCAGACCAGG
>JAOXJK010000023.1:6193679-6204953 GCA_025774025.1 Xenus cinereus
CCCCCAGCCCCCCATCCCTTCCCTTCCCTCCAACCCTGGAAAGCAACACGCTCATCTCCGGCTTGGAAAACAGGTGTAGGTCTAGAGAAGCAGCTCCAGGACTGTCACGGGGATGCTGTCCCCGGGGGTCCATCCTCAGGTACCCCGGTGGCTCCCGGTGGCTCCCGGGGGGCCCGGAGGGTCCAGGGCCCCACGCCTGGAGGGGGGCGGGGGGGATGCAGCCAGCCGAGGGGTGATGCTCCCCAGGCAGGTCCCGCATCCCCATCCCAGCTTGACGGCACAGAGGAACCGAAGCCCCCGGCCCACGACGCTGCTCCCGGCACCCATTCGAGGGTCCGGGTGGGCACCGCATCTCCCAGGGCCAAGGGTCCACTTGGGACCACCAGCCGGCTTGGAGACTCCCGGCCCTCGACCAAGGTTGGGGGGGGGTTGGGGGGGTGAAGAGCTGGGCAAGGGGAAAGCTGCAGGGAGGGGAAGGTTCATCCAAGCCCCGTTTTCATACCTCCCGCCCCCAAACCACGGGGAGCGAGGGACAAAAGCCCCCTCGCACCCCACGCTCCTCCTCGGGCACCGGGGGGGGGGGGGGTGTCCTTCAGCGGCGTGAGGATGAGCCACCCGGCTCCTTCCTCCCCTCGCACTCAACCGCAAACATTCACCTTCGCCGGTGGTTTTGCTCTGCTCGAAAAAGCAGAATTACTTTTTTTTTTTTTGCCACCCAACTATTTTCCCCCCCCCCGGCAGAGGGAAGGGCTTGATGGCGTTTCCCAGCTCCAGGCAGGATGGCATCCCTTTGCGTTACAAGGAAGGATCATCCTCCACCCTCCGTCGCTGGAAAATAATGAATCCGGTTTCACGATTTCTTCCTCCCAAGGTTTACACTGGTTCTGGTCTCTTTTTCCTCCTTGCTGCTGATTTAACACCCGGGCCCTCGAAGGAAGGGGCTGAAAAACTACTCCCAGGAGCGCGGCGCCTCGCAACCTCGCCTCGGGTTCAAAGTTTACTGAAAGCAAAGCTTCAAAGTTTACTGCTGCGTACGTACAACACACGCCTTTAAGAGAAAGATGTTGCATTAACTTGGGCGCTGATCGTTTAACTGATGCTCTTGTCATTATTTTTTTTTTTTTTTTTGATTAAATGAAGATCTTAAACGCTATGGTAGAGGCTGCGTGGAATTATTTTCCCAGAAATTAATATAAATGTGCGCGCAGAGGTATAGACAAAAGATAAGAACACGTTCTGGAAGGGGTTGGAAATAAAACCACTCGATACTGCTCAGAATGTCAAAAGCCACTTTATAAAGCAAATAAAAATATTTACTGATTTGGTACACTCACACGGAAAATCCCTAGAAAGAGTGCTAAAAACGAATGGAAACCCTGCACTTTGCAGCTATTTTAAATTATATATCAAAACAGACAAATATACCTTCCGTGCTTGTTTATGTTACAATAACAAGTCAAAAGCAGGCACAGGTTGTAAAAGTTGAAACGTTTTACTTCAAAGTCCAAAAGATCTCCGCCCTCTGTGAGAAATTCAAGGAAGCATCAAGGATGCAACAAGGAAAACCAAGAGACGTGTCTTTAAACACCGTGCTCCGCCGGCTGCCTGCTGTGTCTTCCCCAAGAGTTAATAAAATCCGATTTCTATGCATTCTTTTAAACTCCGGGTCTGTTTTCAGGCTCTTATGTGTGGAGTAAAGGATGTTTGGAGTTCAGATTGACAGGCACAGCTTGTCCGCCCAATAAAGACAAAACAGCACTCCTACCTCATCGAACGTCTCACAGGCAAATTAGCAAGTCTAGTTTATTCAAATTTTGCAATATGCTATTTCCAAGCGACATAGCTCCCCACCAAAAAAAATAAAATTAAAAAAAAAAAAAATCAGTTTGGTAAGAAAGGTGCACATTTAAAACAAGTATCATCATTTAAAAACTACAGGGATGTTTCTTAAGGATTCCGTTTTTTTACCCCCCCAAAAAATAATACAGGAACAAAGGCAAAAAACCCAGACATTTTCTAGACTTTAAAAAATAAAATAATAATAATAAAAAAAAAAAAAAAGGTCAAGAGCTAATTCCAGCTGTATCTTCCTGAGGGAGGTGGTAGCGGGTAGGGCCTCCCGGGGCCATATCCCTAGAAAACAAACAAAAGCAAGCATTTATTTTTTGGATTAACGTCCCAGTAAACAAGCTAGCCCGGCTTCAGGCGCCACAGGAAAATGAAACGATTCCCCCTCCGCAGGGAGAGGTACCACAGGCAGAGCCCAACGTCCCTCCGCGGCACCGACAGACGCTCTCCTGCAAACACCACAAGCTCTAACTTCCACCAGCGGCCAGTGGTTGTGCACAGCTTTCCAGCTGCGCCTCGGGAGGAGCCACGCTTCCAAATCAGAAATGAATCCGCCAGAAGACGGGACAATTTAATTCCAAGTTTTAACACCCCCCCGCGTCCCTTGCTTTCAGCGACGCTGGAAGCAAAAACGTACAAAACGTTAAAGCCACACACACGTGTTAATTCCTACAGAAACCTGGGCTTTGCGAGGCTTGTGCTCGCGATTTACACGGAGTAATGATGTAGGTGTCATTTTTGTGGACTAAATAAAGCATCAATTTGAGACGCGTGGTGCCCGTATCCCCTCAGCAGGATTAGTCAGGCTCGGTTTTTTTAGAGGCAAAAAATAATTTCCCCTCAACTACCAGTTTTCTGGCTTAGTTGTAAGCAATCTTATGCTAAAGCAAAGCAGACATTTTTACAGACAGCTTTTTAAGGAAAAAAAAAAAATTGTATTTGTTACAGAAGCAGCATTTTTCAGCACTCATTCATTTTAATGAGCTGAAAAGATGCCTAAATCCCACCTTGGAAATCACCTTGCAAATTAGATATATTTTTGTATTTAAATTTAGATGAGGCATTCTGTACTTCAACTACCCAGTGAGCAATCTGTTGGAAAATTTCAGAGTCCCCTTGAAACAATTAAAATGATTTCAAAATCTTGATATATTGCAGCGACCAGAAAGTTAATTAAATGTGATGCACTAATGACAGCTATAGGGCTTTGTTTGTTTCTTACTTGTGGGTCGGTTGGGGTTTTTTTGGTTGGTTTTTTTTTTTTTTTGTGGTGGGTAGGGTAAGAGGGGCTTCCTTTCATTTCTTTAAAAAAGAAATCCGTCTTTACCCTGTCCTTCAGGGGCTCACAGATAACGGCCGAAGCCGAAGAGACGGCGAGCAAACCTACCACGGGAGGTTGGCTCCAGCCAAAACCGCTTTCTGAACCCAAACCCATTTGTTAGACCCTCTTTTTAAAGGAGTCTGAAAGAGCCACGCAGAATACACTGTTTCCACCATCAGGAAGGTTTTCCGTTTTGTTTTCGGGTTTGATCCCTCGATTGTTTGATTTCCTTAAAAAAGGAAACAAGGTGACTGCGTAATGCCTTGGAAAAATCCTTGCAGTTCCAGAGCGGCAGCGATCACACAAAGGGCAGCAAGCCCTGCGAAAAAACTACAATTTAGAGGTCTTGTAACAGTCGCACACAAGGCGTTGATCGGGACGTTCAGTTGTGCATTACTACAGGCTAAAATAAAACTGTCAAACACCCGCACGACAAGGATCAAGTTTATTCTTTAGTTTTTCTGGAACAGCTGGAAGACACTAACAAATACCCACTACCCCAGAGCAGCCCATATCCATGGCAGTTGCATTAATTTTGTAAGCACTTTGCAGCAGCGCGTTTATTAACCTCTTCAGACCATGTTCTGTACGCTGTAAAAAAAGAATTCAGAGGTGAAAGGACCAAAGATAATTATTTATGCTGCTATGTGTCACCACTTCCACTTGAATCCCTTTTCAAGGCTTTAAAGCTTTGAAATTTACAGGCAGCAATGCTAGGTTCAATTATTGGTTTTGCACCCTAAACCCTTTAAGGTAGCTTCTAATTTTACTCCAGTGCAGTCAGCCCCGAGGAAATAATGACACCCGAAAGTTCATTTAAAAAAATAACGCAAAGGAAAAAAAAAAAAAGGAATCAAAAAATTAAAAGGAGGTAAAAAAGCAGTTTGAAAGCGACGCAACCGCAGAGGAAATTTTTTTAAGGAAGCAAATTTACTTGAGCTAAAAGATTTGTTCCTCAACGGCCATCACGTACGTGAATACAAATAAAACCGCTGTCGCTACCCAGTTTTAACTTCATTTCATGATCCTGCAGATGTGGATTACGAATTACGTTTTGGGCAAGTCTGCAGTAGTACCAAACAGCTCCTGTTTAATCATTCAGGTGGCAAACAGCTAGGGAGCTGCGAGGGTGGAGGGTTTAATGTCACCGCCAGGCTGTAGATGCCCACGATGCTCTGAGACCCCACAGCTACCCGTGAACTAAGAGGGGGTGCTCCCCCCGAGCCCACCCTTGCAATCACTTCCAGAAGGCAATTCCTGTTCACTTTTGTGATTCTGGCTGCAGGCTGTCACGCACAAAGATTTAAAGTTGGGAATAAACTAGTTTAAGCACTGATTCCCACAATTATACCCACCTATGTTACGAAGGGTAGAGCAGGGCATGGCGTAGCAGACAGACTTTTTTCAAACATCTGTTTTCCAGCCCTAATTAAATACCACCCAGGCTCCAGTAGCATCAAAATCCTCCACTGATTTTTCAACGTTATTACAGCAGGCCCTGTTATGGATTAGTGCAATTACGCCTTTATTCCTTTGTCTCCAGTGTTTTAGGTAAAAACGAAAATGCAAAATGAAAAGATTTTTGGAAACCGATCCTATCCATACACCTCATCCGAATTCGAAATATCCTTAGAAAACCACTGGGGACTAGTCGGGCAGCACAGCCAGGGATTCAAGCCCCGTTATTTCCCCATTAAATGTTACGTGATCGTAACCCACGCTGTCTAGTTCTTGCTTAGAGCTAAAACCAGTCCTGGAAGGATTTGTACTGGCAATGCCTCCCCACTACACCCGCAGCAAGAGTGCAGGGCGGCACACTCGCCTCTCTTTTCCCCTCCTGTTTCTCGCTGCAACACCGATACGACGACTGAACGAGCTAAAGGCAATGCTTAAAAAGCCTCCTCCGCGCTAAAAATGCTTCAGGGTAGGAGTCACGGAGGGGAGGGGGGAGAAGGGAATCTCACCGCCGCTAACAAGGGTTCAGCTGAACAAGAGTTTAAGAGTTGGGAGCGCTGGGGCAGACTCCTGGCTGGCTATAGATCTTTTCAGCAGCAGCACCACGTAATCCTGCGGCCGGCAGACAATGCTGAGAAGGTTATTAGCAGCTCACAGGCTGTTTCTGCTGGGCTTTGGTCCTGACAAGCTGAACCAGACGGAGAAGCACACAGCATTCTGCAAAAAGCTTCCCCAGCAAAGACCAAAGGCCCTTCTCTTAAAAAAAAAAACACCACAACTTTGAGAGTGCGTGTTTTTATTGCACCGAGCGCCTCAAACCTCCCGCGCTGCGACAATGTCACGGTGCAAAAGGGGCTGCGATAGATAGCGCTACCTGAGTCTCTCAACAAGCCCAGAAACGAAAAACAAAGCACAAAAAGCATCAGAAGTGGTAAAAATGCTGTAAGACGACTTTCACATTACCATTTAATGGATTGTACTTGCAGTCCCTGCTGCGAAGCAAGGGAGACCAGGATAGGACCCAGTACGCACACCGTGGGACAGAATTTATACCTACATGAAAATGGCTCTGGGAAAATGCCAATAGCACGGAGAAACGGCCACAGAAATCAACCCCCAAACCTCACTGTGTTTGTGCTGTACCGTGTGACACAAACGTTTGTGCCCTGGGGAGATGGGTAGACTGGGAAGAAGAAAAACTAAGAGGTGACTTTGTCTTGAGCATGTTTGAGAGGTAGCTGAACCAGACCCCAACAGAGGGCAAATTTCAAACAGTTTGTGCCTTAGTTTCCATAGAAAGGATTGGGAAATAGTGCTGTTACGAAGCAACTGAGCGCTCTTTCCTCCTCTTTCCCTACCACCGGTCAGTAACCTTCCCACATCTAGGTAATAGTTCTGACTTACCAAAACCAAAGCAACAGAACTTAAAGTTTAATACGGATACCTGAAATTTATTTCAAACTAGTACGTAGCGCTACAAATACTCAATTTTCTAGCACAAGAGTATATGCAGATTATATTTTTACTGGGAACACATAAGCACAAAAAAAAAAAATCACGTAAGCAAATTCACCTGGTGCTTTCAAGAAGTATTTTCATTCTGTGGCATTTTCATAAACTGATGACAAATTCACCTATAATTTTGTATGAGGTTCTCCTATCACGTTCCCTTCTTGTCATTTAACCACACAAAGCCATTTTCACGTGTACTTTCACAGACATGTTTATTTCTCTGGCTACTAGAGTCTAACATTTGCATTTAAGTAGTTTCTCAGCTAAGAGAAAGCCAATAACCGTTCGAGAGGAAAAATTAATGAGGCTGTAGGAATCTACATTTAGAACATACTGTGGAGAAACCCTTTTATCCTCAAAATGTGCAGGTGAGAGATTTCCTTACAGAAGGGGTAGACTCTGGTTGAAATACTTGCCTTCAGATCACGTTTCCTCGGGCTGCAAGAAGCGTGTGACTTGGTAGCACGTTTGATCTACTTTTAATGAAAAGCAGCGGTGGCACAGTCGTGGCAGGGTACACGTGGAAGGGTTGGACAAGGCTGGGAAGCTTACCTGTCAAGTGCTTTCACTGGCGACACAGCTCCTGGGCTAAAACCAGCTCAGGAACGCCTACCTGTGCTGCATTCACCCTCCACAGCCACACACGAAGGAAGCCTTACTCGGGGGGAGAAGAAGACACGCAAAATGGGGCAACGTGTTCATACCTGTCTTCCCCTGTCCATCCGATCGTCAGGTCTCTGTGGGTAATTCATGGGTCCACCCAGGCCCTGGTACTGATTTGGCTGGAACTGGTTTTGGGATTGCAGCATGCGGTTCCAGGCAAGAAGAGGAGCAGCCCCAGCAGTTCTGCATAAAGAACAAACACACTGCAGCGTGACCCGTAGCTCCTAGAGAGAGTTCCACACCACAAAATCCAAATTTCTATAGTTTTGTATGACAAATGGTTCGATTTGCCTCGGAGTTAAACACATCCACTGCAGGTGGCAAAGTCGTTAGAGACAAATGGTGGGGGGAAAAAAATAATCTTCCAAGATTCTCCTACCTAAAGGCCACATTTGCTCACTGCTTCACCACAGCTAGGTACTATCACAAGCAGCAAGTTCAATTTTACAAACTGGGGACTTTTCAAATTCCTTGGAAGGATTCTGTCCGTGTTTTATTTTAGGGGCAAATTTGCCAATTCACCCGCACTGGTCTTGAATGTAGATTAAAACCCAGATATCACCAAGTTAGCTAAACGTAACACACCATCCAAAGAGTAAACATGTGCGATACAGGAGAATGAGGCTTTCTTTTCTAAATGTCCAGACTCTTTCTGGGAGTCCATTCTTTCTAGTTAATTGCAGGTTGCAAATGAATTCTTACTGTGAGTATTCTGAATCTAGGGTAGGGGCCTTGGCTGCTTTTTCCCATCCATTATTCTGCTCAATATGTCAGAAGGTCTGATCGGGAAGAAACCTTTTCAAGTTCTATTGATGCCGTTTTCAATTGACCACGGTGACCTAGCAACATAAGCACTAATTGGCATGGACTGACTGACATTTGGTGTACAGTTTATATGGGAACGCAAATTCAACATCCATTATAATGTAGTTTGCCATCCTAGATTACTAACAGCAAGAAATGTTTTAATTGCCTTTAAGTACCCATTCTAACATTACAATTATAAAGCAACAGGTATAATACATCCAATCATTGTTTGATTAAAAATATTTAGAAAAATGATACAGCCATGATACAGTCTTTAAAGCCGAGCATGGGTAAAGGTACGAATCCTTACAGAATGTTACGTTTTGCAGTACAATATATTGTTGTAAAGGAAAAACATTGACTTTCTAGGCCAAGGGAGGATTCACAGCCTGCTCTACAATGCTGGGCAAACTGAGCCTTGAACAGCTGAGGAACTGGTGCTGGGAGAGGAAGGACTTTTAAACACACGTTTCACCAGCTGGAGCAGAGGCAACGTTGGAATCAAGACAGGTAAACATACTATTAAAAAGGAATGACAACAGGCATTTTGGACGTGAAGGCTTTCTGGTTTGAGATGCAAATTGCTTTTGGTTTCACAGCAAAGTCTGCAAAACAGCTGCTTCACCTGGTCAGATTAAGACCTGCCCGAATTTTAGAAAGGCAAAAAAACTCCTACCATCTCTAGTAATAAAATAACTTGATTGCTGTTTTTAAACGTATGAGTCTTACCTGATAAATATGCAATTGGTAAATATGATGTGTAATACATGTACTAAAAATGAACATACACAAAAGCTAAGTGGTAATACTGAACTGTGTGGTTTTATTTTTATCTTTAAAGGTATGTCTAAAAATGCACAATGTTATCCGAATCATTCCTTGGGAGGAGCAATACTGTATTTAAAGTGAATAGTACATTACACTTTCAGGGACTAAACACTCAAATTCAGTATTCCAAGTATGATAATCCTTTTGATTAAGTATTTTGAGTACTAACTTTTTTACCCCCCTCATTATTCCTAGAAAACATCACAGACTTTCCAGGAAGAGTACACTGCTCAGCCTCAAGGAAAACTACATGGAATTACCTATATAGCCCCAGCTCTAGGACTTTCATCAACAGTCATCCTGTTCTCTACAACTTTGCTAACATGCTTGTGATAAATGACTGATGACCACAGGCCAACACTTGCTACATGCCTGGAACGGGAAAGTTGGACACAAATTTCATTTGACATCAATATGTATTTGGTACAGTTTAACCTTTTTATTTTAATAAAGCGTTGCTTAGAGAAAAGCTGGGATATTTAACAAATGAAACACATTAACACTAATATCACTATTATGTTCAGGCATTTTTGCTTTGAGGCCACCTGAAAGAGCGGAATTGGCGATTTTCAGTTAGAACCACTACATATTCTAGAGGATAAATCTAGTAGGAGAAAAAGAAAAAAAAACCCAAAAGCTGCAATGTATTTTCTGATCTTAAAGCCAGAAACGCAGCTTACACCTTTTTGATGTTCTTAATTCACAGAACTATGTACTATTTTTAAAAACAAAATTTTTAAGACTTTCATCCTGTGAACAGAAATCAGGAAATTAGAGTCCTCACAGCACTTCCTGTTTGTCTAGCGGATGTACTAATTGTGGACTGAAATTACCTGAGGGTGGAGATTTGTACACAGCAAAGCTGTGCCTCTTGGCTAACAAAAAAAAAAAAAAAAAAAAAAGAATTGTGCCACTTGGAATATCACAGGAGCTCACATCGGCAGAGTTACTCAAATGCACTGTCCAGAGCTATGTCTTAAACTAAAACATATACATACAGGGTAGCTAAAAATACTACTTCAGGAAACTTCACACACTAAAACATTTCTATGTTCCACACTCAGGCTCTTCTACGAGCAAGTTAAGCAAAAGGATTTGCTTAACCGGATTAAAAATTTTTCCGCCGCGTAGCAAAACCATATATGACCTCTGAAACGTATCAGATCACCAGCACTAAAGGTGAGAGAGGATGAAATAATCTGCAATCTCCAGTAATGCAGCCCAGTCAGACCAGGGCCTGGACTGAAGGTTGACCTGTTCAACGGCAACCCACTGATTTTACTTCGCACTGAATCGCATCACTACATTTAAAAGTAAGAATTCTTATGTAGGAGACAAGACCACCTGGATAATTAAGAAGCCGCTTTACACTATTGGGTTTTCTTCCACCTCTTGTGAAGCAAGAGGTAGTTTAGCCCCTGCTGCAACACTCTAGCCCTGAAACAGCATCAACGGCGCAAAGCTTTCCTGGCAGGGACAGGGCTCCTTGCTTATCCCTTGCTTGATGTCACAAATCAAGGATATTGTAGCCTCCCGCCAACCCGCTTCATCTGAAAAGGCTGGAGCAGGGGCTGGCCTTCCCCCCAATTACTTTCTCAGGAGCAGAGGTGAGGGAGAACAGAAATTCCTTGACCTTCTCCCTGGTGGCACCTTGTTGCTCGTGGAGGACCTGAAGCTGCAGCAGCAACCGGGGACAGCCTTGGGGGCAGCAGTAAAGCGAATTGACAGCTCCCCACGAATTAGCTGGGAAACCGAAAACCTCTCGAGGGGGTTTCGGTTCAACAGGTTCAGCCATTTTTTCCTGCACCAAGCCTATCTATCTTTATGTTTCATGTTTCAACTTTTGCTCGAGTCTCCATGCTTACCTCTGCGTGGCAACCGACCCAACATCAGCCCTAAGCATCTGTTCGATTTGCTTCCCCACATCAGACACCTTCCAAGAACGTTGCAAAATTACTTAATCCTCAGCAATGAAAGCGGCAAGTTAGTGATTTTCGTAAAGCATCAGAGGTATAACAAAGCACCGTCGGGGAGAGAAAGCATTGTAAATACACTGTTGTCACTTGGAAGCTAGAACAGCGTTCTCCAAGCTTCTCTAAAACTTATTTTCTAAGTGAAGATGATACATCTTTCAATTTAAAGTTTCTGCCTTAGGGGACACCAGTTTCCTCAAGTTTGGGAACTGAATAACGAGGTCGATACCTCAACACTAGAAGCACGCTGAACAGGTTCACGGGTCAGATCACAAACACTGTCCATCTGTCTATCTGTACCTGGGCAGCGCGTGCTCACTTCTAAAAATATTAGCACAAACGAAGCACAGCAACCTTATCACAGGCTTCTGATTAGAGAGGCAGTCGATTATTACACTTGTAATAAAAAAAAAGTGTATTTCAAGTGAGGAACAAACAGAATTCCTGGCTGAAATAAGTTGCTTCTATGCGAATTAAGAAACTCTGCCACTTTGCAACAAGAAGCAGCCTGGTAAAATGCTAGAAGGTTAGTATTGGAAAAGTTATGACGAGTTACAGGCCTGTAGCAGCATGTCACAAAGTGGTACTATATAAACTAGATTTAATTAAGGTGTGGGAATAGCAACTCCCACGGACAAAACGATATTAAAGTTTGTAACGCAAGATTCATGTATAATGGCATATTCCACATTGATGTGGCACAGGACAAGGGAACCGGTCTAATTTCAATAGGGATCAAAATGGTTGCCATGGAAAGCGCGATTGCAGAGAGCTCAATAAATTCTCCCAAAGCTGATATTTTCAATGGCTAACATTCCCAAATACAACCACAAAAAAAAAAAAAAAAAAAAAGTTGTGCCTCAGAGC
>JAOXJK010000023.1:6205053-6221618 GCA_025774025.1 Xenus cinereus
GGCTAACATTCCCAAATACAACCACAAAAAAAAAAAAAAAAAAAAGTTGTGCCTCAGAGCAGAAACTTCAATGATCTCACATACGGTCTCATTCCTCCATAAATATAAATAAATATCATTATTCATAACTTTCACAGGTATGCTGGAGTTTATAAAGTCCATCCAACTTAAGGACATACAACCTATCAATGAAGGAACACATGTAAAACATCCCTTATTATCAAACCATGTCACATTCTTTCTATTCGATGGCACTTATTGGACTGCAGATTCCATAATCCTTCCCTGAGTCCCTTCTGCATTTAATTCAGTTCAGTCTTAAGTAGTTAAAGAAACTGTTTTCAGTGGCAACTAATAACTACTGACCTACAGTGACACTGCCCTACAATAGGCTTGTCAGGCCTGAAAAACTTGTACCAAAGAAGCTGATTAGGACTTCAAGAGGTTTGTAGCAAGAATCAATGGCTAGTCTGTACTAATGCTGCGGTTGCGGCACAGAAATGATAAAAGTAGAACACCATTAGTTATGCCTCATTAAGCTCCACAGCCCTCCTAAAAAGAAATTTGTTTAGCCTGTCCAAAATCTAATGCAGTTTTAAGCTCTCTGTGTTCAATTTCATAGTATCTCAAAAGCTTCAATAAGATAAAGGCCAAAGAACCAAGAATGGTACCAAAGCACCAACAGTAAAGTTAATTTTGAAGTCTGAGTTTTAATGGAAAGTGTTTTTGCCTTCTTTTTTTAATACAAAGTACTCAAGACTTTTAAAGGATGAACACCGCATAGTGCACTCACAAAATATAAATAAATCATGGACATTAATTAACTTAAAAAAAACCCCTGCTATACAGTATGATTTAAACAAATTTAAACAACAAAGTTCAAAACAAAGAGGAAAAAAAAAAGTTGTGAAGCCTGGCAGAACCAAGTGCCTCCCCCAGGCACATTTTACAAAACTTCAGTTCCTCTTGCCTTACCTCTGTGGGGTCTGTTGAAACAAGGGCGTAGGACCTCGCCAAGACTCCTGGGGTCTAAGATCTAGAGGGTAAAACGAAATGTTAAAACAAAAAAGAGCAAGTATACTTAAAGAACTGTGCCCACTTACACTTATACGTGCCCGAGGGACTTGTTTTAAGTCGAACAGAAAGGCTCAAACCGGATATACTATGAAACACATTTCACCAAGTTGTTGATTACTATTGCGGATTTTGATGGAGCCCTTATGCCCATCAGTAGCAAGTTCAGTACTAATTAATAAAAGGCAACTTTTTTTTTATTTTTAATATGTCAAATAAACTTCAAGCTATAAGAAGAATGAACTTTAATTGCTAGAACTAGCATTGGTTTGTGCTTGGACACTTCACAGGTATGTTTTCTTGAATGTTTAAAAATGCAACACCATGTCTCTTACCATTACAACAGAAGGCTTAATTTAAGGTTTACGTTTCTTACAAATACATTCATCACTACACGAAAAAATATAGTTACATATACACACACGCACACTGTTGTCATCATTACAACACCCCACGTTTGTGAGAAACAAATATTTAAAGTATGTGCAATCTTCCCTCTCGTTAGGCTGTTATTCTATAAAGCAAACTAAAAGAATGACCGGAGCACAAAATAAACAGTTCCATTTTGTTCATGTTTAAATATATAACTATATATATAGCTATATGTAGGGAATTAAATATTTAAAGGTAGTAAAAATACATTTAAAAGTTAACCCAGACACTGATAATATAATAAAAACCTATTAACGATCTGTCAGATAACGTAATCAGACTGAATTAAACCTTTTTGGGTAAAAACTTGGCCAAGAGACCTATCACTTCAGTTATAAGAAACTGCAGTGAAAAAGACCACCCAGTTTTCAATTGTTTCTTCTACCCAAACTAACTCTTTACAAAGACGTAGCAGTAACAACATTGCTTTAACAGGACATGCAATTAAACGGTTGTTGTTCTTCTAAATAAACTGGTCAGTAAACAGGATAAAAAGAAACCGCTAATCAATAGCTCCCCAGTCAGTCCACAACACTCAAATTGTGTATCAATCAAAAGCTTCAGTTTCAGTGACACCTTTGATTATTTTCAATGGCGTTTAAGTGTGACCTAATTTCAACAGCTGGTTCCAGAAGCTGTCTAATGGCTGCGCTGCAACGGGACGGCAACCCCCCGTTAAACTGCCAGTATTTGAGTAGCCTAAAGCTGTGCAATAATTTGAAAGAAATGGGGGAAAAAAAAAAAACCACACACAAAAAAAACAAACCCAAAAAACCCAAACACAGAGGAAAAATCTGCATCTCTCTCCTGACTCTGGATTGTCAGCAGGCTGTAATGGTCCAGCCTGGACACAAACCTTTCACAGAAGGCCCACCCAGCCCAGCAACGGCCTGAGCGCTTTATTTATTTATTATTTATTTATTAACCATTACATACACACATCAACCAACATATACACACAGACATATATACTGCTACCAACCGATGCATCGGGTATAACTGGCTATTTCATATACACCATAACCAAGGCCAGTCTGAAGTATCACAACGCCTAAAGACGGGTAATGTGTGCGCTTTTATACTAATCAGCCTGTGAATTACAAGGATAAACAGGCTGTACGAACACCCTGCTTCAGTGATGAGGGGTTTGCTTTTGAATACAAGATCAGCGCAACACAAGAAGACTCAGGCCCACAAGGTTGTCTTCAGCTACTTTGGGGAAAACAAGTGGTTAAACGACATTAAACTGAAGCTTAAAGAATAAAAAAAAAGTACAAAGATGAAAAAAAAAAAATTAATTGGTAAAGCCTCAGAGCGTAACTACTTTCGATCCAAAAAATATCATGAAACAACTTTTCATTTCTAACAATCTCAAAGCTTTGCAGACACCAGCACCGCCATAGCAGAATTGTACATTTTGAGAGGCACAAACCCGCTCCATCTGTAGCTGCTAACACCTGTGGTTCCTCACCTGCAGTCGCCAGGGTTTGGCTCTGTCACCATAAGCAGACCTGCAGGTCTCCTAAGCCTGTCTCAGTTCTCCTTTTGCTTGCTGGGAGACACAAGCTTCCAGAAATAAACCCCCTATATTCCACGGAGAATAACGGTGACGCCTCCCCTATCCTTCTCCTCCCTCCGCGCAGGCCGAGCTAGGCGAGACGCCCGAGTACCCGAACAATTATTACAGACTAATACAATCTCCCCCTCTCTGACCCTCCCCTGCTCAGAACTTCACATTTTAATTGAAGTTTATTGACACATTTTTCCATTCCGCTGCCGGGGTCAAATGGTGCTCTAGTGAGAAACCCAGTGAGATGCTGCCGGTCTTGCCCTGGTACGGTGTTTCCCGTTCATACACACCCCTGTTTAAGGGTCAGTTAAAAAACTTGTGTCCTATTTAATCACTTTCTTTCCATCTGATAAAGAAAGGATCCAGCTCTCCTGCCGTAACCACATGGTTTTGCAGCTCAAGGGAACGGTTTACGAAAGAGTTTACATGTTTTTAGGATGGTTTCTTTAAAGCCACCTTATTACTATTCATTTTTATTGCTCTGACAGAGAACAATCTTTGAGGGAAGAAGGCTGGAGCGGTGAATTGCACTTCAAAAAAGCACAAAATTGGAGAAGAAATGACAATTAATATTTTCTTTACTCTTCAAAACTTAGGCATTTCCTAGACCTATAAGGCCAAATAAACTGTCTTCTCTAGCAGCTCCTCAAGTAACAATTTATCTAATCAGTGTGGCAATCAAAGAGGAGATTTTGTGTTTACTGATTGCACTAATCAAAAATCACTTTTCAAATGCAGCTAATTGACAAGTTTACTGACTGAAATGAAAGTCATAAATCAGATATCCTGTGCTGCAGAAACCAAATATGCCATTCACAGAGTACCGCCATGCTGCACTTGACTCTCCAAGTTATCAGCACAGACAATTATTCATCAACTGAAAATTGGCACATCAAAGTCAAATCAGAGAACAACAGTAAGGAACACCCACAGCAGGCTCTTGAGGAAGAGATAGCACTTCGGGTGACCGCATTGCCCTTCCAGAGTCTAGTTTTACCTCGTCATACGTATAAAAACATAATACATGAAATGAAAAAGTTGCTCTGTAACAATCCCACAAAATGTGGGAATTTTAACCGCATCAGCTCTAGTTTTTCAGGAATGTGTGACTCTTCCCAACCCAATTATGCCACAATATACAGCTGTTCTCTCACAATTATGGGGCCGATGAACGTGACTTTGACAAAACAGATAACCTGCCCCGTTGAGAAAACTCAGGATATGCCTTCCCATTTGTTCTAATTTATTTTCTAGCTGAAGATATCTGTCCTTTGACGCAGAAATTTGTGCTTGAACTGAAGGGGGTGACTGCAAAAGGCAAGAAGATAGCTGTGATCTAGGAACACCTTTTGGTACTCCTAGACAGAAGGCTATCCGGGTGAAATTGGCCCACGTGCTCAATTCTGACCACAAATTTCCATCAGAGCAAATGCACCGTCCACGCAGATTGGTCATGTTCAATAAGATGGCCACCTCCTACTGCTATGAGGTTCAGAGAGCTGCTGACATGCTCCCACCTTGACAGGTTTGCTTTACACTCGAGCCACAAAATCCATAATCCGGGATGTGTGGTCCCATTTCCAGCAGCATCCTTCAGTGTGAATGTCAGAAAGGCTGGTGTAGGCAGAAATTTTGGGCTATGACACTTGGAAGTATTCTTCTAACAAGGGTTTAAGCAAGGGTTTAACCCTTTTACCAGGGTCTCCACCTGGTAAAAGAGGAGTTAAGACATTTGCAGCCACCTGGCATTGAATAAGTCAACCTGTAAAGACTTCACATTGCAGCCAGTTTAAATCAGAAGTTAATTAGAGTTTAAGACTAATCTCCTAGCACTGCTTGCTATCATTAGTGGAAGAGGAGAAGAAACACAGTGAAATTAAAGTGACAAAGAACACATTGGCAGCATGTTGCACTGCAGTCTCCCACGAAAACAGCGTGCCAGGAATCAGCTTCTCGACTCCGGGATGAAGAGCCCCAGAGAGCAGCAGCAGGCACACAATCCCTGCTTTGGGAAAAAGCCTTCGGATGCCTAGTGCCGGCAGCGTGCGAAGCAGCGCGCTGCAACGGTGGCTGGAGGGACCAGCAGGTTGACCTGGCGCCTCTTTTTCCTGCACGAACTGGAAAGCACGAAATCAACCTCTGCTTTAATGGAAAAGTCAGCACTAAGGAAAGTGGAAAAGTGACAGAGGAAAAAAAATGGGGAGGAAAAAAAATGGGGAGAAAAAAAATGGGGAGAAAAAAAATGGGGAGAAAAAAAAATGGGGAGAAAAAAAAATGGGGAGAAAAAAAAATGGGGAGAAAAAAAAAAGCGCCTTGCTTTCACATTTGCCAGGCACACCTGCAAGAACCGCAACCGGGGATGCCTGAGGCAATTTGAGGATGAGTAAGATGAGGGGAGGAAGGGACGCATGAAAGAAAGCCACCAGACAGTTTTTCTGAGGCCAACAGATGGGCTGGGATTTCATATTGATCAGTGGATTCAAGCCTCCTCCATTTGAAAGAATGATGGCATTGGGGCATATTTTTGCACATGGAGTGCTTCCTATACAACACAAGGTGCTCAGATGCCATGAGGACAAGAGCTTTTTAAGTACTTAATTGGCAAGATCAGCTCCATGTATGTAAGGCAGAGAAAACTGCTTTGAAATAAGTATTTCCCACACGGCATCAAGACTCAAGCTTCAGAAGACTTGAACAACAGTGTAGGGACTGATGGGCTCACAAATACTTTCTCTCTCCCCAAAACCACGCAGACTTTCTTTTTGGAGATTAATACAAAAATGTGATGGCTGTCTGGTAGTTCTGCTTTTCCATTCCTCACACTCTTCTTTTTAGATCATATTTCTTGTTCATTTAAAAAAAAAAAACAAACAACCACTTGTTTTCTTTTAATCAAAGTTAATAGCTCCAGGATCTCATATTCAATCTGTTTCTCCACTTAAACCAATCTGATTCTTTGCACGAGAAAGCTTCTGCACCCCCTACACACAACTGCACTTCACCTACTTTGGGACTGGACAATAAGTTTAATTCAGAGCGGCCATCGATATTATTTATTTGTTGTTTCATATGCAACAAAAACGCAAGTACAAAAAAGGCTGACAGTTTTGCTACGCAGAAGTGGTCTGGTCTTCCATATGTGACAAGATATTGGAGTTCAAACTTTACCTGTGTCAGCTATTTAAGCTTCAAACACTTGCATAATTCAATATTGCAAGATTCAGCTGAACAGTGAAAACCTCTTAAAGGACCTTTTTAGGCAGTTTAGCCAAGTTTGCTCTTGTCTTATTCCCACCATTGCAGAAATGCAGCTCCTGATCCCAGGCTAAGAGCCAGGACTATTGTCCCTTTTGGGAGCCCTTCATACAGGCACTCCTTCCCACGATGAAGAACTCTGCTTTAGATCACAAAGGATTTATCTTACCACTTCCAGTGACCCACTTGTTGACCAAGCCAACAGCACCGGCATCCCTGACCTCCTGACCACCTCCTACGACCTCTTTGCCCGAAGTTGCAACACCTACCACGGGCAGCAGAAGCCAATACAGGCCTGTGGATTAGCAATTTTGGTTCAGTCTGGCATCTCGGCACAAACCACAGCTCTTCTGTCAGTCCTACAATATCTCCTGATCTGCCACCACACCTTCTGCATCAGTTATTTTCTGTGGCCAGCATCCTCCTCTTGTTGTTCTCTTCGAACACAAAGCACCAAGCTTCTACCAAGTCTGCTGGTGACGCTGAGATTCGGCCACATACTGAATACATTCTGGGTAACAGACACTAAGGATCCCTTTGTAGACAAAGTGCTATTTTTCCTCTTGCATTTGAATACTGGGCACAGTATTCGAAATGGGATCCCACTTACAAGGACGTAATTACATTTTAGTACATTTCACTACAGCAATCCCATAAAGGAAGAGCAATAGAGAAAAGCAACACAAGGTTAATGAAAATGGATGCCCGAATCCACTTTTTTATTTGTTATAGTGCGACAGATCAAAATGAAATCGTAATATTTTTCAGACTCTGAAATGCAGAAAGCAGAACCCACTTACTTGACAACAATTTAGGAATCTGCTGCTGCCCACTCAGAAGCGGCCTGGTGTATGGGCTCCCGTACGTTCCAAGAGGTACTGCGTTGGCATACATTCCTGGCATCCCTCTTTCCCTTGGCATCGTATGCCTATTACGTGTAAGAAATGGAAAGGAAAAAGAACGTGAACCCCATGTCATAGCGCAGCTGCTACCCAGCCCATCAAATGCCCCAGCTCTCTCCAGTGTGTTAGTGGAGATGTGCACAAGCACAACGCAATGACTCGCGTACAGATCAGGGTCCCAGGCACAGCACAAAGTACACGCTCTGTGAGCTGGTCCCAGCAAAAATTCTGAAGTTTCTATAGCAAGCCACAATAAGCAGAAAAAAGCCCCGTGTATTTCCTGCAAATTGTCGGTAAAAACTAACTGCTGACACGTTTCGCAAGAAGTTAGAGTTGACAGAGACGCGGGATCTGCAAATATTGGCGTGCCGATATTTGCCAGACCTTGGCTGTTTTTCCTGTGCAGATCTACATTCACATTAAGACTTTGATGCATGTGGTGTCCACCACCCTGGACAGCAATTTAATGAGACGTGATACATGATCAGTAACACAGCTATACATATTGTTATTTATTTTTTTTTTAATATAACTATGACACGGAAGAACAGGAGATGGTTCCAAGCATAGCACTGGAACAATGACGCTTTCCAACACATGAATGGAGGGAAGGGTGTTGTTTTTTCTCCTTCCAGCTCTGCCAGAGCCAAAAGATGAAGAAGAAAGTATTTTCTCTTCCCAAAGAGACACCTGCGTTCAGTTGCTCGCAGAGTTTTATTTGCTAGTAATACAATCTCCTTTAAAAAGCCTTTTTTTTCTGGCTCTGATAAACATGTGGCTCCTTGCCCTCCCCAGTAAGGAAAAATATTTCATTTTATCTGTTAGTAAGTAACCCCAGCTCATTCTCTCATCTTGCACTTAGAGGCATTCTCGTACTACACTGCAGCACCTGCGAAAGTTACTTGGGACTCTTGGAGAACTAATAAAAACTGACTGTGGCAATGCCTTGAAAAGCGACAATCAAAGGAATTGTATGGTTTAACACATGCTCCATACGTGGGTTTTTAAAATGTCTTTGTTTTTAAAGCATAAAAGACAATCCTGTCCTTGTAGTAGTCTTAATTATCAATTATGTGCAATATTCTCACTCTGCCTTCTGTACTTCAAGCAAGTAACCACCAAACAAGTTGAAAAAAAGCAGTGGGAAAGCTAGTTAGAAATCCTCCCCCCAAATTATGACGAATGCAAGGCATTACTGCAACATTACAGTAACACACACTTTTCATCAATACTGAATTTAAATCTCAGATGCCAAAGTTTCCAACACGGAACATCGGCACCGAATCTCTGACAGTCCACCCCCACCCCCTTTGTGGTGTTGCCTTTTTTTTTTTTTTAATTTAAAAAAAAAAAGAAGCAATAAATGAGCATAGTCATCGCAGCAAGACAGTCAGTAACAACGCTGCTGGTCTTACCCTAAAGTTCTAAACGCCGACTGGTCCAAATGGACTGGTTTTCTGTCTCGGTTAAAACCAAGCTGTGGTCTCCAAGGTCTGCCATCGTTGTTGGTTTTTTCCCAGTCTCCCGGCTTCAGAACCGGAGCAGGTTTCCTTAACATTAAAAAGAGTTCCATAAATACTTATCAGAGCAAATACTCAGATTGATGAAAGAAAATGGAATTATGTGAAAACTGACAACCGATACTTACTTTGCACCAGGTAACACTACAGCCTTGAAAACAAAGTCTTCAGCAAATTGTGGATCTTTGAAAGAGATACTAGAAGAAAGTATTTGAGGATTAAGTTTACTAGGTAATTAAGGCAAGCAAGATTAAAAAATAATTGCTGCTTTATTAACAGTGATGTACAACACAGAAAAGATAAGATTCAAGAACCCCTGACTTAAACCGCAAAGTACGTTTCTTGCACATGGATATACTGACTATATTGGACTCGGACGCCTCAATTATTTTCCACAGGGTGATCTTTTTCCTCCCCTGTATCAACAGCCAGCCGAAAAGAAAGTTTAACTGTTTTCTAGACACCAGTCCTATGTATGGTAATGAAAGCATCTTCTGCAGACCCTTGAGTACAAATCCTCTAGTCAAAGCCCTGATTGTACTTCGTTAAGTTCAAAGGCTGCCACAATACAGACAGGAAGGATATCAGCTTGCTATGCGGTCTGGTCAGAAGTGTGCAAAACTTAGAAGTGGGATTTCCTGGGCCAAGGAGTTTTTATCCTGAAAGGCAGCTTTGCAGTTACATGCAGTTCTCGTGGAGGGGAATACACATATTTTTTAGTGGCATCTCGCAGACCCTGCATTTTGAGCTGTCTAGAGTTAGACAAACTAAACAGTAACAGAGCAAAAAAAGTGTCTGAAAGCTTAATTTCTGCTGCTACAACACATTATATAGCAGTTTGGGTATGCTCTGGGAAAATACATCCACACCCCTAGCAACTCCAATCTCCTGGTGTAAGTATCCAGGTCTCAGGTAGTTCCCACTAGGGACATGTTTGAAATACATCGCACCAGCCTGATTCTGGTCCTCTCACTACCTACCATTTCATACAGAAGAATGCTTGGGATGCCAAGAAAGATAAAAGCAAACAACTAAGTGGAATAATCTCACTCTTCCGGCCGAAATATATCTGTTTTTCAGCACAGAGAATGAATGAGACTCGAAGGAAAGAGAATAATGGTCCCTTGGAAAATTCAGCCAAAGTCACAAGAACTGAAGAGCAGAATCATGACTGCTCATATTATCTCAAAAGACAGGAAGAGAAATCCTTGCAATAGAGAAACAGGCAGAAGCGTAAAACAATTCAAACCTCCCGACGGTGGCAGATGGAAAGCTAAAAACTACCTTTAACCCATCACTCAGAGCAACTAAATCCCCATTTCAAAACATCCTTTCTACAATATCCTGACAAGCCACAACTCAGCATTTCTTACTGCCTGTGGGCAGTTGTTCTAGTTGAACCAAGTTATACCTCCTTGGAGGAAAAAATTATGCAGACAGATCACAAGTGATTTTCAGCGTCTCAAGTATCTTATGTTGCTCAAGAAGTGAAAGGTTACAGGCTCAAGCATTACATACCTATTATACTGTGCCAAATTAAGGGACAATGATATACAACACGCTAGATCTACTGAAATTTGCTGTCAAGTAATTAAAATCTTCTCTGACCACAATATTTACTTTTGGAAACTCTGCAGTGGTTTTTTTATTCATTACGAAGTTCCTTGTTATTCTCCCAAACATCACATTCAGGCAAAGTTTGTATTACTCTTTGACTTCTTAAAGACATTAAACTTATATTCTCAGGCATGCTCTGGTAATTGCTAGGAATAAAACCGCATAAAAATCCAAGAGGCAAAAATCAAGAGCTGGAGGGCTTCCGATCAATTTCTCACACTGAGAAATGACTATTTTGGACATCCCTGCAGGGCCCACCACTACGCACACTCTGCTTAACCACCCTAATCCAAGTCTGCTGCGTTACTACATAATATTTTGATTCGATTCTCACAGAAAACTAGAAATGTTTAATGTAAAAGCTTAAATTCTATATAGAGATGGATTCTGTTGCCAGTTCAACAACACAAAACACCAGAATAAAATTAGTTTTGACTGCTGTGTTCTGTACGCTGTTGCATTAAACCCCAGAGTTTACTTACCTGACTGCAGAATTTTGTGTAAGATCACGTAGCATTGGAACAGGAGACTCCACTGTCCTGGTAAAGAGAAAAAACTGTCAAAACGTAATGTAACATACTCGTCACCATTTGCTCCACTCCCTCTGTTGCGACCGCTCCCGTTCCTCTGCCAACTAGGCCTGGGACACATGAAAGGGACTTAAAAATTAACTTGCTTTTCCCTTAAATCAAATACTCCTATAAGGAATAAGAATTACTGGATCCTTATTTCTTAGTGTGAGTAGTTTTGCAGCTGATGTGTGTGGATTCTCTAGTGTCTACCAGTGGGTTCGCTTCCCACTGCCCAGCAGCCTGTTTACAAACCTTAGGACTACTCTGCACCTTGGAAACCTCCCTGTACCGCTAGGGTTTGATTACAGCAAAGCCAACAGGTTGTAAGAGGGCAGGAGAAGACCAGAGAGACAGGTACACATGCAGCACCACGAAGGCACAAACTTCACTAGGAAGAAAAAGGCTTTGAAGTTAAAAAAGAAATAAATATATATAGTAGTAGGTGTTGTACACAGCACTTAAAGAATCTCCTTTCTGAGATTTCATAGGCTGATATGCAGTTGCATCTTAACCCTTTCCTTCTTTCCTCCAGAAAACTTCACCCCTTCAGCAGACAAAGCAGATTCAAGCAGACAAACATCACGCTCAAGAAAATTACTCTTATCAATCAGAAAGCAGATTTCTCTGTTCACCCCACTGCGCACAACTGCCACAGAGCCACGTTACGCGCAGAGGTCACAAGCTGCACTCATATTGGGTGAATTTGATCCAAATCTTTTTAGCAAAGTCAGACTTATTCTGAAGTGGCAAAATAAATGCCTGCCCATCTTCACAGAATTCCTACCAAACTACTTCTCTAGGCGAAAAAAAAAATAAAATACCCATTTCTCAGGCCCTATCTAGGGAAAACAATGCCAGAAGAGTCTTTTTTCTCGCATTGCTATTCCCTCCAAGAACAGCTCTGACTTGCTCATATTCTTCACAAGCCATGACAAGAATAGAGAAATGTATATTAGTGAGTGTGACCTAGGATACATTATCTGTCCAACAAAAACGGAGTGTTTGTGCATTTAATGCAAATGAGTTACTGAACACCTGCTTATGCCTCTAAGCAAAGTTAGATAAATGAAAGCATATCCTACAATGCGAAGATTACACTGATAATTTCTCAAACTAAATGTGTTACCTAGAAAACAAAAAATATTAGCTTTTTTTGGTACGTGTAGCTGGTAACAGTCCTGAATTTAGTGCTAAAGGCTAAATGGAAAATGGCAAAATATATCTAATATATCTCTATCTGGATTTTCCTTTAATGCAATTAAGATTAGCATATAAAAAGCAGAGTTGTTGGGTTGGATTTTTTTAAACAGCATGCACTACTGCAAGTCACATCAGACTGCATTAAATTAACATTCACACAAAAGCAAAGAGGCCAAAACAACACAACCTTACTGAATAAGGCCACTGATCACTTATATAGCCCCTGTTTACCTATTAAAGTTCAAACATTACTAAATACATAGAAATCAGTCTTCCACAGATGAAATGCCAAACACAAAAAAAGATTCATCAGCAATTAAACACACACATTAAGAGTGCTTTAAAGATTTCTGATGCTGCTTTAAGAACCTAGATCTGAAATAAAAAAGATAGGATCGTAGAATCAAAGTTTTACTTGCTTGTTGTTTTACGTATGCAGATGATAATACGTACGTACTATGAAACCTAGCGGAAAGCACGTTTAGCCTCAGAACTAAATGCATTGCTTTGTCAGGAGTTTCAGATTTCACATTGTGGGCACAAAGATATTTTTACTTAAATGCAGACGTAACTGAAGAAAACGTCCTGAAGAAAATCAAACAACCCATACTCACTGATCTGGAAGAACGGCGTTTTCATTCAGGGTAAGCTTTCCCTGGATTCCATGGCACAGCTCTGGCGGTATATCAACTGGCTACGGAAGAAATAATTTTTCAGCTGAAGCACTTCATTAGACCTCCACCCTCCCCATTTACACAACCTACCTCTGTATTTTTGGTCTTGTACTGTTCTACAATAAAGTCACAAAGTGGATGGTGTTTTCCAACAAAGAGAACATCACCACCAAGGCTATTTCTTCTGCCTAGAAAAGATGAAGAGAATGAGGAGTTGAGAGCAAAGAGGGAAGGAAGGAATAAGGTAGAGCAGCACACCATCCTGTTGACATCTCCACGAAAGGAAAGCTTCATTGTGATTTAGGAGCAAGCTTTGAATGTTCCTTGAGAGTAGCAGAAAGACAGTGTCTCTGGCCCAAAGAAGGACGTCTCTGGTCACAAGGGTAGCTGGCAGACAGTAAAAGGTGAATCTTGTGTTCATTGGCAGAAACGTTGAATTTAGAACCGGATAATGTTGAAGATACAGAAAAGGCTGGGTTAAAAAAAAAAGCCAACAAACCAAAACCCCCCAAAACCCACACACATTCCAAGCAGTTTACCTACAAGAACCAGCTATTATTTTTGTACGGTGGAGAAAGTAACGCATACATTTGCCTACATAAGCTAAGACAAAGCTTCACACGTAACTGGACACAGCCAATACACCTATCAAGTTTTACCATCAACTCTAACCATGGAAACAGTTTATTCTTTTGATTGTAACATATTCATCTAACAAGTACTCTGACAGTGCATACTGGTAGAAGCTTTTCATATGATTAAGCTGCCATCTAATTTTCAGGTTAAGTCTTATGCCTGGTCTCCTTGAGTAAAAGAAAAGTAAGTGAAAGCTACAAAACCAAACCCATCAAGGATCATTCTAATTATCAGCTACCATCCATGAAGAAGAGGGTACAGCTTGCCATAATTCAATCCAACCAAACATCTATTATACCTTGCTCATTTAGGGTTAAACACAATAGTAGTAACAAATTGTAACAAAGTATCACAATTCTTACTTTCTTCAGGAGTGAGGTCAGGGTAGACTTCTTCCAGGGCAGCTCTAAGGCGTCGCTCATCAACAAATGGCAATAACGCAACACCTAGTAAAGAAAACAATTTTTTTTTCACACTTGTTGGGGAAAAAAAAAAAAAAAGGCAAACTAACCCACAAAACCACAAAACAAACAAAAAAAAAACACTAGCATGGAAAGCTCCAATAGATTCTTTACACGAGAAACAACTGTTTCATCAGTGACAGAAAAGAAAACCCTGCGTTTTTAGAGGTTGTGACCACACAGGCTGTTTAGAAAAAAAAAAATAGTTCAGTGGTAGTATAGGTTGAAAAGGGAAGCAGTAACCTCTACCCACACCTGCTTCATTTAAGAACAAGATGAGCTCAATAAGACAGTCATTATTTGTCTCATTTGCTACAGATACTCCCCTGACAGAACTCAATGCTACTTTATTCAAATTAAATTATTAAGAGACAACAATGGAAGAAATCACTCCAAGTTCAGCAGCGAGGTGACACAGATATTATTCATTAGGGACTATTCATACCAGCTATTAATTTTACTCCAAGATAACATGGAGGATCCTCTCAGGATCAAAATCCCTCACTAGGCAGCACATCTCAGAGCCCGCTCAATCATATTGGATGAAGCTGGAAAATGGCCTTCCTTGGTATGCTCCAGTCTACGTTTTCTTCTATTATAAAATCCCCCAAAAGCACAAAGAAATTCTTCAAATATTTACCTCCGTCACCCTTCTTATCGGTTAGAATCTGGAGTAATTATTTTAATTTTTACTTCCCTTACCATGAGCACTAAAGCTTTTCCTGACCAAGAAGACAGCAAAGGCTTTCTACCAAGCTGATATTCATAGTTTCGTATTTGTCTGTACCAGCTCCACCAGCAGGCAGATCTCAGATATACTAGATGCTTTTTAACAGAGATACTCTGTACTTCCAGCTTGGAAAATATTTCTTGTTTCACGACTGTTTTTTTAAGGATGAGACTTTCAGATGTTAATCCAGAACAGAATTTATACCGCAATTAAGCATTAAATGAATCAAAAGTAATATTCTAGGCTGCTGAAAGCACAAGGGAGCTACTTCAACCATTATTGCTTTAAACTGTAGGTTTGATAACTGGACAAAAGGACTAAGTAAAGTTGCCAGCATTACAACAGGGATAAGAAAGGGCTTCAAGTTACGAAGGGAAAGCCTGCTATGCAACATGCTTCAAAATACCTAGGAATATTCTCTTTGATTTTGGAACACTGTCCTGAGTAAGATACTCGTGTGTCTAACTGTGGCTATTTCAAAAACATAGGTGAGCTGTCTTGGGGGAAGAATCACAGAACTTGGGAAGAACCAGCAGGAACCTCTGGAGATCATCTAGTCTCCACCCTCTGGCTCCAGCATGGTCATGGGCTGCTCAGGTTGCCTCAAGCAGGTTGCTCAGGACCATGTCCAGCTGGGTTTGGAATATTTTAGGAATAAGTTCTTTACTTTAGGAATAAGTTCTTTACTATGAGGGTGGTAGAGCGCTGAAACAGGTTGCCAAGGGAGGTGGTTGAGGCCCCTTCCCTGGAGACATTCAAGGTGAGGCTTGACGAGGCCCTGGGCAACCTGGTCTAGTTGAGGGTGTCTCCACTCACTGCGGGACTAGATGACCTTTGGAAGTTCCTTCCGGCCCAGATGATTCTATGATTCTATCTCCAAGGACACTCCACAACTTCTCTGGGCAAGGTGTTCCAGTGTCTGACCACCCTCAGAGTAAAAATGAGTTTTCTTACGCTCAGATGGAATCTCCCGTGTTTCATTTTGTGCTCAAATAATTATTTATACGTACAATTGAGATGTTACACTATAGGCTGAATAGTGTAAACAGCCACAAAAATTGGCAGACCTTTAAAATTAATGTTGTCTAAAGAAAGAAGAAGCTACATTAAATACTGTTGCTGTTTTTTCATTCTTTGTACACATCCAAACATCTCTGTATTCCCCAAAGCATTTTTTGCAAGGTTCTAATGAGCCACTGATTGAAAAGAACAAGATCCATTAATTAAATGCAAAGGAGACAAAAGACAATTACACAGTATGGCTGATAAAAATAGAAAAATGATTTATCTAGTTCAGGACAAATTAACAAATCTAAAATGACTGCTGAAATTACTAATAATCATTGTCAATCCTAAATCAGTTACTGAATCATAACTTGTTCTTCATACTAATTTCTTTTCAAAAATACACCTGCTGTAAAATACTTCTCCCTTACACCAAGTAACACAAGTTACCTGTGTGACTCTCTCGCTAAGATAATTTTCCATTTTCTTCCTATTTTTACATAGATTCTTAAGACTAAGATCAGTATACTATAGCTCAAAAAACCCCGAAAGTTGGAATTTCACCTTGCCAAGCATATTTCTTCCCATTTAAATCAATAGCAAAATCTTCAGGGTAGAAGTCAATTATGCTTGATTCCTGTATTTGAGAAAATAAAAAAAAAAAAATCATTGAAGGCAATTATGAAATGATTGAGAGTGCCACGTAGTACTGTACTCCACAGAGGGCAAGCAAACACAAAGCTAAGGAAGATGCAAAGAACTTTGACTAATAGAAACATTTTTTATTAAATCCCATTTAAACACAAAGTGTGGCAAGGCACTTCACAGTCACAGAATGAGATGGGGTTGGAAGGGACCTCTGGAGATCATCTAGTCCAACCCCCTGCCAAAGCAGGTCCACCCAGAGCAGGTCCCAC
>JAOXJK010000023.1:6221718-6235011 GCA_025774025.1 Xenus cinereus
GAGCCCTAACCCATGGGATTTCTCCAAGCAGTTTCTTGAAGAGGTCGAAGTTAGCCCTCCTGAAATCCAAGGTTTCAATCCTACTTGTTGTTTACCCACAATCCTGAACTCTATCTTTTCATGATCATTGCAGCCAAGGCTGCCCCCAACCTTAATGTCCTCCACCAGTCCCTCCTTGTTTGTCAGAACTAGGTCCAATAGTACACCTCTCCTTGCTGGCTTCTCCACCATCTAAGTCAAGAAGTTATCATCAATATACTGCAGGAACCTCCTGGGCTGTACATGCTTGGCTGTGTAGCCTTCCCAGCAGATATCAGGGTGATTGAAGTCTCCCATGAGAACCAAGGCCTGTGTCTGTGAGGTCGTGAGGTGCGTTTACGCCTCATTTAGATCTGACACCGGTGGTGCTGTTCAGCCCATGCTGCCTCAGCAGCTCCCCACAAGCTGCCAGCTCCTGGCACAGGCTGGCTGCTTTGCCCAGCTTCAAAAAGCCCTCAAAAAGAGCTCCTTGCCGATCCTTTTTGCTGCGATTCCCTTCCCTAGCGCGGACTTACCCACACTGGAGGCGGTCTCCTCAGCGAGACCGCTTCCATTAGAGTATCAAAACAAGAAATTAAGCAGGACAGAGTTATTCCAGATAACTAGGTTAAGGTATCTGCTCCCCAGTTAAGTTTTGCAATGTTTCTTGAAGAAAGTAAACATTATTAAAGTGTAAGAGTCAGGAAATAAATTTTCCTCACTGAAACATCCGAATTCAAAGAATCACTATTAAGGATCTTTGAATCACAGAATCACATGGGGTTGGAAGGGACCTCTGGAGATCATCTAGCCAATCCCCCTGCAAAGATTCTTTGCAATCTACCAAGAATGTTCCTTCCTGGTCTCCATTATTTTTCCTGCCCGAAGTAAGAAGCAGCAAGTCATGCTCACACAACTGCAAGACAACGTAACCTTACCGAGAGGAATACAACAAGGATTCTTACCGGATCTGTCATGAGCTTTCTCCATGTCGGTGGCAGAAAATTTCCACTTGCAGCTGGAAATACTCCCATGAGTTGTTCAAGAGGCTTAAACTGTTGAAATTAAACAAGCAGATGTAGAACGCTTCTAACGAGGTACCAAATCATAAATAAATAAATAAAGATGCCCTACCGGTTTTGAGCCTTTCTCAAAATCTGAAGGCATGTCTGCAATACCCTCAAAGTCAGAAGCAAATGGAGCATAGTGAAAAGGGTAATACCAGTTCCAGGATGCGCAGCCCTAGAATAGAGAAACAAAATCAGACAAATCAGAAAAGAAAAAAAAAAAAAAAATTAAAATCGCATAGCCCAGTCACTAAAGATGACAAAATTTAGCCCAGCATCAACCAGGAGAAAGAGGAGTCCCCATGATTAGAAAAGAAAGAGCTCTTGCCTCTAAAGGTACTCTGGACTTCAGGTTGGGACTTAACTTTTCATAGCCAGACTACAGCGAGTGAATGGAGACCTCGGGCATTTCCTCGGCAGCACAGAACAGCAGATAGACTTCTATGCCAAAGTACTCTTGCTATGTGCTAGGTTTGAGTCACTAAGGGAGACAGCCAAAGAGACAGCACCTAGCACCATAACGACACAAAAAGACCTTACAGCAGAATCTTAACCTTTGCTTCAGGACACTGTAACATACCTCAGTGCCTTCTTCCACCTCCTCAAGGGAAAAAAACAACACACGAGCACGTGCACTAAGTCCAATAAAACCGAGCACAAAAGAATTTCTTGCAAAGAGTAGGAAATCACAGTCTATCCATACAGGTAACCAGTCCCTGGCCTAAACCGAGGAGCCTGTAACAACTGGACACATTTTCAACTTGTGTAGAGTTGCTACCACATCTCAAACAGGGAAATACACAGAGATGACACAGAGCAGGAATTTTCAAGTTCTCTGTAATTGTATACAATTACAACGGCAGAATCGTGACAGTCAGAAAGCCATTACAGAGGTCTCAACAGGAACAGAAGTAGTATTTTTCTGGCAGCACACAGTTTGCACTACTATATTTCCATGTAAAAACCCAGCACTAACTTGGGAATACAGGGGATCAGAGAACCCTGATTTGATGCACTCTACAAGGTGTGAAAATGTGAACAATATTTGTTGCAGGTTGAAAAGTATTCTAGTTTTAACTGTTACTTTTCAATTCAGTACAAACACTAATACACACTTCAACTAACATTTTGCTTTTCCCCTCTTATTCTTCTGTCCTGAATATTGGGAAATAAGAAGTGCATTCACTTGAAAGAGGAAAAATAATCCTCAAAAAGGAGAAAATAAAGTAAACTCAAAACACATCAGAACACAACGCACTTTATAAAGGAAAGGTGGCTCTAGGAGGTCTAAGTCAAGTTTTCACCTCCTCAGCTATTTTTCTTAGCAGTACCACTTGAAATAAAAGCCCACTGTTTTGACTTCCAATTCTAAATACGTAAATGTCAATGGGGCTCCTCCAGCGATATTTTTGGTATAAAATTACAGAGACTATAATTATTAGATGCAATTCTTCAGATGGTTTCAATATGTTTCAAAAGCCAGGTGGATTGGTTTCTTTTTGTTTGTTTGTTTCTTTTTTCCCTTCCCCCCCCCTTTTTTTTTTTCTTCTCTAGACAGATGTTCCCACTAGTGGAACATGCTCTGCATGATTAGCTTTTTATAAGGATAGAAGAGCACATAATCTATTCTGGCAGAAGTTTTATGGACAACGAGCAGTAGTTATTAGAAGCAATTATTATTATGGTAAACAGAAAACAACACACAAAAACCCTCAAGCAAACCTATTTTGAAACTCCCCCCAGTCCAACAGCCTCCTCATCTAACTTCCATATGGGCAGAAAGTGATTTGACTGCTGCTCTGGGCTGTCCATGTATAGTAGGTTACGGGATTTTGCCTACACATAGTTCTGTTATGCAAGTACAAACAGCAGCCCCTGCAACTATTTCGATGCTGCGCTATTTCAAGTCTGCAATATAATTCTTAACAAGGTCTAGAGAGAGGCTTGCCTTCTTTTTGAGTTGTCCGAATATGAAGCAGAACAGTACCAAAAAAAAAAAAAAAAAAAAGCCCTAACCATTTGTGTACTTTCACCAAGTTTTCCTTTGGAACGTTTCTAAACTAGAAAATTTTTTCTGTGCGGTCATTTTTCTTTGAGGTCTTATTGGCACTCCTCAATTTTCTTGAGAGCGCTATGGTCCTGCCTGAGGTCTGAAGCTGTCGTCAACCTCACCAATTTGTTTCCTCTGCAACCGTTACCATCTATCGCTTCTCTATGCATCAGTTACTTCTGCCAGAATATCTACAAACTCACAAGGACACCTACATGCACCTCAATAATTAAATTGATTTCACAAGCTAAACTAGCGACTGCTATATAGAGACTCGTCCATATTGTTTTAAGTTCAGTGTATGCCTGTCTTCCAGCTCCTACACATTTAGAGCCACAAATCTCTCAACATGCAAACGCAATCCCAGTTTGAACATTTATAAAAGCACACAACGACATCTGCGCCAGGCCACAGCCTCTGATCATCACGCAATGAACATACATCCCACACGCACTTCTTTGAATGAAACAAACTTAATTTTACAACTGTCAAATGAGTACAAATATTTTGGTCACCTTGTAAATATTATCCCAGTTTTGCCAGGTGCTCCCTTTGTCTAAGCCCTTCAGTTTCCCTTAAAATCCAGATTGCCTTCTGCAGTGCTTTTGTATGGCTGCATCACTGAAGGTCACACCGACAGTTTTTTAGCAACTAGACACCTACAGCTAATCTGAAGATTCATTTTCACACTTTGGAGAAATATGGGCACCTATGGAGTTCTAGGAGCGTATCTTGCCACGGTTAAGAGGAACGCGGCTGCTTTCAGCAGACCTAAACCGTGTGCAGGATCACAGGAATTTCCACCTATAAAGGCGTCGAGGCGATGTTTGTCCTTTGCAGAAGGAGCTACCCAAGGAGGAGGAGAACTCAGCTCTGCTGCAGATCAACTGGAACAGATTTGCAAACCTTAAACTCTGTGGTTTTCATCCACCATAACAATCCAAGTCGGAGCCCAAAGTCAACTAATTCATACAGTGGAAGGGAACACACTCCCTTTTTGTTCCAAAGGGGGAAGGGTGGAAAGGAGTACACGTTAAAATAAACTAACTTTAAGACTGCATGGTTTTTTGTAGGCGCGCAAGTTATTTGCCCTGCTTGTGCTCTGAGTTGGACAGGTGTGAGCCACCTACGAAAAGTGTGCAGCTTTATCAACATGGCACTGCGTTCAAGCTACAAAGCCCTCCTGAAACAGATAAACTTCAGTGGCTCCAGCACATTCTGTTCCCAGGTCACACACAAAACGTAACTTACTTTGTCTGCGGGGCACGAAGCTAGTTATTAACCATCGGTGCAAGAAACTCCAATATGTCTAACTAATCTCTTGCCAATCTGACGTCTCAATTATCAAAAGATTTAAATCAGATACAGATTACTTCAATCACAATACACTTCATAGAACATCATTACAATCTACGGAGAAGACTGACAACTCTGTTCCTTTCAAATTCTTACTAGAATTTCGCAGGCTTTGTCCTTTGTTCACCCGTTTAGTCATCTGTAATTTCACCACGCCACGTATTGCAAAGCAAAAATATGCATCAGTCCTTAATAAACTAACAAGTGCCATTACTGTATGTGAGAAACAAAAACAGCATTCAAATCTTGAGTGCCAAATAGAATGGGCACTCACTTTATATCTTCAAAAAAAAGCATTGTTTCTCAAAAAATGAGCAATGGATAATTATTATTTCCTGAAAAGAAAGAGTGCAGACACAAAAGAAGATGTACATTTCAGAAAATAAATTTTTAAGTACCTGATAATAATATCTGAGAACCCAGCAAAGCCCTTCCACATAGGACTGTACAACTTTACGACGGAATTTCTCATCAGACGCATCAACATCAAATTTGTTTTTATAGTAGCGCTGTTTCCAACCAGTTTCCCACAACCTGCATAACAAACACAAATAGATGACAATACATGTTAATATATGCACATTTACATAACTGAATTAAAATATAAGCCAAAGTCACTTCAAGTCTCATTTCTATACAATTTCAATGAAAGCATAAAAACTGATACTCAACAGCAAGAGAATAAAATTTGATGGTTGGCATCACAGAAAATCCAGATGAAATTCCGAAGCTACCACCCTGATAAACACATCTTCAAAATACTTGTTAGGAGCAGGATAGATTTTCAAGTATGTGCCTGCTGCTGTCAGGAGTTTTCAGAACAGTATTGCTCCTAGTCGGCAATTTCACCTCTCTTATCAGGAATCTACTCCCAAAACTGCCATTTGAACTTTGTTCTTTAACTCTTCCAACCATTAGAAACCCTTCCCCCTCCTTATTTTGTTTCATGTACCCTAGGCCAAAATCTTTATCTTGCTAGAGTACCTTCTCACATCAAGTTCACCCCTCTGTTCTTAACGCCCTTTCTCAAGCAGAAAAGCGATAGAGTTTCCCTGCTACTCAAAATAAAAAGAAAGCAAATAAACACTAAGCAGCAGCAGCTTGATTTCTGTATTCTGTTGCTGTTCAGACGAGCTATGTTACCACCAGAGCTATCTGCAACTCAGGAATCTCATGTTTGCTGACTCACATCAGGCAAGTTCCCTTTTAGACAGGGATTTTCAACCTTTCATGCCGGATGGATATTGGAGTCAATAGATCACTCTCGGACACCATTTATCCTTACTTCACACAGCTCCCCCTTATGTCTGCCTACGGATGGGGCAGGGGAAAACAAACGCTCATCTTTGACAGAAAAGCATCTGAATCTCTCAGCTCTGGTGCATAATGTTAGGAAAAAAACCGCGAATCGTGCTATATTGTGCCACATTTCAAGCAAGAATATTCTGTGAAGACCAACAGTAAGCACAGAGCACAGGCTCCTCGAAAAACTGAGAAGGCAGGGGGAATACAGCTGGCATGGGCAGCAATAGGAATCACTGCCTACAGAATCCAGAGATTTTCTTCCTCAGACATTTTATCCACTCGCTACATCTGCTGCGTTCCTTGTCATTCTCTAGGTGACATGTCAATTCCGAGAGAATGGCTGTGCCACAAGCAAGGAGCTATTAATACGCACGTAAAATTTCAAGCTGTTAGTCCTAACATACACACCGTAATCTTGGAGGAAATTCCAGTTCAATTCAGAGACCGCCATCTAAAAAGCTAGTTTCAGTAACAGAAAGATTAAGCTCTACCTAACATTAGGTTCAGTCACAACGATGTCCTGGTTCAAAACTAACCTGGTTGTTTCTTGGGTTTTTTGGATTTGTTTTGCTGTTTTGGGTTTTTGGTTGTTGGGTTTGTTGTTTTGTTTTTTAATTTAAACTTACTATTCACCATAGGGAATGCATTTTACACACATCTATCTGAGAGTTCACACGAACTTTGGCATTCAAGCGAACTAAAGTGAATTACAAATCTGATTTAGAAACTGGTTAAATCAGATAATCCCTTAATAATGTTGTGAGGTTTTTTTTTTTTTTAAACAGAATTACATTCTCAACAGAAAACTTGGCATTGATTGTCACATTTGAAAATCATCATGCAAGATCCCTTTCCACAAAGGCTGTGATCACTTTAATTTGCATACAGAATCCAAACCACAAAAGTAACCTGTGAGATCAACTCACACTTGTCAGAAAACAACATATGAAGCCTTTAAGACATAGCAGAGGTTGAGTCATGCTTTTTTACATGATGCATATCATTTTGGTTTTGCAAAAAAGGATCTTCCCTTGCTTCTGTTTCAAGTTGGCTACTCACTACAGAGAAACTTTCTAAAATCTGACCTGAGCTAGTTCAAATATAATTTAAACTGATGAGGAGGTTGGAGAAACCAGGAAATCTTTTCCAGAGTTTAAGAAAGCCAGGTGAGCAAGGACA
Organism: Xenus cinereus; assembly: GCA_025774025.1. Classification (NCBI taxonomy): domain Eukaryota; kingdom Metazoa; phylum Chordata; class Aves; order Charadriiformes; family Scolopacidae; genus Xenus; species Xenus cinereus. Next base: position 6,228,694 of record JAOXJK010000023.1, read on the forward strand.
GAGCTACGTGCGCTAAAGTCTTGAAGGACAGAGTCAAGAACATCTGCAGTCTGCGATTCTGTGACCCTAGGATCTCCCTGGCAACTAGACACTTGCATAAAATTTCAAAAACCTTTTCTGGAAGGTAACAAAACCCAATCTGCTAGCTGACTAGAACTACTTATTCTAAAGTTATTCTAAATACAAAATATATTTTCACAACTTTGTTGCATCTAGTACATTTTTGCAATTTTTTTTTACTTTTAATGAAAAGCAAAATTATTTTCCACTGGAAAAGGATCTGAATAAATATTCTGACCTATAGAAGAGGTTAAATAACTGCAAATGAATGTAGCACATCAACCCCGTCAAAACTATTGCTACTCGTAAACCACCACAGTTAATTCACACTAGTTGCTATAAAACTCTTAATGCTTCTTTTCGAATCTCTGCTAAAATTCAGATGGAAAGCAATATTAAATGTATCTTGATTTTAGATTAAAATTTTGCTTGCTTAGTTAAAAAAAATAAAAACAACAAACAATCAATCCATTCAGATCTGCACGTACAGGACAAAGTAAGAACAAGAGCTAGAATATCTGATAATGGAAGATCTGATGGGCTAAATGTCACAAATACATCACGACAACAGCACCGGACAGTAGCGATCAGTATTTTTACATTAAGTAACCCTTATTGTTATTCCATGTCCACCTACATCCCCTGGGCTGTACAGAGAACAAAAACTCACTTCTTGTATTTATCGTGAAAACTTTCACAAAAAATTATAAGGGCCATCACCCTTAAAGGGCGATAGCTTGATTTAAACCTTTGATAAACTCACACTCACCAGTAACTTGCTGCCAGTTAATGCTCATAAAATCCCTACCCCTTAATCACCTAGGGAGCAGCTGTCCTAAGATATTTAAAGAACTCGTCACAGACAAAACAGGGCCTGCTACAAATCGAAGACGGAAGGAAAACCTACGGCGAGAGTCGAGATAAATAACACCGCGCGCGTGAACGTAACTGAACTTTACGGGTTAAACAGCTCAAAAATTCAACTGCAAAACAGCGGCATTCAGCTCACATAATCAAAGCTGCGCAGTGGATGTCTAGCCAATCTAGTGCTCGGTCTCAAAGGGAGTAGTGGCTTGGAGGCTGAAAACCTGCACGCATACTAATCTAGATACTTAGATTTAACAGCTATAGCTTACACATCTCACTGGAATTTACGGAATATTCTAACCCTCCACATTAATTACCGGTGGATAAAAAGATCATAGAAAAGCATCCGAAGGCACTGCTGCTCTAAGCTAAATGGCATTAATTAGACTGCATCTATTTCAGCAATTTGCTAACAAAGTGCTACAAAAAATGGCTTCACCTGATATTATCCTCTGGCTCAGGTTCACTGTCACTATCTTCAGCTTTTCGCTTAATTCCTCCTGCCAGGGATGGGCTGCCATCAGGAGTGAGGCTGGTATTTGGAGATGATGAAGTTGTCTAGGGTCCAAATTATTACAGTTAAATAGAGGGGGGGAGGTGAGGAGGGAGAAAGGATTTATTAGGCATTTTAAATTCAAGTTAAAATTGATAGCTTTGTGATAATAACATGCATTATTTTTAATTCCCCGAAAACTCAAGGCAAAAACTACACAATCCTTTAACTATTAAGTCAAGTGGCAAAAGAAAAGAAGACATCTTTGTATTAAAAGGCAGGCGTTGATACATACAGGCAAAAAGTTCATGTATTTGAGAAAGAAAAAGATGCAATAAACAAAACAGTATAAATTGATAAAACATGCTATTTTTTTATATAATCCAATTTTGGAATACAACTGTTTTCTCTAGTCCTACAGCTACGTTACAGCTTTATTTTACAGCAACAGTGAAAAATGCATATGCAGACTACTGTAAAAATGCTGCTTGATAGGCAGGAAATACTCTAAATTTCTTCACAATTGATATTTTAAATTCCTTTTAAATGTATTTTAATTTGTAATGTATTTTAATACTACAGAGGCTAAAAGCAAGTTCTCCCATTCCATAAAAGAATTGATTTGCTTAACCCACGTGCAAAAGTTTCAAGATTAAAAGGGGAAACCAGCAGAAATTATACTTTGAAAAAGCGTACTTTATTTATTTAGACTTGAGACACAACACACAGCTGTGCTGATGAAAAGGACCTTTAATCAAAACTTTTTTTTCCACTGTTTGGATGAAGCTTTATGCCCAAAAGAAAATATTTGTCATAATTGTTATTTAAAGTTAACAATTGAGACTTCTAAGAGACCACTCAACATCTTACCAGTTTTTTCTCATTTTCTAATACCTTTGCAAAAAATTTGATCTAAGCTTCTCCTCTTCCCAGTGAAAAGTAACGTTTTGGAAAGTAAAAGCAGCGGACAAAAGCGTAGATAGGCAAGTCACAAATTTCCAAAATACAAATATCTATGTCTGTGTGTGTATACAAATTCCAAAAAGACTAATAAGGGACCTCCAGCTCAGCTGTTCAGTTTGTGTCTCCACAAACGTACTAGAGGAAGTTCCTAAAGCTGCGCTCACAGGAGGTTCAACTCCACAAGCGCCAAAAAAGTTCGGGGAGAAGAGTCACCATGTTTCACTTGGATACGTTCACCTCACACTTGCCCTCCCAGAACTATTTAACAAGCAGTTATGATACCAAGCATTAAATAAAGAACACAATTTTATTAAGTAGTCTCACAAAAATCGGTTATTAAAAGCCACTTCCTTGAAAAATAAATTTTTGGGGGTCTGCTTTTCAAGAAAGCTCGATGGGGCAGAGAAAAAGGTGTCAAGAGTAACACGGGATGTGATTATTTCCCCTTCTATCTGTAAATACCTTTGAACACCTACTTACAGAATTCTGTCTGTCATGCATTCTCATCTCAAAGGCGGCTTGTCTAGGGTTACTGATTGCCTGAGGGCTAGATCGATTTCCCAGAGCCTGAGGGGAAAACTGTCCACCAGGAATAAAAGACGGCTGATCCCTCTAAAAGACAAATATATACAGGTATACTGAAAAAGATGTGTCATCTCCCCGGAGGTGCGATCGCGCTCTCACAACTTTCAGATTAACATGTTATATAAAACAAGCACAATTTACTCATTCACTCAGTTCAGCTTAAATTAATTATGTTTAATAATCTCAACCAGACATAAGACGGCATTTATAAGTGAGACCCTTATATTCCTATAATTTGTTAAGCTCTTTTAAAACAGAAACAAACCAACCCTGCATTTTGTGCCCATGTTCTTTTTACGTGGGCTGAAAGGCAGCTTTGTGGGGAAGTGAGACTTCATCTAACTTACTGGGAAGAATGTAATCTTTGTAAGCAAAGTGAGTAACATCTTCCCCTCTAATAGAGATAGTCAGAAAATACATAATCTAAAAAATAAAAACAAGCTCTAAATATTACTCATAACAGGAATATCACATGCCCTGAAAGTTTTGGAAGCTACACGTACCTGAATGTCCTAACCAAGACCAAAGCTATGTTGAAACGAACACACAAAATATCAGGATATTTTGTGAATAAAAGAGAAATCAACATCCTCCCAATAACACAATTTTCAAGAATTTGGCTTACGTGGGTCAGAAAGGTTCCCACAAGAGCTAATGCTTCTCTACTACATTTGAGACATATTTGGCCACACTCAACGTGCTTGCAGGCAGAATGTGAGATAGCTACAGTTTGGGGTAAGCCTTGCTTTTTCAGAAACACACTTCTAAACGAAGCAAACCCATTTAATGCAAACTGCTATACGTATTTAAACCTGAACTCTCATGCTAAACTCCGCTGTCCTCAACAACACAATTGCTGAGAAGACTTGTGTTAATGCATGGAAAAGCAATTCCTGCACAGTGACCGTGCTGAAGCATTGCTAAATAATCATGAAAATGCAGATTTGTGCGGATCTGAAGGACACAACATACAGCTATCATCCAGCATATTCAACTCTCTCTCTCCTTTCCCTTTCATGAAGCCTTTAATATGCAATTCCTTCTTTCAAAGCTTCAGTCTACAAAAAGCCATGAAAAAAACCTTTAAAAATAGTTTACACACAGGCCAGAAAATACCACGATTAACAACTGCAGCTTCAACCGACGCATCTGCTGAAAGCTACAGCATACATTTTAATTCTTGCTAGTTTTTCCATTGTGAAAGGAATGAAATTACCTTCATTCTTTTTCTTTTTTCTTTTTGCCGTCTTTTAAAGTTATCCTAAATAGAGAATAAAGAGAAATAAATTCAATCATACAGGTTTCTTGGAAAAGTATTTCATTGTAATTCACTACTGACCAGAAGGCCATAAGGTTTTTTATGTGATGTTCTGAATAAGATATAGGTCAATTCTTGTGTCTGTAAATTCAACACTACCCTGCAAACCTACAAACCTATGGGAAAAAAAAAAAAAATGTACCCGTGTAATCAAAGCCACACAGTTTTGTTAATGATTTACATCATCTACTAAATTTAGCTATAGCCTTACTTAAAGGCGACATCAGCATCAAAGGACACAAGCTCTTTGCCTGAACAGAACAGCCACCAAAAAAATTCAAAAAATAAAATAAAATAGTAGAGGCATTAAAATTCTAGAAACAGGAAAAGAAGAGGCTCAAGGAAAGATATTTCTTATTCTTGGGCCAAGGAAACTGAAGACTTTGCATTTCCACGTCAAGAGAAGGGTAGGCTGGGGTGATTATTAAAAAAAACAACCACGTTTTGCCAGCACTGGCACATTATTTTTTGACTGGATAGCGAATACAACTCTTCTTTCATTCACAAGGAGATTTTTTTCCACCTGCACTTAATGAATAAACTGGAATATGTCTGCAAAAAACCTTAACAGACAAACTGCAGAGAGAGACCAAAAAGAATGACAATCTCCAGACATATTTCAAATGGCAGGAGGTACTGCAAGGCAAGAACGCACTTTGAATTCACATTCAGTATGCCACCCCCGCTCATGGCTTGCACTTCCATACGTTGCAGCAAATTACAAAACAATTCTTCCTTTAGTTTTCATAGCAGCTATTAAAAAAAGCTGCGGGCAGTTAACAGAACTCACATACAGTTTTCATTTTGCTGTTACTTGGGATAACAACCAGAAAAACAAGCCTTGCAGTCCAGGAAACAAAATTCAACTGGAAGCATGCGCTTCCTTTTAGAATATGAACAAATTCACTAGAGATCAGAATGAAAAAATATAAAATTTGTATTTTTTCTTATTCTACTAAAGGATCATCACAGACTGACAGTAACGCAAGTGATTAAAATCAAACTCAAAGAATTTAACATAAAAATTACATCATCATCTTTTCTCTTTTTGAAAATACTATCTTCAACTTCTCCAACAGCTAGCATGATCATCTGGACTCGCTGTAGGTTGACAAAACCACTTTCTGTGAGGTACCCCTGTAAATCAGAAAATAATATAGTTGGAAAAAAAGTCTATTTTTGTAGCAAACACACAGATATTTTTAAAGAAAAAGCAAAAAGTTTTACCCCAGTTTTGTGCACCACATTTTTATATATGGTAACCAAGCGATCAATTGCTCCTTCCCTAAAAACAAACAAACAAAAGCATGAGATTCTTACTATCTAAAACCACAGCAGGTGTACTTGCAAAAAAAGAAAACATATTCTCAACTACCTGATCTCCAAAGATGGCAGATGAGGAAGAAAGTCATTTCCCACAAAGAAGCACATAAAGACCCAGTCATCAACACTTCTTTCAAAATCAAAAGTGAAAGGCAAACTGGCCATAGTGAGTTCTCTTTCCAAATACTGCAACAGACACGCAAAAGAGAGGACATTAGAAAACACCGTGTATGGAGTTTAAAAATGTTATTTCTATAAAACAGATAGAGTAACCGCTTCAATATACCTCTCGCAGAACACATAATCGGATGAAGATAAATTCTTGTTCGGCAATAGGAAGACTGTCTGCAAACTGATCATGCTAAAATAAAAGAAAAATTGCATTACATCCAAGCTCACCTTGAAGTTTCATCAGCTCAATATTAAAGGCTTATTTGGGGGAGAGTTAAGAGGTATACGAGTACAGTTTCTCAAGTTCTTACGCCAAGAATGCATTTTGCTACTTTGCATTTCTGTTAAGTTACTGATCATTTTCTCTTGCCAGTGGAAAAAATACAACAAACCAGCACAAGCGAGGATCTTAAGTTTGGCATAATATTTTTGTACTACAGGAGCACAACTTTTCACTGAAATTCACTGAATTTTTTAGAGTTGGAAGGGACCATAGAGATCATCTAGTCCAACTCCCCTGCTGAAGCAGGATTGCCTA
>JAOXJK010000023.1:6235111-6245432 GCA_025774025.1 Xenus cinereus
CAGTTCTCAGTCCACCTCACTGTCCCCTCATCCAGCCCACACTTCCTTAGTTTCCCAATGAGGATGTTATGGGAGACTGTGTCAAAAGCCTTCCTGAAGTCAAGGTAGATGACATCTGCTGCCCTCCCCTCATCCAACCAACCAGTTATAGCATCATAGAAAGCTCTTCTACTTATAAGTGGAAAGCCAGGTTATTACAGGGATATAATTTGCACTACGTTTCTGCCAAAATCGAACATAAATTAGCTTATATATAAAAAGAATTTATAGAAATAGCAAAATTCTCACCTTGCCTTGTTTTTCTCTGGGCAAACCTTGGCAATCCTTAACCTCATGACCCATCTGGTTACAAAGAGCACATGGCTTGGGTTTATTTGGTTTAAACTCTTCCCTAATTATGGTGAAGTTTGGTTCATGTGTAGCTAACCCAAGCATAATCAGATCGGCTACCAATCAAAAGAGAAGAATAAAATAGAATGAAGGATAAATATTATTAAGTTTTTATTAAAAAAAAAGTTAAAAAGCAAAGTACATTCTACCTTAAGCAAGGGTAAACACAAACTACCCAAACAGTACAACTAAGTGAAAGTTAGCCTTTCAGCTATGGATCTTCCCACATTTATTATACAGAGCCTTGCAAAACTAACAAATACACTGGATTATTTACACAGATACAAGTTAAAGCCTAAAAACTACCGTCCAACTCTATCACAAAACAGCACAAAAAAGCTGAGTAGGCCAGCAAAAGAGAACTCACCATCAGCCCCGCACAGACAATGATGAGTGTTTGGGTCATGGTTTGGTTGAGCTACACAAAAGAAAATAATATTTAGTCAACCAAAGTCATGTAAAATATATTATTACTGACTTAATTTAAAGCAAAATGTTTACGTTCATTTGAATTTTACCTCTTTGTCTTCTAATGTAATCCATGATTTTATGTTCACCTTCACCAGGAGCACTAGCATCAGACAAAATAACCTGTGAAATGTTGACAGATTATGTAAACCATTTATGCTGCCACAGTAAAAACCCAAACAACTCACATAGTTCAGATGCCCAATATGACTTATGAATAATTGAAATCCTAATTTGTAGTTTCAACTAAAATGTTACGACTCAAAATGAAATTAAATTTAAGAGTTTGGAACTAACGAATAGATCTTCATTTTTCTCTACTAATTCTAGGATGAAGCTGACATTGACTCAAATACCAATGAAATCATCACGTCAATAACTAACATATTTGAAGTTTCCTTCAAATTATTGGGGCAATCAAAATACACACTGGAGAGCTACCAGATAAAGCAGACATATGACTGCTCCCCTTTAGATCGTCTAAACTCACAGATACACTGATACATTACCACATTATACGCTTCCTTACACTGATGTCCAGATGAGCATTAGCATTTATAAAACTCATGTCTGATGGAGGGAATTAAGCAGAGTCAACTGTCCTCTTAAACAGCCAACTTACAGAAAATAAAAGGCAGCTGCGTCTGAGAAGATTGACTATTCTGCCCTCTTGTCCAGATCAAACACAGGGTTGCCAGAAACAAAACTCCGGAGGGGTGGAATGGTTGAGGAACAGGAGGACAGAATCTCAAAGTCCAGAAAGACAAGAAAGCTGACATTTATTATTTTTGTTGCCTGTCATCTACTGTCACCCATTACTAGAATAAAGGAGAAAATGCAGTCTATCTGAGGTAGCAAACGAGTTAAAAAGGAAATGGTGAAAAGAATATATATACAATGTATCTTAACACTTTTCCCCAAAAGAAGAAAAAGTATTCCTAAAACCCTGTCTCCCATTATATCAAATTGTGGCTTCTACTATTCAATCTTTTCATTGCTCTTAAATGAACCCAAAACAAACGGTGCTGTTAGATTGTATTATTAGGGTGAAATGTTCTCTGAAGCAGAACGCACAAGTTGGTCCATTATGAATAAGAGCACAGTGCCAGAAGATGAGACAAATCTGCTAAATTTATACTCTTCAATCACATCCAAACCCAGCCTAACAGATCACCTTCATTTTCCTGAAGTATGAAACTGTGAAACTTACTGTCAAATTTTTCCACCCTGGGTCGCTGTTCAAACGGTCAGCAATGTAATAGCGGAGACATTTAGCAAGATTGTCCATAAACTCAGTTCCCTAAAAAGTGACGGAAGGAAATAAATTAAACCATCATTCAGCCACTGGCAATTGCTGGTTAAAGTGCAAGATTGCTTACCGGGGTAATACAGTTGCTGTCAAATCTCTCTTTCACTTCTTCTGGAGGAAGAATGCCACCTAGAGCAATAAAAACATTGAACAGAAGTAAATCAATATGGAAGATTAAAAACATTTTTGCATTATAAAAACCCGATGGCTCTTCTGATAACATTAACACTTATTCAAAGTTAGTTTGCTTAAAAAAAAAAATAATAACAATAACACAAACCAAACAACAACAAAACTGAAACAGATCTTACCATTACATTATCTCCATCTTAAAATAAGGTATTAGTACATTTATAAATGCTGCTGTTACTTCAGAGAAGTTATTTCACTACTTATTCTGTCAAAAGACTGTGAAAAAAATATCAGAGAAACTAAGCTTGCTAAAGGAGATAAAACATTAGGAAATAATTATTTTCTTACATATTCTCCCCTATGTTTCCACTATCTATTCACTTGGGCTCACAAACAGGGTTACACCAACTTCTCTCATCTCTGAGCTTCATAAAGGGTCTTCGTAGTGTGGAAATGCTACAGGAAAAAATGTTAAAAAAGTCTTTGTCCTTCCTCTTTCATTTCTACTGAGGTTACACACTGGTCCTCTCACTTGGGCTACAGCATTCATTCTTCCTACACAGTCACCTGAACTAACTGCTCCAGCTACACACACTTTCGCTCCAGTCATGTCACTTAAAAAAGTTGCCCTAAGAAAGTTGCACTGACTTTCCTTCCTCACCAAGTTTAGGATTTTCAGTGTCAAGTAACTACCCTTGCTCACAGGTCATTATTCTCATGCAGTACTATTTTCATTTGATCCCTGCTTTTAAGCCTCAACAATCCTTTCATCAAGTCCTACAAATCTGTACTTTCTTCCATAAGAGTTTTGGTTAGTATCCCACTACTACACTTATCCCTCCTCTTCTGTTCAATTTTTTTTTCTAAAGGAATTAGGAGTACTCAACACAAATCCATTTCAGGCAGAGGACTGAAGAAGAAGAAAAAAAAAAAAAGGGACATTTTGTTTTATCTTAGTTCTTAACTTTGAAAAACACAGATCCATCCTTCTGTAGCCTTGCAATCCCCTCCTTCTCTTAGTAACGCACAGGCAAATGTCCACTGAGCAACACATCCCTTTTCTGACCCTTTAAAACAATCAAGGTGACTCTCACTTGAAAAACCTCAGATACGGCCACAGTTAGTTCTACCTTTTGCCAGAATTTCTTGTCTTATTTTTTGCTTCTCTTCAGCAGCTTCCATGCCCTCCTTTGATGCTCTGAATCTTCTGGAGCGCTGTTGATTCATTTTTGCACGTGGAGCCTAAAAATGGTATCATAATGCTTGCTTCAGTTATTGCACCTGGGCAATTGTTTCCTTTCTGGACAAGTCTTTTGAAATTGGTCAGTCTGTGAGTGACCCTCTGCTACTACAGCAGAGAGTAGTTATCTATTACTTATGGCAGGTATGTTGGGGTTTTTAAAAAGATACATCAACATTTGGTTGGGATGAGTTCTATAGACACACGTACATTAGGAAATCCTGCACTTGAATTCAGGCTAAAAAATCTTTTTACTTAACGATACTCATTTTACCTTTGAGAAACTGAAAAGCCTAGAAAAATAACCAAAGCTTAAGAGGCCTACCAGCGGTCTGCCAGGCCACTTGGACATCTCTCGGTGAGATTAGGCAATTGCGAGAGAAAAATATTTAGTAAAGCAAAGCTATTAAGAAGAGGGGATATCTTTCATTAGACCAACTGAGGTACCGAGGGGAAATGAGAATCGGGTATGGAGAAAGACAAGCTTTCAGCCAGCCTGTCAAACACTCCGCAGCGCAATTCAGTCACCGCCCATTTTAAGTACATTTGCTTCAACGGTTTTCTGCTTGTTCCCAGCTTGCGGCATAAATTATTACTGAAGCCACAGAATGGAGGAATATAAGTAGTTTCAGAGTGTCTTACAGAAGTTTCCTGCTTTTCAGAAGCAAAGTTCAGACTGCAATAGACTATATTAGCAAGCACATATAACCCCGCCGACAACAAAACCCATGAACGCTTTTAATTACCCTCACCAAAATGTTTTACCTGTAGTTTTTCATTTTAGAAAACTATCCCCAAAAGATCTTAGGAAAGCAGATGGTATTTACCCTAATTTTATAGTCATTACAGGGAACTAAATAGATCAATACTTACTACTCCGTCTATAGCCATGTAAAGAAGCCGCCTTGGTCTTACAATGTTGAAGATCCTGTCAATATACTCAAAAATCGCAACCATCATTTCATCTTCATTTTTGGGCGCTGGCCTAAAACATCAAGCATTCAATTCAACTTCTGAAATGCTATCAATAAATCCTATTTGCGAAGAGCCAAAAAAATGCCTTACTTGTCTTCTGGATGCGTACAAGGGTGAATTATACCATTCATATCCAAATATAGGTTATCAAACTCCACCTCATTAGGGTTCGGTTTGCTCGTATCAATTGGAGCCTTGACACCATTGCACTCTTTAGCCTGTGGACACAGTCAAAACAAATATTTCAGTACACGATTAGAGAAGTATCACAAATAACCAACAGAGGTATTAATGTTCAGACTCACCAAAGTTTATTTTTTTCAATGGCAGTATAAAAAAAAAAAGAGCAACAAGCTACCCACATAATTACCTGAAAGTGCATGCTTACACTATTAAAATAGCACTTGGGGTTTTTTTTAAAGATGTTTATAAACTAGCACAAGGAGAAGATATTATGATGTGTTATGGCAGAGTTGGTTCATTTCTGTTGATCAGCATGCATTATAAACAAAAAGTTTTCATACCTCATGTTATTCAAGAAAGCAGTTCCTCCTACTGCCAGGACCATACCGACGCCCCCAAAATTTAGCAAAGAGACTTCTAAGTTTATAATATGAACCTATAACTTTAACATGAGAACTAAGGACCATCAAAATCTTTCTAAACACTTAGTTCCCCAGATTGACACGCGCAAACAAACTCACACCTCTGCATTTTCTCACTGCAAACCAGTCTTTAAGTCTCACACACAATACCAGGAGGCAGGACAAGAAAAGCGATTCATCTATGGCTGATGACATACCGGAGCCCAGCCGATGGCACGGCAAACTTCCCAAAGTATATCAGCACATCCCGATGAGCAAAGGATGACGAGATTTAACTAGAAAGAGGACTCTTCCCGGCTTCCTCTACACAAAGAGATGAGATCCTTTCAGATCCCACCAGCCAAATCTCCAATTTGGGTATATATATATATATATGTACCAGTTTTCTTGGTGATTACCAAATACACCAAGATGCTCGAACTCCTGAACTCCTCAACCTCTGCCTCCAAGTTTGCCTGTGGGTATATTTGAAATGCTAAATCAAATGCAGTCCTTACCTTCCACTTTTGGAAATAAGTAAACTTTTGGCTGTAATGTTTCACTTCCTTTACATCAGCGCTTTTCCTACCGCCAGGCTCCTGCCTAACGAACCTGATACTACGGCCGCAGTGCAGAAGATAAACTTGATGCTAAATTATAGTCACCCTAAACCGCCTACAGCCACCTACGTTTGACATTCTTGAATGCTTACAAGCTATACAAGGTAAATCCAGAAGTACAAAACCCCTCAAATCTCAGCTGAACTGGAAGTAATAAATAACGCCACTTTATTTTGCGTATGCTGTCATGTAAATGACATGTAACTATTTACGTGAAGAGAACAGTCTCTCTAATCAGCTCCAGAGTCTGGAGTGGGCACTATAATACCTACGTTAAAAAAACCCCTCATCCCCTTCTCTCAAACTGTTTTGAAATCCTAGCAATCATTTCAAAGAGTGGCTCCTCTACAAGGTGGATTAGCAACCATGTTCAATTTTTGTTTCCTCACCATACGTTTGGGGTTTTGTTTTGTCTGTGGTTTTGTTGTTTGTTGGTTTTTTTTATTTATTTAGTTGGTCAGAAGGTAATTAGCAAGACTTACAGTGACTGCAAGCAACTCAGCATTCTCTCTTTCAAAGCAATACCACCAGGCAAACAGATAAACCACTGAATTAAACACCAATATCATCAGTGATGGAAGAGACATGAGCTGATCGAGAAAAAGTCAAAGGAATTTTTGGAGAAACTGTGACTGGAAAGAGATATATCACAAAGTTGGAATGAGGTGTACTCTTGAATAGCTTAGAGAAAAGAAAAAGAAAAAGAAAAGAAGAGGAGAGGAAAGGAAAGGAAAAGAGGAGGAAAAGAGGACAAGAGGAAAAAGAACGGCATGTTATTATATAAAGGGTATGATCACAGGATTGCATAAGACAGGAGGTAAAAAAAGTGAAACTGATGGTTCTCTCACTCACAGGAAACTTATCAGTAGCTGATGAACCAACATCAAGCACTTCCTCTGAACTTATATTTCCAGACTTACTGCCCACTACTCATTAAATGAGTTTCCCACATCTGTAGCACAGAGCTCAAACTATCAGATTCAAAACGAAAAAAAAACCCACCTTACTGATCGTACCATCGATTTTCTTACAATTTTCCTGCTTGGAGTAGCAGCAGAACTAGCTGAACTTATGCCAGTCTTAAAAGGCAAAAATGAAAACCTCTAAAGCAAATTAAGTCTTTACTTGGTATTTAAATTTTTCGCGGTTATAGGTGTATGGAATTATTTCAGGACAATTTTGTGAAGTCACTTTTAAATAATTGAACACTAAGTCCCTCCACTTTAAAACACACAAAATTTCTGCTAATTCTTAGCTTTCTTCTACTATGTATCCAAATTAGTCAAATCTAACTAATTGTCAGGTGCAAACACTGTACTAACTTGCAGTTTAAATAAAGTTCCTCTGGGCAAGCAAGACCTGCAACATTAAAAGAAGAGTGTTTGCTCTGGTTTATATCAGATAACGGGACGAGAAGCTTGCCTTGTGTTCTACTTGATCTTTCATCAAACCTCTTGCCGGAGCTAACTGTGACTCGGAAGATATCAAAGGCTTACAATTCTGTGATATGGGAAATAAAATTGCCCCTGTCACAGATCTTCTTTTCAGTTTTGAAGGTAAAGCAAAATAAGTATGATCTGTTTTAGATGGCTTCGAAAGCCATCCAGTTTTCATCTGCATACCACTATGTCAGCAACTTTACCATTACATCCTCATAAACCTATCAGATTTTTAATGTAACAGCCTTGTAAAAGGTTTAAGTATCTGGGAGTGATATCTCTTGTGATATAACTAAACTGTTCACTTTTAATCTACAGCCTCTTTTGAAACCATTGAAAATAGATCTTCAAATATGATACTTTAGTTGCAGCTTTATTAATTCTTATGAATTTGATTAAGAATATTCTCTCCTGGATTTTATATTATCTTCAAGATCTTCCTCTTATTCCTCCTGCTCAGCTTAAGAAGAAGATTAATCAGATTTAAGAAAAAGAAATAATCTAGCAAGGTAAGAGAACAAGGATCAACTTTTTAATATTTCAAAGAGACAAGCTACCGGAGATACAAAATTTCTGATTAGAGAGATTTATAAGCAATCCTAAAATACACATAGAGCTGATTACTTCGTGAGAGAAGTTCAAATCCACCTAGAGTAAGAAAAACTCCAGCAAGACAAACTACAGCTTCTCACTACTGTCCTAGTCAGCTCTCAAATTTATGACTAGATCTGAATATAAAAAATTGTAATGAACATGGATTATCCATGTGCTGTCCTTACTGTAATTGCAACGTGCTCTTAAGTTGGGACAAAGCAACGTGGATGAGGACACCAAGAACTGACACTTCAGTTACAGTAAATCTAACCAATGGAATTGGTTGTATTTTTCAATTTCTTTTAATAAGGAACATGCGCTGTTAGAAGCTCAATTAGTAAACACACAAAAAAGGACATACAATCAAGAACTCAGTAAAATCAAGACCATACCATCCTTTATTTTACCTAAACATTAGAGCAGTTTTGATTAAGTAAAGATTAATCTAAATGTTTACAAATGTGATGAAAAAGATAGGTCTTCTGCTCTTCGAGAAAACTGTATTTGTTACAGACTGCAGATATATTTATAGCTGCTTAAATTGTGACTTCTTTTATATACATGGATCTTAAAAGCACTATCTAGAAACTGCTGGACAAGCCTGTAGGACTAAAACATAAAACAACCATTTACGGTAAAGACAGCCGTGTAAAAGAATCTACTTTACATTGTCAAAACTCTGTTTGCATCCTTCTGATCAGGACAGTTCTGCTTCAAAGCCTCATCACTAAACCTCACCCCTTGGGCCCTTTGCTGCTACCGAGCACCGGGGCTATCATGCCAGCACGGTCGGAAATGTGACAGATAACTGACAAAGCTGCTGTTCCCACAGTCTAGTTTTACACGAATGGATGTTCATCCACGCAAGTCAACCTGTGACGTGACGACGGAAAGGGGGATTTGGTGAACGGAAGGCTCAGACCATACAAGCCAGCTGTGACACTGACTGTAAGCGAAAGCCCAAACCGTTCACCTTCGTCAGTTCTTCGCTTCGGTGAAACGGGGCTAAAGCAAATCAGCCGGCATGAGTGGAAGCCATGGGGTAGGATGTGTGCACACACCTTCAGGCCTCAGCACTCCGAAGTCTCAAAGCCCCAGCTGGGAGAAGGCAAACACCACGTCACCGGGCACACGCTCAATAGGTGTAGCTGGTAGAGACGCGTCGTGCCCCAGTTCCCCCCGATACCCTCGCCACCCACTTCTCCCAGGCAGAGGCAAACATGACACACTGTCCCCAAGAGCCCTCTTGACCGAGGGTTATCCAGAATAGATCACATCAGAGACATAAAAAACCAGGTTTGGTAAAGCAACCAGAACAACCAGTGCAAGCTGCCAACAGCTTATTCCAGAGTAATTACACATATGAGCGGCTAATAAGCTATACCTGTAAACCCACAAACCACCTTTTTCTATTCTGATTCTGCCTGTTCCCCCGGGGAGACAAACCCTCAAATCTCATCTATCCACCGGAGTAAGAAATTCACTTCTTGCACCCACAGGTAAAATCAACTTTACACTTCTCTCACGCCGAGAGAGGCTAACTGAAACCACAACAGTAATAAAAGCAAGAGAAACTCACAGTTTTAAGCGTGCAACACTTGACAAATCCAAATCTATGATTCCGTTTCGCGAACTGAATTGGAAACACAAAACCACCCTGGCCTGTAACAAGAACCGAATACTCAAACTGACCTGCCTGCCATTTGCACACACTGAGATCTTGCTGAAGGCAGGCAGGGAGTACATGCAATCCCAGAAGCCCAGTGTCAATACGCAATTCAACCACTTTACTCTCTTCTCCACTTTGCCCGCGCATTTCTATCCCCTTGAGAGCACAGTGTTTCCCAAACGTGAGGCACATCTCTCCCAGGGAAGGACAGGAGGCAGCGCGAAAGCAGAAGCCACAGCACATGCTCCGCAGCCGGGACACAAACTTTCAAAACCAGTATTCGGAAGAAGAGCAGAACCCAGCTAGTGCATCCTGACAAAAGATGACAAAAATTATTTGGAAGAGCCTACAGGGAAAAACCGTTTGGGAAGCGTGAACTCAAGAGTTCGTCAACTCCAAAAAGCTTTGGCTAAGTTAGCCCCAAAGAAAATAACCTGCCCTGTAAAGCCACCAGAGCGCAGCGACTGAAATCCTCTGGAAGTCTCTGCTGTCACCTTCCACCTCCCACTGTGTCCCTTAGGATGGCGCAAACATTCACGTGGCTGCAGTGACGCCCACAAAGGAACCGGTCTATCTAAGAACCTGCCTATCAAAAAACCAAATAAACAAACACTATTTCAGCTGCCTTACTTCCTTAGAAGGGGCTCCCCCGATAACCGTACATACAGACCCCCGGGGCTCCCCCCAGTAACCCTACTGACCCCCGGGGCTGCCCACCAATAACCCTACGGACCACCAGGGCTCTCCCCAATAACCCTACGGACCACCAGGGCTCTCCCCATAACCCTACGGACCCCCGGGGCTCCCCACCAATAACCCTACGGACCCCCGGGGCTCCCCACCAATAACCCTACCGACCCCCGGGGGCTCCCCCCATAACCCTATGGACCCCAGGGGCTCC
>JAOXJK010000023.1:6248757-6273593 GCA_025774025.1 Xenus cinereus
TCTTGACACCCTCCCTTGAAGTATTTATAAGCATTGATCAGATCCCCCCTCAGCCTTCTCTTCTCCAGACTAAAAAGCCCCAAGTCCCTCAGCCTCTCCTTGTAGGAGAGATGCTCCAGGCCCCTCATCACCTTCGTAGCCCTCTGCTGTGCCCTCTCCAGCAGTTCCCTGTCCTTAGTTTCGCCTCACAACTGTGTGCGTGACACATGAAAAAAGAAGGTAGCGCCGAGCCGTGGCACATACACAGCAGGAAGACGGGGAGACCTCGTTCCAGCACGTTCCGTAGATGAGTGGCATGCTGATTTCAATCTGTTAAGGCTGTATTGATTACAGTCCCCCCTGTCCATCAGCATCACCTGTCATCATCTTCGGGCTGCCAGTGTGACAGCTGTGAAGGAGCAGAATAAAGTTGACTGGCAGAACGTTTTGCATCTAATGAGCCTGTGCACAATGAGAGAATAATAAATAACTCTTTGGAGGAACTCGGCTATCGCTTAAACACCGAAAGAGAGATACTGCCTTAGCAGAAGCTCCCCAAGCCATCTGTCATCTGTCAGGAGTCGCACGTCTGTGGCTGAGCCGGACGGAGGGAATGGAAAGCACCAAAGACTGCTGATGGACGCCTTGTATCGTACAAGGAGATAGAAAAGGGGCTGACACCGGGAACCTGGAGTCGCTCAGGAAGAGCTTAAAGCTACAAAGGCACCGTGGATTTGATGCGGCGTTACTTAGCAGCAGGGGCTGCCAGGGAGAATTCTTCCAGATGAACCTTGGTCTGACATTCACTGAAAAGAAAAAAAAAAAAAAAAATCCCGTAGTTATAGTCTGTGCTGTGACATACCGGTGGGCTGATGCTCAGCAGATGGCCAGGACCATCAGGAACGAATTACTGCGGCTTAGGGATGATCAGGAAAAAGCAGCAAGGAACGACGGCCCGGGCACCAGCCCTCGGGTGGTGGGTTCAGATGTTGGTTCCGCTACAGGTCTCCCGGGTGACATTGAGCCTACAGTACCCAAAGGACAATAACACGCTGCTAGGAGAAGAACTGAGAAGCCCCTAAACCTACCTGGTGGTCCACCAAGAGCAGCAGCATGGTGGCTACTAGCCCTTCTGGTTACGCTGCCATCACATTGCAGAATTTGGTTTCAAGTATCACAATTTGCAGGGCAGTCCCTCATTGCCCCCAACTTGAGGCTTTGATAGCCAGGTGTTGACCGAGGTTGCCCATCTCAAGGAAGAGCTGGGAGGCGTGCAGCCCTCTCCAGCAGCCTGGCAGGGTCCGTGCCACCACCTGGCACGTGGGAAGCGCTGCTTTGGGAAGCAGGAGACCTCCCGTGGTCCCCGGGGGCTGCCTTCTTTCCTCCTCCTCCTCCTCCTCTCTGTGCACCTCCCATCCCTTGGCCAACTTGCCTGTCACAAACCACAGGGGCTTCTCTGTGGGGCAGCGGGTCCCACGGGACACAGGGAGTCAGCCTGGTAAACACTGAGAAGAAGAGATTTTTGCATTTTTTCTGGCCGAGGCTGGATCAGCTCACCAGCCTCTGAAGGGAGAGCTCACGGGAGTCTTAATCCCAACACGCCTGCGGTTGAACGGGCGCGGAGACCTCAGCGCGGTGGAGGAGGACACGAAAGCCTTCAGTGAAGTCTTCCGGCTGTCTCGCGTGACATCACCCATGGTCACACGCTGGCCCAGCTCCATCCGTGGTGCAGCGGACTGGCCAGTTGTCGGAACGTTCAAAAAGCAAGCCAGCAGACATCCGCGCTCAGGATTTCTTCTCATTTGCAGGCCTTTCGCGAGCCTTCATTTCATATTCCTGAGCTCCTCTTAAGACTACACGCTCTTTTTATTAAAATGGAATATTGTTAGCATTTTAAAATTGTTTTTGATGGACCGGGCCCCAAGATTGGTGCCTGTATTCAAAGATGCAGTACTGCTTTTGCAGCGGAGTTTAATTGGGGTGCTGTTTTTTGCTTTTGAACTTATCGTAATTATGAACAGATTTTTTTTTTTATTTTTTTTTTTTAATATGTCCCCTGGTTTCTCCCTTCGGAAGAAAATCTCATGTTTAATGAACTTAATTTTAGATAAAAGGAACTAAAAGAAGAAAATTAAAAATGCATGAAGCTCCTAGAGTCATCCAATTACTGTGATGTCCATACAGCAATGCCAGCATGGATTTTACAAAGCAAGCGAAAGCAGAAAACCACGGAGGCTTGCCACATGTAAATGCTGCTCTCTTCCAAAATGGGCTGAATTAGAAATGCACCGTTTATGCATTTCTTCTTCTTGATCTGTTGCAGAAGAAGATAAAGATCAAACATGCCAGCCCACTCCGAGCGGCATATGTATGCATACCCAGAATGCCTGCTCTCTTTTGTCAAAACCACGTCGAGCTCTCTACCCTGCTACAAGGATACACACAAGAGGCAGAAGAGGACGGTCTTCGCGCTCGCAGCGCAACAGAAGCGGCGGCCAGGCTGCTCCGAGTGGCACTGCTGAGTGCTGGCCGTGGACTACTGCTCTTAACTCCAGCTCGCCGCCGATTTTGACTCCTCACCTGCGACGGCCTCTCGGTGACGGCCACCCAGAAAGGTGACCCGTCACGCGGCTGCTTCCCGCACCTCTCCCGCCTGCGAGCGGGGGACGGCCGACGAGCGGCTCCCGACCCCAGTAACAGAGAGAGGGGACGCTATACAGAGGGACCCAGCTCCCTCCCGGAGGAGAAGGTTGTTTTATAGACAACGTGACAACGCTCAGAGATGACCTGAGGAGCAAGTGGACATCTCAAGACGTACCTTCATTTATTACCCCCAAATGAATGTATCACAAAAAGGCTCGGTCTCAGGGGGCAGCATTACCATGAGAGCAGGAAAACACTTTGCAGTTAAGAGAAAACACACACACAATGAGGCCATGTATAGTACCAAATCATATTTATTTTGTAGTTAAATTTTCTTCGGCTATAAAGGGATGAGCCGCATTTTAGACAGCAGCACTCTCAATATGTACAAGATGATATTATTTCTTCCCAAAAGCAAGCAGGGTGGGAAATCTTAATCGTAGAAGTCATCAAATTCGTCTGCTTCGGCGCTGTGAGTCTGTGGGCGCAAAGCAGGCTCAATCTCAGAGCTGCTGTCGTCAGATTCGCCCCAGAAAGCTGAGGAGAAAAGAAAAAAAAAAACCAAACTATAAAATCTTTTCCATGTTTGTCGTCTATGTCGCAGACACGATCGTTCTGCAGCTCTCCGGCGGCAGACAGACAGACAGACACCACAGCTCATGGAGAAGGTCAGAGTCACGGAGACGGCGGGGGCAAGGTGTGCGTTTCCCCACGCAGCGTGTTGACAACACCTCCCGGTCTCCGGTAACGGAGCTGCGGTGGCCAAACAGCGGGCTCATTCAGAGGTCCCACTTCATTGTTCCTCAAGGTAGCTTGAGAGAACGTTTCCACTCCAAGCAATTCACTTGACCAGCTGCTGCCTGAATTACAGCTTTGTCTATTATGTCCCACTTTCTCCCTCCGCTCGACCCCGCAGTGAAGTCACAGTCAGAGCGTGACATCACAGAGTTGGCACAAAAACGGCAATGATGTCACAAATGACAAATCGCCACTTTTGAGATGAGATCGAACACAGGCAAGATTGACTTCAAACAACCGTGTGGCTTTAACAACCAGCTCTGTGAATCAGCAAACAGTTCGACCGAAGTGAACAACATCACCTTTAAATTCACGGCGCCTGAGAGATTCCTCAATATGGAAATTCATTTGACTCACCAAAAAAAAAAAAAAAAAAAAAAATAAAAAGCACGTGAGGAAAGCGTTAAGTCAAGCCCACGGTCGGTCGCAGAGCCGTGCTGTCCGCCTGTCCCTCCCCGCTGTCAGGGGGCTGCTGTCTGTCCACACTCAGCACAACAGCCGCGACGCCCCAGGTGAAGCCTACGACTTGGCCTTCAGGAGGGAGGAAGGCTGTCACACCTCGCAGGGAAATTTCAGCTCGTGTTCGGCCGAGGCGCCGTTAAAGTGCTCGGTGCATTTGATGGCACGGGCCATATCAACATCTTATCTACAAATGCAGCAGCTGCATCTTTCATCCTATATTCCCCGGCCCCCCGGAACGCGGGTCTACGCTCAACCGGGAACGGCAGAGCGGCGCCGGCTGCGCCCTGCGCGCTCCCTCCCACCCTCAACACCCGGGAAGAGGCTGAACACCTCAAAAGGCTCCAGAAAAAAATAAAATAAAATCAAATCAAACTCCCTAGCGGAGAAGGAAATGAGCCGGGGATACGAGAGCGCCTTTCAAATGGCATCAAAGCAGCCATCGCTTATGGCATCCTTAAGTCAGCTCAGATGCCTCTGAAACGCATTCCGGACCGTTCCCGACCACACAGCGCCTAAAGCTGAGCTCCAGGGAAAGAGCTCCCTGTTCCCACCACTGACTTCACTCTCGGGAGGCTCCGTTAGAGGTGGCTTTCAGACACCAGTGGTCCTTCTGGTGGTTAGAGAAGAAAACGAACCGCAGGGCAGAATGAAAACGCGCAGGGCCCAAACACCAATTTAAAAGAAAGCCTGCTTGCTCAGGGGGGAAAAAAAAAAAAAATTGTTCCAGATGCACACGGGGCTGCGCAAACGCCTTTGTGCACCCACCTGTGGTAACCGTGCAAGCGCACGTGCTGCTGCCCACCCACTTCTGCAACTCCTATTTCAAAGAGAGGATCGAGAAAACATCAGCTTTTTTTTTTTCCCCCCCTTCTCTGCGTTTTCTCCTACCTGCTATTTGCTACTGCTGGATTTGAACCCTGAAGCGAAGATCCCTACGCCCTCCGCATCACACGCGCTACGAAACACGTCTTCTCTGGCCCAGAATCAGCGTCTATGTCGAGGCAGAGAAATTCCACGCTTTCCCCACCTCCTTACACTCATATGTTTTATACGGTTCCATAGCGGTGTTCTCGGAGGTTTTCTACCACAGAGATGACACTTAGAAAGACATCGATTTTAAGCAGCATGATGTTTGTTTCTTACCTTTGGATTTTATAGCGGTTACCGTTGCCTTCCTGGTTTCTGTCCTGTAAGAGAGACAGATTTCAAACAAGCAGCACGTCACAAAATCGAAAGCATGTAAGTTGACTTTTTTAAAAAAAAAAAACAAAACAACAAAACAGTGAAATGATCTAAAATAAAAATCACTAACTTCTGTATCTGCTTTTAAAAAAAGCCCCAACAACTATTTTATCAAGGGTTTCTTCAGTTTTATGTCTCCTAAAAGGCGGAGAAATTAACCCGCAGCGGGGATGTTGGTCCAGATGTTTGGGCAGCGCCAACGGGAGTCAACCCTTGGTAACAGCGCCCATTTAGACTTTCAGATAGCGAAAAAAAAAAACAGAAAATACGGAAAAAAAAGAAAATCCAAACAAAAATAAAAGCACCCCCCTTCCTGAACTGAACTTCCTTATTCCCCTTCCTGCCTGTGCGCTCCTCCAGCCCGGCTACTGGGTTCCCATAGCATCCTCCCCGTCCCTATGTAAATGTGCAATCTCCCTTTGATCTACCTTGATGTATGTGCAGTTGGGACTCCGTTCTGTTAAATGACTGCTCTTGTGTCTAGAGCATCACAGGCCCTTTTGAATCTCTCAAACAAGCTGGAATCATTTTGATCTTTTGTGTGGAGCGCGTGTATTGTGTCGGTGCTGGGAAATAATCACACGGGGGGCAACGATGTAGGAGAATTAACCGTTACATTAACAATCCTGCAATAAGCTCTAAAAATAAAGCTTCAGCTGATTTTAATAAGGAAGATCAAATAGGAGGTATTTGTGACGTTACTGTGCAAACTAGTAAAATATAAGCAAGTGTCAAGCTGCAATTTGAAGCTGTTGCTGCAGGCAACAGGACTCAATCAGTTGTCAAAAATTTCATACAATTTGCTGCATTTCATTTAAAGACACGGCAGCTAATGCATAATTGCTCAAAGCGGGGAGTTAAAAATATTCTAACTACTGTTGCGGAGGCATTTGTGAAGGAGGTACGGGGGGGAAAAAAAAAAAAAAAAAAAGAGCGCAGAGGTGATTCACTGCTTGTCTTACACCACTGTATTCTGTAAGGATTCGGGATTGCAGCTGGAAAGCTAAGCTTAAAGCAGGGAAAAGTTTTCCCAACGTTACAGGGAAAGTTTCCACGACGTTACAGCTCTCCACCTCACAGAAACTTTTCCTTTTAAATAAGAGAGCTCATACTGTTTAATTCGTATTCCTTTCCTACAAGCCGCAAGTGCCATTAGCACACCATCTCCCTCCCCCTTTGCAGACATAAAATATTTCCCAGAAATAGAGGACTAAACGTAGCTGAAGTTCAACTGAGGTGCCAAACTGAGGCTTAAGAAATACTTGGCTAGTACTTGGTAGTAGTGACAGTGACATCACTAATTATGAACTTCTTATTTCTTTAAATAAATAAAAAAAATATATATATAAAATGAAAATGTCAGCCTTTAAAGGTTTATGCGGCGCTCTGTCAGCATGCCATCCAAACACCTTTCTGTTCTACTCGGAGTCAAGCCCGACGCTGCATTACACTTCAACTTCTCATTCAAATACATTTACTCGACAGTTATTTCCAGCAAGTATTTTAAGTCGGAGCCTCTGGGTTGAGTCCTGCAATACGCTGCACGCCCTTCACTCTTGCTCACTTTGGAGAGATTTCATGACCCTCAGCATTTCCCGGGAGGTGCTCCACGTATCCCAGGCGTAGCCCATAAAAATGCGCTCAAGAGGAATGCAACTCTTTTTTTTCTTTTTTTTTTTTTTTCCCCCTGGGCGTAGAGCGAGAAACCACTTGTTGCTGAGCTACAAATTGAGAGGTGACTTCTGTGGCAGACTGCACAAGAACCGTTTTATCTTCAAGTAGTTCGATAAAACGAGCTGAGGCAGCTGGCAGCTCCTACTTCCACTCCCATTGTCAGGGGAGGCGCGTGGGGTTTCGTTACTCAGCCATGCTAGGAGGTCCCTACAAGCGATTCGTTGCTTCACGTCTCTCTCTAGTTGAAGCCCACGTCAAACGTGAGAAGGTTGGTCATTTGGGCCCAGAGCTTCTGCCACGCTGAAGACCGCCGTGGACCACAGACCCACCAGTGGAGCACTGCCCAGGGCTCGGTCCACTCGCACAACTCAAAGCGCCACAAGGTGCTCCAGGTCCAGCCCAAGGCCAGTGGTCTCACAGAGAAGCGGTGCTGGACTAAGACCACCATGGTTGAAGGAAGGTCTAGAAACCTTCCTTCTTCTGCCCCAGCTTCTCACAAAGAAAAAGATAAATGCTACCTTCTACCAAAACCCATCCATTTGCTGGAATTTATCCTCCTGGGATGAATCCACCACACCCAAGAGTGGGATTGACTCCCAGAACAGGGCTGAGCGGTCCTGTTTTTGGGACGCGCCGGGAACTGGGTGTTAGTGTGACACAGCAGTCCATCAAGAGAGAGGTGGGGAACAGAGCATCAGCAAAGGCTTGGCATGAAAGCCGCCGGCACAGAGAAACGCCCGGGGAGATAGGGAAAATGGAGCTAGGACATCAGAAAGGCCAGATCGGAAATCGCAGCTCCACCAAACCAAGCCTGGAAAATGCTTCAAGATAGCTTTGTAACGGGGAATAAAAATTCCTGAATTATGTCTGAAGTGTTAGCCGAGGCTGATAAGATGCAAGAAGACTTCTACGTTGCAAAACATTCGTATGCAGAAATCGGTAAGTTCAATCATGAAAGTTATCATCGGGTGTACCGAGCACACAATAACCACACAGACCTCTGCAGAGAAATTTTAGGAGTATAAATGAAGTAAGGGCAGTTTCACTGCCTCAACTAATCCCCCGTTGTGACCCTTCCATATCCATTTACACATTTGCTTTTTCCCCTAAAATAATTCCAAACTGAACCCAGGCTCTAACAAAGAAAAAACCCAAACCAGTTTAACTTCAAAGGGCCTTTTAATCTCTCCTTTACTCCAATGAAATGGGCTTTTTGTAGTGAAGATGCTGCAACAATAAGAAATGCAAAAGCTCCAGGAAAATATTTTTCCCCTCTGTAAAGAAAATTAATATTAAGAGGAAAATACCGGACCAACAAGAGCCAAGTAAATAGAGGAGGCTTACTGAAAAACAGCAGAAAATGTTTGCTTTAGCCTGAGTATCTTTTTGCTGAAGCACCTGTTGAACCTCTGTGTTTTAGTGTCAAGTGAAAAAAAGACACCCAAATGCCAAGGGAAAAAAAAAAAGAAGAAAAAAAAAAAGACACCCACTTGCCAAAAGAAAAAAAAAAAGGACACAAAGAAAACTATGCAAACATAAAAGGGGGAAAAAACCACAACAGCAACCCAACAAAAAACATCCAAGCACCAAGAGGAAAAAAAAAAAAAAACAAAACAGAACACACCACGGAAATGCTACATTTTATGAGAAAAACCAAACAAAATGCAGAGTGCAGCGGCCTCGGGAACACTGATCCTCTGGCTCATGTGGTGAGAGAGGCTGGAAGGCTGCGTGCCCCCCGTCCTGCTGAGGGAGCACCCCCCAGAAAACCAAACCCAGCGGTTCTTTCTTCGCGGGGTGGTGTTTTTGTCAACTCTCAGGGAGGGAAGCGATGAAGCTTCTCCTCCCTCAGCGATACGTGAGGATGCAGAGTCGCAGATCCGTCTTTTAAAAAAACAAATAAAAATTAAAAAATAAAATCATTTTTCAAAAAAAACCCCATCTAAAAGCCTGGTGGCAGTGTCTCCGGTGGGACGGTCCCCGCTGGGCACCCCCCCAAATCGCACCCGTTCCTGCCAGCCCCCGCAGAAGCCCGATGGTTCTATCGTTTTCTGCTGATCACTTACTGGAAATTTGGCATCACGGGAGTATTCCCCGCCCTGAAAAGTCAGTATAAACTAACAAATCCATTCATCGTGCCAGAATTGGGGGAATAACGTTGAGTTTAAGTAATTATACTGCCAATAGGATGATCTTTATTTTAGGATACAAAGATCTATATCCAGCTACATTTAAGGCTATTCTCTGCTTAGATATACCAGGCTGAACAAAAAAAACCAAAAAAAACCAAAACAAACAAACCAATGCATTCTTGCTTAGAGAAACCACGAACACAAAGACTGTATCACAGTGCTGTGATGAAACAGTGCTGGAAAAGCACAGGGCATGGCCACAAAAATAAACTCTATTTCCTCTGAACTACAAAGGCGATGTGTTTAGATGGATGTTGTTGCCTCTTCCCCACAAACCGGTTCCCCGCCAATGTTATCGTAGAGAGCATCACGCTGCAACGTGACTAGTTCTGCAACGGCTGGACGTTAATATTTAGGAAAGAAGGCTCACAGAAAACGTCTGTAAGGTCAGAAAAACCTGCCCGAATTGACAGGCAGCTTCTTACAGAAGTGATCTGGCAACTGGAAGTACGGCAAAAACGCAAGGTGTGTGATCACATACGGGTGCTTCTCGCTCGGGAGCCGGGGAACACGCTACCACCTTCTCCTGCTGAACGCATCTCCTGGACACTCCCAGCCCCAAACCTTTGGGGTCTCTCCTCAGAGCCCCGGCCAAATCCGATGGTTCCTTCCCCCCCCCCATCCCCACCATCAGCTGAGCAACGTCAGGAGTGGTTTTGAAGGGGGATGCGGGGCGCTGGGCTGCGCAGAGCCCGAGTGCCCCCCGATGGCCAGCCCGCCTCGGTGCCGGTGTTAAACATCACCCCCGAGAATAATTAAGAGGATGAATTATGATCTGTCCATTTTTATTTGCGTATCGTTACGTCTGCGTTCGGTAAAGGCAACCTAAAAACTAAAAAAAAGAGCCTTCGGAGACCAGAGCGGGTTACCTCCAGAAGACAGATTAATCAAAGTTTAAAATACTCTACACTGTGCTTATGTCCTGACAAATTAAAACTGTTTTTTTGCTTCTCGGTCGATAACGCGTCTTTAATCTCCAGATTATTTTGAAACGAGACAGCGCAAACAAGTCGAAGAAAAATAAACTGCTGGCATCAAAAATTCGGAATTACCCAGAAAGCTAGTGACCTCCACTGGCTGCATCCATCGCTACAGGACCACGAAATGCCACACACATCGCCCGCCGCCCGCTCTCGCGGAGAGATTCAGTCCTGACTTCTGATACCTTTTCCCCCAAGTAATCGTATCATTCAACGCGCTCTTCGCTGCCGCGAAACGCTAACTCCTCCAACAAACATCGCGTCTCCCTGCACGTAAATATTCCCCTCGGTAAAGTAAATGAAGTCGGGGGGGAAAAAAAAAAAAAAATTAGTTTTATAGCTAAGGGTAGCAGAGGATACTTGCGGGAGAAGAGGAAGCTCTGGCATGCACCCCCGAACAAAAGGGAACAAGTGGTCTTTACTCGGAGAGCAGCTTCCTATTAAGACTCACTCCTTCGTACATTATGCCTTTCATCCCCACTCAACCACAAAATGATTTTGCTGTAGGAAATACAATGGCAGAAAAAGATTTACATTGAAAGAATCTTTAATAATAAACTGTTGCAGATCTGCCTACTTCCCCGTGATTTATAATACAATAAACATCGGATTCTATTAAGTCTCATGCACTGAAGACATGCACTGAAAAACCGAATATGAAAGCCCTCAATTCTTCCCGTCTCCAGTACCATAATAGTGAAATGAGCATGTATAAATGTGCTAAGAGTATCTCTTTGCATCTTTTATAGCTTGTGTGTATTAATCTGTAAAGCTTATTAAGAAAGTCATTGCTATGCAAAGCAGCACCCAATCTCTTTCTCTGGCTTTTCAACAGAGCGCAGTGTTTAGCCAATGGGACCGGTCCCCTGCCCCTCATTCGGCATTCATAACATGCAACATTTGCACAATGTATCTCTCAAAGGCTGCTGAATAGAAAGCCTTAATACTCATGTAAACAACTGCAAACCAATTACTTAATGAATCAGGCCCACACATAATGAGGTGCCAGACAAAGAGCTATAAATGCATTTTTTGCGCCCCAGCCTCTGCTTTAAAGTAAAATCCCTCAGCTGTAGTTTGGGCTTAACTGGCACATCATAATTATTGTCTGGAGGACATCAGAGGAAGCCATTTTTTTTTTTTTTTTTTTTTTTTATTTTGGTCCAGCAGGGTCTTTTGCGAGGTCACTCATCAGCTCAGTGACAAAAACGGAGCAAAGAAGAATTTATAAAAAGTACCACCGCAGCGCTACACGGTTATGTTTATTCTCAAGTAGTGGGTTTCGAGACCACTTGTAAAAGCAATAAAGCCCGAGAAGTGACTGCACTAAGTGGAGGGCTTAAACGCCGGCCACCGAGAAATCTGCGCCGAGTCCTGGCCGCAAAACAAGCCGCCGGCCGCCCTTTCCATTTCTCCCTCTTTCCCTCTGCTCCTGCTGCTCTCCCCTCTCTGCAGAGCGGATGCCGAGCGCCCAAAATCACAGGGCTGAGAACAAACTTCACGTTCAGGAGGCTGCGTTATTTTTTGAGTCATTTAGGAAAAACTAACTTTAAACCATCGCAAGATTTTTTTTTTTTAAAGCAGCATCATCATGTATCAGCGCATAAAGTGCTTTTGCTTCGCTGAAAGGCATGAGATTATAGGGCAGGGGGAATTATTTCTGAAAAATCTATCGCAAATAATAATTGGGGAAGAAAAAAAAATAGCAAAAAAACCCCATACGCCTTATGAAAAATGCAGAAGGCCCCAAGTGCATTATTAGTAAACAGTACGCCATCCAAGGGGGGAAAAAGCTTGGAGCCTTTTTTTAAATTAAATTTTAAAAAGTTTGTTTTAAATTATACATATTTTATTCAGCTGCTTAACAGCAATCCTGTAAGCAAGTTCTTCAGGGCCAGATCCTTCTTCTCCTGCTGTCCTGGGCTTCAGTGAATGATGGAATGTAATTCTCAAAGTTCCAGAAAATTTTAAAAGAAAGGAAAAAAGAAAACAAAAAAAAGAGTTGACCATAAGACTCGTAAGAATTAATCCTAAAGAAGAGCATAAATGCCATTCATCAGTGTTGTATAATACGGCTTGCTTTTATTTACTGTATTTGAAGAATTATGGAGATACTGAGATTTTAAACACAAAATGCAGAGCACCACTCGCAAGAGTGGAATTGTCTTTCATATCAAAACCGGCCTCACCAATAACGGCATTAAAAAAAAAAAGCTATAGAAAGACAGCGATGCTGTATAAACAGGACTTTAAAAAAAAAAATTATCAAAATGCTTTAAAGTCTCTTCCCGAGTGCTGCTGATGGCAGTTTTCAGACCAGGGACGGCGTAGCAGCAGCACCCACTTGCTGGGCTGTCCTAATAAAGAGCAGATAAGGATCCAAAGCCCAGCCAGCATTTCGTGTGATGGCCGTGTTATAGCTTATTTTCTGCTGCTTCTTGACCACTAATTTGATTGCTGCCGTTTGATTACTGTTACATGCCAATGAAGGAGGCAAGAAACATCCGACAGAACTGCTCAGGGACTCAGACTGCTGCAGTTTAAGAAAAACAACCACAAAACCAAACCACAAAAACCAAACCCCAAACCAACCAAAAAAAAAAAAACAAAACAAAAAAAGAACAAACCGCCCCCTTTAGGTACATGTAAAGCCATTAATTAAACATACTGAGTTTGAAAGTAAGAAAGGCATGTTATAAATACTCCAGTATCAAATATAAAAAAAAAAACCACCCCAAACCCACAAAAAGCATTATCCATTTACAGCTAGTTTACATCTCAGATACACAGGGAAGAAACCCACCACTTTATTTCTTGAAGACTTTATATTTTATGTCTGCCTCTTTCCTGACAACTCCTATTGTCTGGCCCCTGAGTAGCCCTACTGAGAGCAGCTGTACACGCTAATTTGTGGTTCACTGAGATGTCAATTGAGTCTTAAAATGAGAAAACAACAGCTGCAAAACAATACTTGGCTTTGGCACAAATATTTTCTAAGGTGTACCAAACTCTAAGATGTTTTCTTAGATAAACATAAATATGAACCTTAACCCTAGACCAAGTGAAAAAATGAAACGATCAAAGTTCCTTCGTTTTCCGTCGGTGTTTCTCATTCTACAGAAGCATTTCAAACGTTAAAGGATTTAACAACTTTACCTTGAGAAGGGAGGACTTCTTTCATTCGATGAAGAACTAGTTTCCGAATGCATTTCTTGGCTTGCTCTTGCTTTGGAACTATTACTGCCACTATCCCAACCTGTTAAGGAAAAACATGAAATAGAAATTTTCAAATAATAAGGGCTGGACCTTACAGCAGCCTGCAAGTCCCTAGCAGCAACACATTCTTCTTTTCAAATAGATGCACGTAATGGCCACGCTCTTGGTTTGACGACAAAGTCTAGACGGGGGCATGCAGCATGCAGTTAGGGTATCTGCCTCAAGATTGTTTGTTCACAGTTAGATGGAAATTAGTTTAAAAAAAAAAAAAACCACACAAGAAAGCAAGATTCCCCCGCTATCGATTAAGTTATCCGATGATGATTTCTTGTGAAGGGCGAACTTTTTCTACATTTTACAAAAAAGAGCAAACACTGCGATTTTCTTAAGAGCTGTATTGCATCATGGCAACTTTAAGCAAAACTGAAGGATTTCTAGGGTCTTTTTACTCTTTTCTTTTCATCCCTGAGTTCTCATTTACTTTAGCTAATCTGGAAGCAAGGTTATGTTTATTCTCCTTCCCCTTAAACGTAGATTATTTTGGACAGTTACCATTTTTTTAATATTACTTGATACATCAGTATTTTTAACCACTCTCTTCTCTCTTGAAATAAAACTGTGTTTCAGAGGGACAAATCTTGGGATTTTTGTGACTTAAACAGCCAAACACCCAACTATTCCAGAATCTTTTATCTACGCTTTCCTTTCTTTCCTTCCTCCGCCCTCTGTGTATCTCATTTCCATTCTGTAGAGATTGATTTAAAAAAAAAAAAAGAGGTAAATGAATTAATTCACTAGAATTGTACAATTGCTCATCTTTGTACTTATTTCCAAAGAACATGATACTCAAGTACAAATCCCACTTTAAAAGGCTACTTTGCATATATACATATAGTACTGAAATTATAAACAAGCCCTAATTGTTACCAACTTCATTCCAGTCCAGGAAAATTTAGTATTTTGGCCCATCTTGGACACTCCTACTTTCTAACTGGCCACCGCACGTTACCAGTGCGCTCCAGCAGATCCCACCATTATGTGCTTGGATTTTGGCGGCAGGAATCCTGCTCGGACTCAAGGCACTTCCAACAAAGGATATAAAAAAAAAAAATCAAGAATGGAGAGGAAAAAAAAGAAAAGAATGGAAAAAAAAAGGGGGGAGGGGGAGGAGGGTGCTCCCCATCCCTATGATGTACATGTACAGAGGAGAAGGGACCTGCTGAGATCACAGAGGACATCCTGGACGCAAGACCGATGGCAGCTCATAGCTGCAGACCGAGCAACGTGGGCACGCACTGAGAAACCACTGACCACAAAGGAACAAATATTCACACTTGTTTGTACATTACCTTGGGAAAGCAAATAAAGCTAATTTAATCTAATCAAGTCAGAACTCCCCAAAACTACTTTTCGTTCCAGTAAAGTACTTAGAACAGGGGTGTTTTTCAGGACTCCTCGTGCACGGATTCAAACTACAAAACGCAAACAGGGCTGAGATTACACGTTTGCTTCAGGAGAGCATCCCTCTGCCTCCAGAAAGCCTTGCACAAAGCAAGTTGTGCCAGACTAACAGAACACCACAGGCCAAAGACTCTGCAAATACTCAAAATCCAGTCACATGTGCCCTCATATGTGGCTCCAGCATGTCCATGGCTTGCTCCTTGTATGAAGAACATGAAGCCTCCACGCAAATCATCAGCTCTAAACACACTTCCCATTTCAGTCCCGTGTGTGCAGAGGGACACATCCACCTCGTTACAGTCTGTCCATGGACTGAATGCTTTTCCTCCATCCCAGCCACAACAGCTATAGAGTTTTCAGAGTGGATGGTAGCCACAGAGGGTGTTAGCACGCCGGCTAAGCAGCTGCATCTGATGCGTGCCTCTCAAATCCTTCAGGAACTCAGGGAAGTGCTTCTACCTGTGCATGAGTAACTTCCTCTGTTGCTGTTGAATGTTCTTCCCGACCCTCATGGAGGTGCCATGGAGCCCATCTTTGATCCAGGCATACCTGCCACACTTTTCCAGTTGGCACTTCAAAGTCCAGGTCTTCGCCAGCTCTACCAAAACTTGAGCTAGGCCGCTGTTGGAGTGCAGCTCTCCTCAAGGTTTTTGCACACACAGACTATTCCCCCACACTCTCCGTGCCTGCGTTGGCTCCCCTTCCTTCACTATGTCAAACAGTAACACAAACTACTTGTTCTTCACCTTTAAGACCCTTCAGAGCCCAGCTTTGCCCTACCTGCCAATTACAACACAATGCTGGGCTATCAATCCCCACTTCTGCCTTAGTTACATGAGACTGCTTTGCCAATTAGTCCACTAATTTCCCTCGAGCACCCCTGTGCTGACTTACACCCTACGTACATTATGGAAATGGGAGACCCTTCTAGGAACTCCTAAGCCCACCAGCTCACCTCCCTGGAAAGGCTGCCTTGGGGCTTCAACTGGGTTGTTGCAGCACCCACGAAGCGTCCGACAACACGTAACCAGTCAGCGTGCAATGACTTCTGCTCTGTGTGCTAAGGGATCACCTGGCTCTTACCTCCTCTTACCCCTCGCATCCACTTAATCCCCCAGTCTTCATCAACATGTCCGTTTTCTAAGTCGGCAAAAAGGAAGAGTCTCGGTTACAGACACGCAGAGCTGACAACGAAACCAGCCCAAGCCCAAGACTTGACTCACTATTGTGAGAAAGCACAAGCAATTGCTGCAACGTGCAGGGCAGAAAAGACACAAAAAATACACTGCTACGAGAGCAAACTCTTAAGTACGGCACTCCTGATGAACTTTACATTATGCCATAAACCCATTATGCAGATCAGTGTATTTCCTTCATCAAACCGATCATCGTGCTTAAGGTTAAATGCAACTTAGTTCAAAATGACACTTTTATTCTGGCTTGTGCATGTGTTTCTGTTGTTTGTTTTGCCAGAAGCACCTAACTTGCTGTGCCATAGCAGCCAAGTGCACCCTCCCTGTCACAGGCTGGGGACAGCAAGAGGCATGTTGTGCTGAAACACAAATACACATTTTTCCCGGAGCACACAACAGAACGTGATAGCCCTGGCAAGAAACATGCACCGAGTGGAGAAGAGGTTGGGGGGGGAACAAAAAGAAACAACATGGGTTTAGAGCACATCAGCGGTGTGCAGACTGAAACCCTTGGATAAAAAAAAAAAATTGCCAGCACCATAGAAATCATTCAGCAGGAAGCAGCAGCCCCTGACTGGTTTGCTAAAAAGCACCTCTCCCTTCCCATCCAAATTTCGTAAATTCTTGCTACACTAGGTAAAAGACAGATGCCATCTGCTTGATGTTCTTTTCCTAAGAGGTTTTTGGAAGGAGTGGCTTCACCACCCAATTCTTGCGTTCTGGAGACACCCCAGAAACAACACAGGCGCGCAGAGGTGAAGCTGTCTGGATGGGGTACCTTGAGCATTTACTCAGTCTGAACAGCCAGCCTGTACTGCACAGACAACTGAACAAGCTTGATAAAACCCAGTCTTTAAACTCAAACTGGGATGTTAAGAATGGAAAGTCCTTAATCCAGTCGTTTGAGCAATACTGCAGCAGAATGGGAGCTGGTGTCCCCCAGACGACATAGCTCTCCTCACGCTTTCCCCTACGCATTGTTCCTTCCACTCAGAGCTAGCGAAGGATCCACGATACCACTATTAATTAAAAACACTCCACACTTTTCAACTTTGAATTAATTGTGCTGTCGGCACGGGTCAAAGCGGCTTTCACGTCAGCTTTTACAATTTTGTTCTGAACAAAATAGATGTAGTTTTTCTTCATTAGCCAACAATTCCAGGAAAAAAACCACCATCGTTGCATAATGAATGCGCTATTATTTTGTTCTGCCAAACAGTTAAAGTGATCTTTAACCCAGAACATACTATACCAGCACAGAACTGAAAAGATGGTATTTTCTCCATGCGTTCCCCCTATGGCCTAGGTTGCAGCATCTATCAATTTATAGCCAAACATCTCGACAGCTAAAAAAAAAAAAAAAAAGCTGTGTGATGTAATTTTCTACAAATGAAGAGATGGGAAAGCTCTTGGCCTTGTACTTGCAACATCTGTATTTTCACAGAGGAAATCCGCACTTTTTAAACATCAAACCCAGAATTAAAGCCCTTCACTGCAGCTGGAGTCCCAGCACAGAAAAGCCATCTGCAGACCCCAAATCATCTTTCTACAAAGAGTCTCCAAGTGCTTGACTCTGCCTGTTTAGAAATGAGAAAGGTAACTCACAAGGTTGCTGGTTTTTAAAATGCAGGCTGGGAAAACGGAAATGTCACTGTGTCCATGCACAGCCCCTCCAGTTCCTGAGCAAAACCAAAATCTTCAACCTAAGCAACGAAGGACATGAGCAAGCTGTAGAAGTAGTATAGTAGGTGCTGCTCTACCAGGAGAGGAAGAACAACACTTTGTATGCCACTCAAAAGCCACGAATAATCATCCATTATTTCCAATAACAATCAATAATCCCGTATGCAAACGGAGGTAGCTGGATGGCAAAAGACTACAGTGCTTTTGCAGACTCAACCCAGACACATATCTGCATTTTCCTCCCGCACGCAAGTGAGAAGCTACACCAAAAGGAACTTGGCTTTTTCTGTGTACTTTTATCACCAATAAAATAGTTAGCAGCTTGGGTATTTGAGCTGTCGCTAGATTTCAAAGTCAATAATGCCTTGAAAGGAATATTATCAGGATCAGCTGACCCTGTAAGCTGTCTAGTTTTACTGTTACCCTGGCAATAGTTACTGCATCTGCATTCAGAAGTCCTGGTAGGTCTGGGCTGCCGTCCTGCTAGGTCCTGTACCAAAATAGAAAACCAACAATAGCTCCTGCCCAGAGGAACTTTAAATCTGAACGAGCTCCTCCACCACGTTAACGCTAATTACTTTGCTTGCTGATAATCGACAAAGAGCTGTGGGGGATTAAAGGTGGGCTGTCAGCTGCCGCACCGCCGCCAGCACACAACCAGTGCACGCCTCTGCCGTGGGACCAGAGGTGGGACTGCTGGCTCTACACAGGCTCTTACATGCACTCAATTCCCTTGTGATAAAGCAAACACCTTCCATAAAGGGAGAAGATAAAGGCTACCTGCAAATCTGATAGAAGGACGTGCTCTGGGGAGAGCAAACAGACGGAAAAAATGTCCAAATTAAAACCTGAACAGAACACTACAGTAACCAGCACCCAGAAGTAGGTCAAATACCAACTATTTCTTCCCTTTCTTTAAATGAAAAAAAAAAAAAAGGATAAATACTCTTATCGTAATAATATACCGACATACAACACTATCCTCTCAAGAGGAGACACTTGGCTGACCAGTGGACTCGGGAAATCCCAGGGGAGCAAGGCATCCAGTGAGAATACTTCTAGAAGCTGCTGCTTCTGTTTAAAGATCAAAGAGAAAATTTCATCCAGAATTCCTAACTGTAAAAAGACTCGGAGGTCTTTCAGGAACTTAAGTCAAGCGGCATAAAATATCACCTACTGGAGTACATAATCCAAACTAATTTAAGCAAAACATACAATCTCACACT
Organism: Xenus cinereus; assembly: GCA_025774025.1. NCBI lineage: Eukaryota > Metazoa > Chordata > Aves > Charadriiformes > Scolopacidae > Xenus > Xenus cinereus. The sequence continues at coordinate 6,267,507 of JAOXJK010000023.1, forward strand.
GTCTTAAGGTAGTTCTGTCGGAGCACAACAGCAGCAGTCATTAATCCCATACAGATGAACTTTTTTTCCATAACAGCAGTTGCGAATGGGTTGATATTAAATGAAGGGAAAAGTTGGGTAGACTTATTAATGCCTTTATTAGTGCACTCCAAGCGGAACCTTGGGAACCTTTTAGGTTCAAGCTCAAAGGAGGACCTCACCGGGAAGGACGCGTGGGCGTGGGAAAAGTGTTGGCAGGATTATTGGCTCATTAAAGGTGACCGAAAAAGGAAAGCAGCATCGGATTTGTGCTCTTTCATGTTCCCTTATGATATATAAAGAACGGCTAATTTTATTTTTTTCTTCTTCTTCTTCAGAGGGTTTTTCCTCCTTATTTCTACATTAGAGATTTTATACCTGGAGAGTAGCTGGAAGGTGACGTTCAAGATGGTGTGAAAGTGAAGCTTGATGCATGGAGAAGTAACACCATTTTTATTCAAATGCTTTATAGCTTTAACGTCTATTTAAATCAAAGACATAAACGAAGGGTAGAGAGAGAATCGGGTTCTGTTAAAGATTTAACAAACCTGCCTCTTCAATAAAATAAGCAGTTTCCTACTCATAAAAGAGACTCTTAAACAGTCATGCGACAAAACAAGAAGTAATGGATTTTATCCTTTCTTTTTAATCTCACGTTATTCGCCTACCTCAGGAACAGCAAAAAAAGCCGGATGATTTCTTTTACATGCCTTCCCACGATAAAAAAACAAAGCACCCATGAAGAAAATGGGAATGAGTCCGCGTATCTTCCTCTATCCTCATATAACCCGGTATAAAATGAGATCGTTATTAATAGCTAGCTCCTGTCTGGGTGAGACCACACACAAAATACAATCCTTTTAAAGTCAGTTATCACAACATAGAAATCCACGAGCTTAGGACGAGGCTCTAGGAAAGAAACCATCTTTATGCTGCGAGCTACATTCCCCCCCATGCCCCCAAGTTGACTACAGGTTTGAAAAGCCATCATGTCCCGTCACGGGTGGGAACAGCTCAGCAGATGTTTAGAAGAGCTCCGGGTGAAGTCAGTCCTTGCACGAGCAGTTTCAGGTACCAACACAGGCTGTCTCTAAGGGACATCCAACACCACTCCAACTACAACTCCAAAGCCCTTTTCCCCAAAGTCACACAGCTGTCGCCTTCCTCCCCTACAGGCATTAAAAAAAAATAATATGCAAATATTCCTAGAATAGTTTACAGAATATTAAAATAAATATTTCGGTTCTTTTTCTGTAACAGACATAAAAGAAAAATAAACCAAAACTACAGAGGCATTCGTAAAGCACCATCACAGAAGACCACTTGGAAGCACATCCACCCAGCTCTCAGTGAAATCCATCAAAACCCAAAAGCCCCAAGGCTTCCGGTGTTACAAACCGACACTTAAAGCCCCTAGAGAATGCACCAAGTACCAAAAAAGCCCCAAATTTGTATTCCTTAAGCTGAGACAAAGTTGTACAGCAAAATGATAGTGGATAGAATGGACATTAAATACCAGTTCGGCTAAACACAAAGTCAAACCCTCAAACAAGTCATTTGAGCCCAAAAAGACAACGGGCAGAGGTGCTGCCTCTATTGCAGGCATAGAACAATTTCAGAGCTCCAAGTCCACAATCTACAGCAAATAATGATGAGCAAAAAGGAAAAAAAGCGACAGGCTGGAAGGGCGAGAAGCCAGAAGAGAAAAAGAAGCCCAGAGAAGATCATGGGCTGAAGATGAATCGCATCTGAAAGGAGCAACTTTGCTTTCAAGTGAGATATGAAAAGCCTCACTCCTAGAGACAATGAGACCACTGGTTACTGGAAACACGCTGCAACAAAACAGTAAATAAAGCAGACTCAGAAAGAACGGATTTTAAACTGAGGTTTCGGGCTCCAGTGTTTAGGTTAGGGAGAGTTTCTGAGCATTTCTACATATAGAAAGTATTAGTATTTGCATGCCCGTTACAGTAAGGAGGCTACGGGAGAAGTAGGGAAGGGGAATGTCCATCGTGACTTGGCTTTTGACTGACATCCAACACAGCAAACAGCCACACAGACTGTCGGGGTCCCCCAGAAGGAAAAAAGGCAATAGAGAATTCCCTTTGGCAAATTTGTATGCCAAAACCAACCCCAAACCCAGTGCTGAAAAGTCATAAAATTCAGGGTGAGAAGCAAAGCCAAAGCCATGGCAGCTATGGAGATCCAAACTCAAGAGCTTGTATTCTTAAAGAGTATCAGTGATGGCATTAGTAGGAAGGAATCACTATTCCCGAAACTGGTCTTGCTGGCACTCTCTGAAGTTTAGGGAACTTAAACCCCAATACTCAAATTTAAATCCTCTTAAATTACAGACAAAAAGCAAACCAATCCCGAGGTTTGCAAAATTTTAGATTAATTTTCAAGTGAGAAGTGTGCTTTGTTTCAGGAAAAAGATTTAAGTAGCTTTTAATTCCTCTGGAAAATTCATGTTTTAAAATGTGTTGCCATGTGTGACTGAAAGACATTTTAAGCAGGAAAATGGAAAGCATTCTACTCCCTAGAAAAAAAAATAAATTTAAGCTTTATTGGACTAACTTGGAATATTATGGCTGCAGTATAATTCAGGAATACAAGAAGCACATTTTTACATTTCAGTTGCAAATTAGGCTCAAAAAAGCAGCAGAAGAAAACCCTCTGTAGAGAAATGAATTGCTCTCCAAAAGACAGGCTATTTTGAAGCCGTAAAAGAGCAGAAAAGCAACAGCGAGCGTCGCATAAGCAGATGCCCTCGCACCTTTCTGTCAGAGTACACACCTGCATAAATAAATATTTAGCCAAACATCAAAATTTATAAAGGAAGCAGCCCACCACTTTACAAAATCAGGCAAAAGCAAATTGAGACTCATTGCAAAGAGCCCTGCCCTGAATACTAATACGTTATTGATACCTCAGGACCGAAAAGCAGCCACATCTCGGGATCCTGAGCAAGCCTCATACATCTGCTGCGGGAGGATCTGACCACGTCTTGATAAAAACCTTATTGCTAAAAATTTCGTGTTATCAGGCAGCTTTTGTAACAGAGGCAAAGGCACAGCTTCCTGGCTAGCAGGGCTTTTCCCTGCGTTTATTCTAATGATACACATTCAATTACTCGAGAAAAGAAAAGAATCAAATCAGAAACATCTGTAGTTTGCCATATAATTACTGGATCTTCCCCATGGAGACTGACCTTTGTAACACTGATACCGGGACCTGAAAGGCTAAATGACAGGATATTCACATGGTTTAAATGTATAACATGATTACAAGGAATTAAATAGGCGCTGTTATTTTCCATCTTGGTTTATGTTAACATAAGCATGGACTTTATGATCTCACGTTTAATCTTTGCGCTCAGTATGTAGTAGCTGAATTTACCCACTATTAGTGGACCCAAACCACTAAAACGCCATGTTTTGATTATATAATAAAGTTGAATACTGGATCCGAGGTTAATATGCAGCCATTACTTTTACCTGTAATAGGAATCTTTTCCACCACGCTTTCTTCCTCGCTCTCATCTTCACACCAGCTTGTGACTTCTGGATGTGAACACACCATAATGAAACACATTTCAAAGTCACAGTGATCAGACTGGTTTGTTTGCTTTTAAGCCCTACTCCCTTTAATTTCTCACTTTTGTTATCTCTTGTTTATTGATCTAAACTATCCATTACCGTTCTTAAAAGAGGCACCTACTGTGAACTTTCCTCGCGTGTGAGGCTACCCTGCCTCTCTGTAGCTTCCAGAGAAAAGGACAAGCTAACCAAATGTCTTAAATAATTTAAGACCCAATGGGATTTAGGAAACAAACAGCCCACAGTAACTCTGCGATCTCGTCCGGCAGCCCGACAGCAGCGGCGTATATCATACCGACCGCGGAAAATTAGTTTAAATCAAAGTCTCCATCTCCTCCGCGGATAAAAGTCGTGTGAATTTAGGAGGCCTTAAGCAGTTTGTTTACATTTGCTGTGTGAAGAGCATTGCAACCTAATTGCCTGTCTCTTCCGGACTTTGATGTAAGGGATGCTCTGAGAGCAGACCGAGCAAGTTGCCATTGCAAGTTATTATGCCGGACTAATATATTACTTCCTTATCTAAAGAAATTAACTGGGTTTTCACAAACGCATTCACCTTCTAAGGCTGAAATGGCACCACACGCACCTTTCTCAGCGTGAACCCTTTTATTTTTCTAATAAAAGGCAACGATTTGTATCCTGCAATTTCCAAACAGTAGACATTTTTTAAATACACACACCCCTATAGGTCTGTTTTTAATAACTGCCACGAGGCTTTTCTGCTCCTGCAGAAAAAAATAATCACAATAGGCATCATTCATTTTCAGAAGTAACAGGAATGACAAACAGTACTGAGATATTTAGGAAAAATCCCCTAAAGTTCATTACAAATATACATTCATTTGCCAGTCACTGTAATACAGTCCCCTGCAGATTTGGATTAAAAAAAAAAAATACGTATATAGAGAAGGATAATAACTTTGAGCACGCAGCTGGACCTTTGAACACTTGTTACCTTGCTCTCCTGCGCCGGTGAGCCGCGTAGCGTGTTTTGCCTGCTTTATTTCCCCACCGTCATTTGGGATCGATGGCAAGCTGCAAGACGATTCATTACTCTGAATAGATGACCTATTCCCACACTCTTCTGGAAGGACCTCTCTCAACACCGGTAGAGCCTGCAGCATTACAAAAAATAAAAATAACCACGGCCCTATTATCCTTCATCTCAAGCATTTTCCAACATACATTTAGGCTAATCTATACTTTGTGGTGTAATCTGTTTCCAGGGTGTTTTTGTTAGATGTTAAATTACCTCCGAGTTAAATCAGCGCTAGCTCAGGAATTGCATTCTGCCTTGAAGTAACACAAACTTTGAATTATCCTTTTAATCAGTAGATTTTCTGGAAATTCTCAGTATTCCGTGCCTTCCACATTCAAGGTAAGCAAAAAAAAAAAAACCTGTATCAAATACGCTGCAACAGCAACAGACCGAAGAGAAATCTCTCCATTTCAGGCTTGCAGCAATAAGGCAAGTTAACCCACAGCATTCTCAATAGCTGCAGCTTAAAACATCACCGAGAGGGATGAAGCTGAAGGCAGAGAACCCGATGCACAGCTTGCCCAAGCTGGCCTCAGCCAGGTGGGGTTCCGATTTTAATCCACGTTCATAAAGTTTGTTCTCTCCCGGCCCTTTGCGGCAGCACTATTCAGACATCCGTAGTTAAACATATTACACAAAAAAATTAAGTTGGAAGCCAGCACCTTTATAGGCAGCTGAGCACGTCGTAAATATGGCTGAGTTAAAAGCAGGGTTAAAATAAAGCAAGCACTTCTTAGGTTACCATCCACCTGTGTTAAAAGTACTGTGACTTTGTAAAGCTCCCAAGAGCAGGAGAAATCATCGCTCCTGGCAATTATTATTTCACAAAGAGCAGCAAAGGCTTTTTGGGCATCCTTCCAATCCCTTTTTTACTTGTAGGGTGTTCCTCTTGGTTTTACTTTGCAACACAATATACGGACTTGAGTCTTTAAAATCTATTAGATTTTCTGCTCTAATTATCTAATTATTTAATAAAACAATAAGCCTTCAGCGACGAGGACACACATCTCAGAGAGAACTCCAGGTTTTGTAACTGACCTAAGAATATGTAACAGTACTTGGAGTCATTAGAAAGTGTTATTCTTCTGCACCTGCCCCCTCCTCATTAATCCATATTTATTCAGGAGCCCAGGATGGCAAATTTTCGGTCTTAAGCAAATAAATCACTGAATTTTTTTTGTTTCTATTAAACTTACATATGGGAAGTGTCCACACAAAACCAACGCAAACAAGCTGCTACTCCATCCAAAAATGGGGATTTTAAGTCTCATTTTCCTAACATAAATAATGCCTTAAATTACAGGCAGGATTGGGAAATTTTTATTATTGAAAGAAATTAATTCCCATGTAGCAGTTTATCTCAGTGTGGATTTTTCACTAGTAGTGAAGTACTAGTACTAGAAGTACTTTGTTTAGCTATTTGCACTATCA
>JAOXJK010000023.1:6273693-6285560 GCA_025774025.1 Xenus cinereus
CACTATCGCCAAATACAAGCCATCAATTAAGCCAACACTACAATTAATCCAGGCAGAAGGAACGGTCCCCGCCAGGGGAACCAAAGCTCAGCATTGAGAGTCACGGGACCAAAACAACTCCGAGGTGGCCAGCATCTCCATCAGGGGCACGAAGGCATCTAACACGCTGCATGAGCCACGTGGGTCTTATTCTTACAGAAGTGTAACTTGGCCGAAAAAGGCACTGGATTCCACAACTTCCACAGCCAAGAGACTATCCCACTGCCCAGAAAAGGCATTTCTACCACACCATCTCCCTATGGCTGGCCCACGTCCAGCAGGAACAATCCCCAGTTTTCGTAACAGGGGTAGTGGGAGAAGACAAAAACTGATAGTAAGAGAACAGAAGACAGAGAAAATTTAGCGATAAGAGACAAGAAAACAGATTCTGTGGAGCACTGGAAGGAGTGAGGTGTTGAAGGCATGGCAGGAGAAGGTGGACCGACTGCTGGTCATCACCAAGCCTCTGAGGACCGCGAGAGCTGATGGGGACAGAGCTGGCAGATTTGACAGGTCTCTTTGTATGGTCAGGAGCTCAAAGACCCCTCCTGCACCTTCACCCTGCTGCCTGGCTGTACAGTACTGTCCTCCAGTGGGGTTCTTGACAGAGGTTTGGTTTTTTTTAAAGCCCTCAGAGAAAAAAAGTCAACAACGTGGGCCAAAAATTCAAACTTTGGAGTCATATTTAAGATCATAAGACACAGATCACTTAGGAGTTTACTACTACATTATATACATCTTTATGGTAAAGCAACTGTTCCTGTACATGCACATTGTGGAATTTATAGGGATCCTGTTCTGTGCAACCTGCTTGGAAATAAGGTGTTTCAGAAGTAGAAGATGCATCCTGCCGTTAAATTTAATTGACTGGATCCACTTAATAGGTAATACAAATGTTAAATCCATATGCATGGGACGTAGTAATAAACAGATTATTACTGCAAATATTCACCCATAAAGCTTGTGTTATTGAGCTTTGACTTTGTAAAAGTTTTTACATGCAATTATAAATTTATGTGCGAAATTTGTTTATCTGTCACTAGTGCAATGATACATTCCTTGCTCGTCTCTTCTACTTGACTGAGTGTTTTAAGGACAGAATACAAATTACTTATCCAGATAGAAGTTACCCTGGCTATAAGTGAAAGTGTACAACTGACTAAAATATTACATCTTCATTATTTGTTTCAAACGCTATTAAAACTAGGATATGGCAAAGCAGTTTGAACTGCCTTTTAATTTCTCATTAGAGGGAAAAAAAAAAAATTTTCTTCAAATTTTTTGGGGGCAGAGCATGGGGCCAACTCCTTACCAGTGGGCTGCCTGGCAGACCTTCCCATTCCCACCACAGGGGTGATGCAGAAGCTGCCAGGACATCTCCTCGGTGCCGGAGTCCCAGTTCTCCTGGCACGGTTGCTACCCCAAGTGCTGGAAGCAGCCGAGATTGGAGCCGAGCCCTGCCCTCCCCGCAGGGCCCGCTGCTCTGAGTTTGCAACAAAAGAGATTGGGGCATTTGCTGGTCTACTGAATGCCAACTTTCTTTTTTTTTTTTTTTGGTGAAAGTTACTTTATAATTTTTTGCATTAACATTTAACAAACTGAGCATGCTGTTGTTTGTAAAATGCCCTGCGTATTCAGTCTACCAAATGCAACTCTGTTTAAAAAAAAAATATTAAAATACATCATTGATGATTAAAAGCTACTAAGCCACAGAGAAAGACAGATGATACAAACCTTGTAATAAATTTGCACCACAGCAAACGTGTAAGCTCGTTTAAATAAGTAACTGGTTTGTGGGGAGGAAAACAGACACGCTCCTGGAGATCTTAAAGAGACTATTCTCTTCTTTGCATGAAGTGCTTGCTGTACATGTTTGCCCTGAGACAACTGAATAACTTGTATTCTCTCCTGACCCACCTAACCATCTCCAAGGCTGATGAATGAACACAGACTGCTTGCGGTTCCCCTTTAAACCCACACACTGGATCACGGTAAGAGCACAGGGCTCATCTTGCCTTAATGGTGCAAATTAGTCTCTAGGGGTCACTGATTTAGATATTCTTAAGTGTAAGTGCCAACCTCATCATCCTGCGACTTCTTGCCAGAAACAAGCAAGCTTCCAAACATCTCCACCACTTCATCTGTGAGCTGAACCTGGTGCTTTTTCAAGAACAAGGCATGGTTGGTCAAGCAAGTCCGCAGTATGTCCACATCCTGCTGCTGGTCTGGCCTGAGAAACAAACATCATTAGCACATAGGAAACTCACACAGGTGCTACTTATTTATCTGGACAAGCAGGCCAACACACAGTGGCAAAACCCATCATACATTTTGTCCTTAATTTGCGCTTTCTTTTAAAAACATCTTAAGTGGAAAAGGTAAGAAATCACTCGTGACTCCTGCAAATGCCAGGAGGACAGGCAGGAGCAATCATCATGTCTGTCCCAAGAGACATTAAACCTTTTCTGCAACCCCTAGTCTCAGCCATGGGCAGATCTCACTCACTCCATCAGGCACTCTGCTGAGCACCCACTTCCCCAGGCCTGACTTTTTTTATTTCCAGAATTATTTTTATCATTTTTGAGCAACAGCGCCTTCCTTTATTTTAAAGCAGAAAATATAAATGCTGCAATCTTGTTTGCCAAAGATGTTTGTTCTTCCAGTTGCTCCAATGAAGTTTCACAGAGGAGTGAATTCCAATTAACTCCACAAGTGTTTGTCCCTAAGAAACCATTCAGGAAATATAACAACGTATTAGTGCTTGCAGGCGTATCAGCCTCGAAAGGAGAACCAGGTATAGTTAAATAGACCATTCTTCAGCGCTCACAAGTGCCCCGATCCTGCTAACACTTGAGCATTGCTGAGCCTGTAACAGGGAAGAAGGTCTAGACAGAAGCTAAATAAGAAAGAATGGAAATTGTTTTCATTACTGCATTAGAGCCCGCTAAAAAAGAAAAAAACAACAATAAAAATCAGTTCTTGCTTGTCCTTGTGGCCTACGCACAGGAAAAAAAAACAAAACATTTTGAATAACTGCAGTTTATTGGTTTTAAAGGCTATATGCATCTTCTGCTTCACAGAAAAATAATTTGCTTCTCAAAATTACATTCCCCATCCTTACGTGCCTGAGATCGCCTTACTCGCGCTGAAGATCACAGAAATTACTGGCAAAGAGGTCTCTGAAGTTAATACATTTCCCTCCCCGCCAGAGCAGCCTGGGGTGGGAGATGCTGCAGACTTGGCGAGACGGGAGGACCCAGCAGAATAAGATTCACCATCAGTGAACGAAAAGGAAAAGAAATGAATTTGTTTAATGTTCTCATTTCAAGTCACACGGCTGCTGCCAAGATGGGTAAAGATCAGCACTCAGATGTCTTTATTTTCCAGTGCAATCAAAGATCTGGCCCTGGGTCTGCTTTCTCTGCGCCAGAGAGGCAGAACAGACTTGGGGAGGAAAGAAAAGAATGCTAATCACACCAACATGCAAGTTTTGTGTCTGCGATACCTGGTTTGCTTTTCATCCACTGCTCTACCTTCAGCATCGAGTGTTTTCTCAGGTAGGAAGCCTCCATTCAGCTCACTCTGTAATAAAGCCCGAAGCTGATGAAGGACAACTGCTTCGCATTCTTCAAGGTCACCTTCTTTCAGACTGCCAGCCCGGTTACAAAAGCTACAAAATAAAGCAGGTATTACATGCGACGTTTATTTAAAGCCCGGCCAGCCAGCATCAGTTTGGAGGCAGAATCTGTAACACTTCTCCTGCCTAATGGGTTAACCAGTTGGACAGCCCAGAGGGAGAAACATCTACGATGCGAAAGATGGAGATCAGGACAGGGAGGTCAAACCCAGCACTTAGAAAACAACAGGTTTAATCTCACACCTTTGTTTTTTGACAGCGAGAGAGGAACCTGTGCACATCCACTTGGTGAAACCACTTCTTGGCCAGGCAGCCCAGCCACGCTGTGGTCAAAGTGGTTATTTTGCAGGAACCCATCTCCAGTGGCAGGCTGGAGGGGACAGGTCAGTTGGGGAACCCTTCCACCGACTTCCCTAGAAACCCTCTAACGATGAAGTGCTTACGAGAATGTTAGTTTATAGAGGCTGACATATAATTTTAAATAAAATTACAAACTCATTCCCAGTTCTTGTAATCAACTGCCTGTGCTACAGCGGGACAGCGAGGCCTCTCTGACCCTGGTTTTGTAAACACATGGGGTTTGGCAATTCCCTTTGCGCATTTACCTCAAAGAAGAAATTATTTTTCTAGTTATTGTTGTCTACCTCAGCGAATCAGGAGGGATCACCTAAGGGATCTGCAGAGCAAGGCTGCAAAAAGTGCTACAAATAGGAAAGAGTATTTGTCGGAGTAATTTGCGTATGCGCTTCTAAGTGCCATATTTCAGCTCTCCAATGACATTAAAACGGTGGAAGGGGAGGGAGGCCTCTTAGCAACTGGCAATGTTTGTTTGCAAGAGCCCGCTTGCTCTTTGCACCAGCCATTTGTCACCGCAAGAGCGAGGACCCCTGGCTCAAATCTCAACAGGTTCCTGCAAAGCTGCTTGGTAACAGCCTCTTGCCATTGCTCACCTGAATTCAATTAGAAGCGTGTAAGCAATCAACAACAAAATTACTACAAGCATTACGCTGGATGTACGGCAGCAAGCAAACAAGGATAAAGGGGATGGGGTTGAGGCACAGGCAGCACTGCCTCCTCCCTGGTTCCTGCCGGCTCTTCGAGGGCAGCAGAGAGAAGAGGCCACGATGCAACATTAACCTGAGCAGCTCCGCCGGCCCCATCGTCCCCTCGCACTTGCCCTGGTACAGCACCCGGTGCTGGGGGCTCCTCCTCACCACCACATCTTCTATCAACTGCAGCGCACGGGAGAGTCCCGCCAGCATCGCGCCGTGCCTGCCAAGGGACAACGAACAAGGCTTGAAGTGACTTGAGCTGCCACAGGTATTTTAAACACGTTCCCGTCACACCAGCTGGAAAAAGCAAACGTCCTCATTTTAGCTTTTCAAAGCAAACGGCAGCAAAAACCGCGTTGCTTGAGCTCTGCGGAGAGGAAAAAAAAGAAAACAAACCAACAAACACATGAGCAAACAAGCCATCCAAAAATCAGCCAGGGCCTAGATGCTGCATCGAAATTACCCTGCTCTGAATAGTTTAATTCCTTCACCTCCACAATTGGAATAAATCTGGTGACCACCTACAGGTACAAGGACATAACTGGGATCTCAGAGGGGTTTTGATGAAGCTGCACCTCTATAATGATGCAAATTAGGACTTAAACATTGAAACAATACATCAGGCTAATCCTTGTACAGAGGTGTAAATGGCTATTCAGGTCCAGCCCGGCTGCCAGCTTTGTTGGGGACTTCCCAGACCAGGTCTCCACCAGCAATGCCCCAGCTGGGCCCAGCCTGCTGAGCCCCACGTGTGAAGGAAAGATTTCCCCCCCCCTCCAACCCCCGTATGTAAAAGCTGACATATTTATACAGTTAACCTTGGTTTGTGCTCCTTCAAGTGAAAAGCTCTGCTCATGAAAGCTTGCATCATTTCTGCAATCATGTGCAGCTATACTGGAAGTTGTGTTTTCCATCAGACTGTTGAGCAACAGTGAACAATGAAGTGGGAGCTGCCGTGCATTTAGTCGAGTTTCCTAGACGTTTAATAAGCAAAACAATACCAGGGAGATCACATATGCAGTTAAACAGTGCTTTTTCTTTTCCCCCAGTCTTACAAACCCTGTATTTTAGCGGCCGGCCAGTTTCCCATTGTTTTCCTCCCACTGGGTGGTCCTTCCAGGGTGCCACTCGAGAGGGATACAATAATAAAAAGGGAAGGGGAAGGAAGGGACACCAACATAAAGAAAAACAAAATGTATGACAATCTGCAGCAGGCTACGGATCAGAGGTCAGCAAACAAGAGGTCCTTCTCTTTTACAGGTTGCTTCCTGGAAACAGTCTGATTAAGCTGACAGCTTGAATTATGTGTTACATTTTGTAATGCACAATCCATCTGTGCTAAGTCCTCTTCAATGCAGCTGAAGCAGCACAGGCATAAGCTCTGCCTTTTTCCACCCCCTCAGCATAGGCCTTAAAATAGTCATCATCTTTCTCTGTGCTAATTCTCAGAGACCCTCTCCCCCCCCCCACCTCCCACTCCCTGGGTTTAAGCCCTCAAAGAAAGGGCCGGGTGCTATAAGGAATGGTAAGAGGATACGGAGCATTTCACCTCCGGTTCAGCAGCTCAGACCGGCAACAAGCAACCAAGGAGCAGAGCTATCAGGTGGCTTCACCTGGCGGGAAGGGGAGATGGGGTGCCACTCGAACACGGCAGGAAAAGCCACCCGCTTGCCAGCACGGTCTGCTGGGCCGCAGACCCAAACAGAAAATACGCAGCCCCAGGCTCTCGCGCGGGGCTGAGCTGCCGGGACGAGTCTGAAGATGCAGGCGTACAACCTCTATCGATGGGGAGTACTGCTGGGTGGGAGCAAACACAGAATTTAGTTATTAAAAAGGATGATTTTGGAAAATAAGGGAGCAAAATCACAGCCCCCCCCGTTGTGAACCGCGGCCAAGGCGCAAAGCTTATACTAAACAACCTTTTATAGCAACATCGCTTTCCTTTGGTTAATAACCTAATGATGTTATCATGATAACCATTCCTCTAGCTGGAAAAGGCAGTTTGAAATTAGGCTGAACTCACCCAGAGGTAAAATATGACTTGCAAACGCTTACTGTGGGGAAAACAACCCAGAACTGCTATTTCTGCAGTAAGATAGGAAAGGCATTTTCTCAAAAAAAAAAAATAATATCAACTTGTGATTTCTTAACATGGAACAAGGATTTTGCTTTGCCTTTCGAGTGAGCTATGATCCCTGCACATGACAGCTCCTTTCCCCTCCATCACTCGTACTAGTTTCAAATAAGACACCAAAAGCATACAAACGGCCCAAAGATGACAGGTGAGAAACAATACTTTGTTTGGATGCCACAGCAGTGACACTTCTGCGTTGGGAAAGTCCAAGCTACAGATATTTTAATTTAGAACAACAAACAGAAATAGTTTTGCAAAATTTCTGCATGTTTCTCCAGCCAGCATAGGCATTTCCTAAGAGAAAAACACATGGATGGAAGGGACTTCACAAGGCCTGTGGTATTATTCATTCTGTGAATCTGGCATGATACATTCAGACCAGAAAAGCTGCATTCTCATAGTTTGTGTAATTCATATAATTGAAATTCATGTGCTAATTACTTGGAAACTCTCCCCAAGATTTTCAGCTCCTGAATTATTTTGCAAGACTCAAGTGTGCACGCTGAATTTCACGTGTATTGGAAAGATTAACTTGGAAAGCCCACCTGGTTATAAGTGCAACAATGGAAAAGGCTGCTTATCCCTCCACAAGACCTTCTGTGTCTGCCGTTTTTGAAATTTTATCTGCGTTTTAATTCTCAGGTAAAACAAATTAAAATTTGTCTCTTTTCTGCAGAAACAGCTAACAGTGGCGATCCCACTTCCATGGCCTTGAGAAACAGAGGTATTCAGCTCGGCATAATCCAAGGGGAAACCTCCACATTCTGGTTTCAGCCATACTCTAGAGATAATGCGAGCAGTGAAACCTTTCGTATAATTTAGCCGGGCTTCAAGAGCATTGCACAATATTTTCATCAGTTTATGAACAACGAGGCATCACTAGCGTTGACAGGGACAGAACAAAAGGTTAAATTACCATCACTCAGCTATGACTTCTCTAGCAAAGACAGGCACTCTATGCAACTTCCCTACAAAGTGTTATGATTAACAGGTGTTATACAAAAGAAAAACTGGTTAAAAGCTATTTAGATGTAAATTAGATGATGTTTCCATAGCAAGCAGTCTGATGCAAATGTGAAATGATAAAGTTACAGAAGTGTATATTGATGGCTGCTAGTTTCTGCTCAACTACCATCTATTAAAATACAAACTAATATTAAAATCAGTACCTAAGACAACATGACTGTAACTGTAGGAAGAATAGATGCGTTAAGCAGATTTAAAAGCTGCAAACAACCAAAAAGGAACAAAACTAGCCAACAAAAGAGTACTCCTCAGGGGTAAAAACGCTGGTTTGTTTTGTATGTGGTCTCTCCCCAATGTATAGCCATCAGCTAACCACCCTGTACCTAGCTAACCACTCCAGCTACAAGCATTTTGCACGTGAACGGTACCCACACAAGGTAGGGAGATCCAAGGGGAGCAACACCTGCTGGAACCCAGCATGTGCCTGCAGAAAAGCCTTTGATATTTCTTTTGTGACTGGGGGCAGGAAAAAGCTGGTGAGGAGGGAAAAGGGTGTTGAGGATACCAGAGAACCCAGAAACAGAAGCATGCACTAAGGGAGAGCAGGCAGGAGAAAGGCAGCAGTCATATGTCCCAAAATTGTGGGGTTGGGCAGTGGTAGGATGGCTGGGAGAAAGGGGACGTGGACATGAAGCACTAGAGACAGAACTGGCAACAACCTGACTTTCAGAAGAACGAAGAGACAGGAGATAAAGATGGGTGGGATGCTGCTGCAGCAGCAACGGGGCACGACAAGGTGAGGACCCAGGAAGGGATGATGGCATAGGACTGTTCAAGCACAGCAAGGGAGCAAAGTCAGCCCTCCCAAGCAACCCAGGCAAACTCCTTGGATCATCTCATGGTGAGTATCGCTCTGCCGGGATGGGGATGAGCTCCCCTGTCTTACGAGGGCATTGCAAGGCTGAAAATCCAGCTGTGATTGCTATTACAGGTGATACTCTGGTATTGCACTCGTTGTTGGCAATAAAACCCTACCACGTCCACACAGTGGCAGAGGACAAGCTGTGCATCTCTGTGTTGTGCTTTGCTTATTTTCTCTCTGCCGTTTCCAAACAAAACGCTCATGAAATTTATCCCACTGGAAATGCTAACCCACACAAAACGTGCTGTTTAGTAAGTCATCGATACTATTAAATGAACTTGTCGAAACAAAATGTGGTAAAACTTAAATCGTGTCTATTGCATTTTAACAACAAACATACTTACCTCCTCCAAGTCTGAGCTGAATGAGATAACTGTAGCCGTTTAACCACTAGCACAGAGGGAGTGAGATGCTAAATAAGTAAGAATTTTGCCCACCTGAACGCAAGCTTTAGTACCATGTATCAGCCAGGCTGCGAAAACAGCCTCCAGGGTATATGCTAATGAATTTGAGTATCGGCAGAGAGAAAATACAGAAGGACATACCTGTCTGGTGCTGAGCTGACCTCCTGCACTGCGTGAAGGTCTGGTGGTTGCAGCATGGAGCCCTCTGCGGTACAGGCATCGCTGCCCCGCTCCCCGCTGGCCCCTGGCAAGGCCGTCCCCTGCAGCATGCCGGGAGCGCTCGGCATCACTTCCACTGGGAGCTCAGCGCTGCTCTCCCAGCTTGCCTCCTTAGAAGTCCACCAGTTAGCGAGGCAAGACTTTGGTCCTGTAAAAAAATAATAATAATAAATCATTCCCAAAACATTACTAGGTCAAGAAGGACACCACAGCATAGAGAATCAAACTAAGATTACCTATGCTGCTTGTTCACCTCTTCCGCTTACGCGCGATCAAGTATCCCTCTGCTCTCCCTTCACTTTGGGTTTCCCTGCCCACGGCCCCGTGTCCTTCTGCGCTCCTCTCGCAAGGGGGAGTCCGGGAAGGCTCCAGCCTCCGTGCCCATGCCTTTTGGGTTCGCAGCTCTCCAACGGGAGACAAACCTAGCACTCCTCACAAACTGTCACAAGCCACGAAGACCAGCTACTGCATTAAACCATCTCCGGAGGAATGATGAAACAGAAAAGCTGGAAAAAGCTTTTCGTAGGGGGAAAAGCCTGCACCTGAACAGGCTACTATTGTACACGTTTTTTAAACCTTGCAGAAGAAACACATGCCTGGAGGCTTTTAAACTCTGCACATTAATTGCCTTCTCTAAAAGAGGAGAGTACAGGGCTGAACTGTGCTTTTAAGACGACAGATACATGCTACTTATCTTCTTATAGAATGCCAACAGTTAATGGAGCAGCTAGTGCTGTAACACCATAAACCAGATTAGTATTGCTACAGAAATTCCCAGCTTCACATCAAACTCGCCATGGGTTTAAATTAACCAGTGTTTGCACACCTGCTAACACTACAGCACCCAGCGTTTCTGCTTGCCTTGGTCACGGAATTTCACTGGAACCGAATCACTTAAGGTTTATGCCAAACAGCAGCTGATGCCAGGATCCAAACTGATGCCTTGTTTCCAAATTTGTGAAGCAAGTCTGTGCAACAGAAATGTCACTACTGCACTTGCTGGGAAATGAGGATAGAGAGGAACAGAATTTTGATCTTCAATTTGCGGGGGGCGGAGGGGGGGAGAAAAGGGCCATTTCCTTGCTTCTTTAACCAGCGGGAAAACAGATTTGTTCCTTTCTATATTTTGTGCTGCCACTGCCAAGCAGCGGCCAGGGAGCAGCAGGAAAGGCTGGCAAGCACCACTCTGCAGCGGCCCGGCAGCGGAGCCTGGCGTGTGCTCGCTCCTAGTATGGGACAGCCAAGCATCTTCATCAGCTCTCACCATTTGCAGCGTGGAAGGTCAAGCTTAGGAGAGCTGGAATAAGCCAGTACCCTCCACACATTCAAACCTGGACCGCATAGTCCGTTCGCTACGCGACACGCGTTTGGCAAAAGGATATCAAAAGCCCCCCGGGCAGCCCGAGGCGATTACTGTGCCATTTGACAAAAAGCTCATTTTGATTTTGAACCCAACTGCACAGTTTCTGTGAAGGTAGAGATACCGCATTCCAGATATTAAATGGGTATTTCTTTCCCAGACACGATGCTGGCCACCTCAGCCTTTCCCCGTGGGGAGGAACCGGTGCTCTGCAGAGCCACAGGCAGAACCTGGGGCTAACGTAAGCCAGGCTGGACTCGTCTCCTTCCAGTGCCAGAAAGGACATACTTTCATTAAAATAAAGAAGTGGCAAATACATCACATGAAAGAAAATGAGAGGCAAATAAATTGCTTAGAGAAAGAAAAAGGAATGGAAAAAAAAAAACACAACAAAAAACAAGAAAGAGGATGTCAGAAAAACCCGAAAAACCCCAAGAAGTAGCACAGAAGAGCAACTGATGGGGATGCCAGCTTTCATCTATAAAGAAAGCCACAATCGTTACAGGAGAGCAGGGTTGCCACCAGTTTCCATTATAAATAGCTCCATTTTAGCAATTGTTATGGGGCTTAGAAAACTAGTTTAAAGTTGAAGAAAATTGCTATGTTAACTGGCAAAGCATGGGAGAGTATTTCTGCAAGGTCTTAAAAAAGGGATAAACTGGTACTTAGTGACAAATCTTTCACCGTGACTTCAAAAACAAGTCCATTATCTTACTTCAAAGTAACCAAGCCAGTAAAACAGGAGAGAGCACATTTTGCCAAGATGGGGAAAACAAAACAAAAAAAAGGAATAAGAAGCTGGAACACGGCCTTCAAGGGCAGCACGTCTCATCCCAGAGGAAAAGCATCTTGGCTGGGAGGTATGCACCACCTTTCTCAGGAAAGTCCGGAACAAGGCAGAGAACCCACACTGAGGAGGAGTTAATCAGAGACATACAGAGACATACCCATCCTCAGTCTACATTGCCAAATCCCAGTTTGGGAAATGGGTGAATTATTTGGCACAAGCATCTGAGGGAGAAGGAAATCATTGAAAAGAGTTGGAAGGGACCTGAGAGATCATCGAGTTCCAAGCCCCCTGCCCTGGGCAGGGACACCTCCCACCAGACCAGGTTGCTCAAAGCCCCATCCAGC
>JAOXJK010000023.1:6295267-6311538 GCA_025774025.1 Xenus cinereus
CTCTCTGGACCTGCTGGTCACACTCGTCCTGATGCCCCCCAGGATGCCGTTGGCCTTCTTGGCCACAGGGGCACATTGTTGGCTCATGGGCATCCTGTTGTCCACCAGGACTCCCGGGTCTTTCTCCTCAGAGCTGCTCTCCAGCAGGTCAGCCCCCAACCTGTACTGGTGCAGGGGGCTATTTCTCCTCCATTATACAACTGACAGGGTGTCTCTTATTTGACTTCACATTTAAATAGGGGTTTGGTGTTCAAAAGCATATTTAAAAACTCTTGTAATTTTGTTTCAAATGGATTATGTTTTAGTCATATCACATTAAATCAAAATGAAAATTGTATTTAGAAGATCGTGCTCTGAAGGTCATACAAATGGTGACATTAAGGCTGCAGTTTCACAACTGCTTTAAGCCAACCTAAATCCATACTGCCACCAGAAAAGGCATCGCACTTGAAGCCTTTCTTTTTTGTTCCAATGCTATCTGCTATGTGGCCACATGACAAATTAGGCCAAGAGTAATCCAGCTGAAAATCCATCTAAATCAGTTCTTACCCACTCAAAAAAACAGATTCCCTTCAGCCAGACCTATTTTCTTATCTGATTAGAGGGCAGCCACACATGTGCTAGTGCCAGCAAAGAGAAAATGTGAACCAGAGGCCATCAGGAGCATCTTTTGGTCTCACTCTACCTACAGGTCTACTTAAATCAGTTGTGGAACTGAAACCTAAATCCCCCAAAGCTGCCAATATTTTCAGAGAAATTTCAACTCAAACCCTGTTAGAGTAAAAAAAAAAATAAATCAAATTAAACCACAAAACAAAGTACATGTGATGCTTCCCCACCTGTTCAGGCTTTTTTTTTCCCCCTTTCTTAAATTTAGGTCTTTATTTTCTAATTTAAAGGCCTTCTTTCAGAAGAGGACTTCCTAAGGGATTGATCATTATTGCAACGAGTCCTCAGTCCCTTGAGATGAGATAGAAAAGTCACCCCTATGAGCTTTACAAAGCACATTTGAGGAAAGGAACACTGGATGAGATGCTTTTCAGCCCTCTTTTGTGGTTGGGTTTTTATGTTATTTTTTCAGACTGTGTATGCATTTTACGTTAAATTGATAACGCAGAAAAAATACAGGCAGCAAGACCAGAACCTGGAATATTCTTTAGGAATTCCTAGAACTTTCAGACTTTCTATGACCCTAGGACTTTCTAGGATGAACTATGCTACAGCGATTTTGTAAAAGTTGCATAAAACCAGCTTGCATGTTAGTTATTATTAACTACTATAATAAAATTTCAGTATTAATAGAATAAGATCGTTATGTTATTGCTAAAGTTATTTAATCAATAACTTAGAGACATGAACCTTACATTATACTTAACATTTGAATATACGTTTATTGTCGTAAGAAAGCTTCAAGACAACATTCTAAAAGCATCCCATGATATCTAAGTCTTTGTAATTAAAATAAAACAACCTATAAGAAGCTTTTAAGGCTTACAGGTATGCATCAGACCCCATGTATTCCATCAGTTTTCTTTCTAATTCCAGCCTTTTGGCTTCACTGGAAGAAAACAAACAACATATAGTAAGATAAAACTATTTCACACTTTAAATTCTCAAAATGCAAGAAACAAAGCATTTCACAGAACCTTACCTTTTCAGAGCAGACAGTACATTTTTCCCAGATTGGTAGTCTTACAGACTAATCTGCCAGCCAATCTTAGCACAAAAAAAAAAATAACCCAAACCCAAGGCAACAAAAAACAAACCTCAAAGCTTTTGCTTCTTTGCTCCTCATTGGAAAAAGGGCTAGGCTGTTCTGGAAGGAAAAGATGCTTGAGCACATATATATCCACACAAGAGACACCAAAATAGCCAGAGAGTTTTGTCCAGCTATAACTGCTGTTCCAAGTCCCTCTCCAGGAGCCCTGAGAAAGGCTTTAAACCCCGAGACTGGCAGTTCATGAGTTCATCTCTCCCTTCCTTCCCCGCTCCAAGTCCCAGAGCAGACAACTTTCAATGCAGGAAATAGTTAGCTGAACTTGTTCAAATGAACAGCTCCCCAGAACTTCTCGCAGGAATCTATCAACACACTAAAAAACATCCAAAAAATCTAAACTCTTTCCAGGCTTACAGACACAATGTATTTTATTCAGCAATTTGAACTTAAAATCAAGTACATATTTCACACTTGTGCATTAAAGCCAGGTACATCTAGAGATATGCTAGCACTACCTGCCAGAACTTACTAAAGGGTAACAGATATAAGTAACCATCAAAAATATTTATGGTTGTGAAAATGCTATGGGACCATCTGTATCTGCCAAAAGCAACGTAAGGGTATAGACCCATGGGGATGATCAGGCTGCTTAAGAACAAACTCCCTGCCTCACCTGCAATCTATTTCAAAGAGAATCTATTTTCAGGAAGGAAAAAAAAAAGGGGGGGGCAAAGCTGATCTAATTTAATAATTATAAATTGCATCTGAAGATGAGCAGCCATTCCATGAGCAAAAAAAAAATTAAAATAATCAGTTGATATAACAGAAGCTTCTAGTACATTTTCACATTAAAAACCCTGCAACAATCAAAGCAAATACACCAAGTTGCTTATTAAAAACTAATATCAAATTCCTTTTAGCCAGGAAGGCTGCGTGCGTGCAAGCGATACGGGCAGACGCATGAGAGTGCGTGCACCAATATGGCTAGGCGTGCTTACCTACGGGTTTGTGCACTCCCCTACAAACACATCCATGTCATAGCCACACACATTTGCCTCCTCCCAGTTGCCCTGCACAGAGGAAAGCAAGGTAAAAAAAAAAAACCCCAATCTTTCTGCTTAGTCTGAGAGATCAAGGCATGCATTTTATCCATCTGATCCTGCCACTGTCTGAAACAAGATTAGGTTTTCATGTCATGTATGCAATTTAAAAGCCACGCTTCATCTGGGATCTCATCCTTTCAATTTCCTTTTACATGACGGACAGCTAAGCAAAAGCAGATTTCAAGATCTTGTTTTTACACTTCTAGAAGTAATTTTCATGACTCAATGAAGAACACTGATATCCTGATGGATGTAAAAGCCGATGGATGTGAACAGCCATTGGCTCCAATCCTATTTCTGACTCTGATACCACAGGTAGCACATCACATTCCCTAGCTCCTCAAAGATTGTTTCCTTTCTACCAGCGTGGTTTTTCAGCATCCCATTCATTAGGCTGTGCTACAGCTATTTAGACAGCACATGAATATATAAGTAGGGTGTTCTCAAGGCAAGACAAAGCAGTACAAAAAAACCACCAGGTAAGAGCCTCTCAGCGTTTGAGTATCGTCATTATGGATGCCTAAAATGGTTACTGCACAGCTTGTGGTGTTTTACGACACGGCTCTGTGCAAACACTGAATTAGAGGCAATCAAGACTTTACTTGTAGATTTGCTGCTTGCCCAGGTTCTGGTAAGGCTCTAACACAGTGTCTGTGTGTCAGTGACAGAAGTGAAGCTTGAAGGGATCACTCCAGCCACTCCATTGCACCACCACCTCCTTTTTACGTGAAAAAACAAAGCTCTCTCCCTGAAACCTTCATTCGTTCACACCATTTTGCATTAGGTTAAAGTGACACAAAAAGTCAGGTATCGGCTTTTTCCTCAAATGGGCAAAAGTAGCACACTTCAGAACTTTTTAAAGATCCAGGTGGCTCTTTTTCAAACAACCACGAATCTTCAGTCTACAGAGAAAGAGCGTTAGTTTGGGATTTGAGAACAGAATTAAATTCCCTGGTCAGCAACAAGCTCGCTCTAATCTCTGGCATTCCACCAGGCATCGATCTCTCGTGATATTTGATCCCTCACCTCCCATTTAAGCCAGCAGGACTAAGATGCCTCAATATTTTTGAGATATCAGGCCTTAGTCTCTTTGTGTTCCGCATCCGTAATGTAGGAAGAGCAGTACTACTGCCATGATACCCTGTTGAGATAAGTACATAGAAAATTGTGCAACACTCGGGCACAATGCAATCTTCCCATAAAAGTAAGAAACATCGTTTTTACAGTTGTTTTTCTACGCTAGTCTGGCATTAAATCAACTGTTGAGCACTGAGCTGCATCCACACAGCCCAGAGCCTGCTCAAGCCTTAGCCAACTGCACTCGCCCCCAGGGAATGCTTAGAGGGGGCCCGTTTAGCATCATCTTCTACATAAAACTGATACCAGGCAGATTTTTCTGAAACTAATAATCCTACCTGGTTTACATTCACTGTTCAGGACATCTTACTATTTGTACACGTTTACTGGAAATCACCCTTAGCGTGAAGCATCTGGCCTCACCATCCGAAAAGCAGAGCTAATTGCAAAGTTAGTCACCGTGTTAAGTGCAGCACTTAACTATATAATTTATTTACTTCATGGCCCACACTGCCCAAACCCTGCCTTTCTCACCAGCAACCGCTGAAGATTAAGTACTGAGTAATCACAACGTGGTCAGGTGTGTATAAAACACAGAAGGTAAACTCTCTGCCCCATTTCACTTATTATCTTAGACACCTCAAACCTAATTCTTTATAATTTTGCACACAACACAGATACCACTGACGTGCATAACAGAGACCTACGCATGCAGTAATTTTTATATTTAGATTGGACAAAGTACCAGCATTAGGAAATAAAATATGGCCAATGAAGTCTAGCATGTTATTTAAGGTACAGTTATGGGGCTTACTTTGCACGAGTCTCAGAAGTTTACTATCTGATGGCTAATTTCTCAAGCACTTCAGAACTCAAGTATTTAAAGAAAAAACAGATTTAGGAGAACAGGTGGAAAAGAAGTATTCATGAGAACTCCCTTCCAGCTCACCACGAGTCAGATGGGGGACATAACCAAGCAGCAGCTTCCTCTACCACACTCAAGCTCTTGCACGTACCCCTTATTAGTAGTGGCTCATCGTTTGCTTAAGCACAACTGTGAACTGAAAGCAGGACTGCAGTGGGGAGTGAAACAGCTGTCAGGTACTTCAGGTCTTAGAACAGGCAACTTGAAATTAGATCAATGCAGCATTGCGGAGTGGGACATAAAAAGCTGAAATTCTCCAGTGATATAACAAAAGTTTTTGTATTTTCTACTTTAAAGAGTTGTTTAGATGAAAGGTATCACTTCAAGAAATTATGGAGAGACAACTGCCTCTGCAGCACAATTCCCAGAGGCAGCAGAAACATACAACTTGCAGTCCAGCATAAAAATTACTCCTTGTTTGTCAACACCACCAAGTACAAATATATGTTTTATTTTCTATCTATTCTGTACATACAATATAAGTGTACCAGGCAGAAAAGGTCTATTTATTATCACAAGACCTGTTAAGCTGGGTCTCCAAAGGAAACAAAGCTTCTGCAATCATGCTGTCTGTTTGCCTGTAATTACCTTTCCCCAAGTAACTCCTGAACCTTTTGGTGCAACCAGATTAGAGAAGCTAACATCTGAAATGTATTATGCTCCCTGAGGTTTTGGAGGAGCTGAAGAAACCCATTCATGCAGCCTGAGCTCAGCCATAAGCTCAGACAACAGAGAAGCTACAAAAGAGTGACTAAACTTCATGGAGACCAGGCTCTCCAGAGGCACAAGACACATGTACTCCTAACACGAGAGTCATCCGGACACAACAGCACAGTTTAAAGCAACACGCAGTTTATAACACTCAGATTTTAATCTTCCCTCTCCCTTCATTTTCTAATGCCACAATTTAGATCAAGTGTCTTCCCTATCTAGGGCTCACATCTTTAATAATTTCTATACAATAAAAATATTCTGTGTATATCCTTATCCAGCTTTTTAAACAGCAAATTATTCCCATTTTGTCTGCCAGTGATATTCCAGACCAGAACAGGGTATTAGCAAAGATATATAGAGCATTTCTGTAAAAGCACTATCTACATGCAAGTTTAGATTCTCACTGCCATGGTGTTATTATTTCTGCTAATTCTGGATGTTTGAGACACTAGCATGAGACCCAGAAAATCAAAGTCTTCTGTATTAGACAGAAAACAGGTACTACTTAAAGAGCAACTTCATAACAGTATACCGTAAATGATCTCGAGAGACTTCCTCCGGCCAGAAAAAAAAAAAGTGCTAATTGACACCAATTACTGTAGTTATTGCAGTGAGTAACAGGCCGGGAGCATCGTTAATTGCACACAGCTTCAGAGGAACTGCCTGGTGATTGAGATCCCACAAGCCAAAGCCCCTTCAGAAAGCTTGCATCACCACTCACACTTGCTTTTTTCCTGAAGTCAGAACCCCGTGAAGCATCCATAAATTGGAACACCTAAAGTAACTTTTTTAAAAAGATAAAAAAAGATGTCTGTAGGAGAAACATCTGTACATGTCCATTCATCAGCTAGCCAGCTCTGAAACATCAGCATCTATATTATTTGCTTGTTTGCTTAAAGTAACGAGTCATTTTTAACTACCACCAGAAGTGCTCGGACAAGCAGTAACAGGTCTGCAGTGCTTTTAGAAGCCACCCGATATGCTCATACAGAAGTCATACAGCACAACGAGCAGGAACATTGAGATCAAGTGTTACTGATAAGCTAGCTTTAAGTCCACACGCAATATGTAACCATCTGTAAAAAAAAAAATAAAGCAGAAGGAGGTGACAGAAGTGCCCTGTGTGAGACACTGCAGGAGACCCTGCACTATTCACCCCACCCCCGCAGAAAGCCCCCCGGGGGACGACATCCCAAAAGCACCCCACAAACCCCGTTCCGTTTCTCCCGGAGCGCAGCTGTCGCATTTCCCAGGAAGGCGGGAGCCCGCCTCCCCCGTCCCTCTCAGGTGAGAGAGCCGGCAGCTGCCCCCCCGGGGCACAGGGGAGACCTCTCCTCCCCTCCCGGGTGAGGGGAGCCCAGGCCCACCGCGGGCACCCAGGGGGGCCTGGCGGGCAGGCCGGGCGCGGCGCGGCCGCTCCGGGGAAAGGGAATGGCGGCAGAGGGGCGTGCGGTCTCCTCACCTGCGGCGAAGGCTCTCCAGGAGGCTGCCGAGCCCCCGACAGCAAGCGTGGCCGGGCCGGGGGGCACCGGGAGCGACCGGAGCGGGCCCGCTCATGCCGCCCTGTTTACGCCGGTGGCCAGAGCGACGGCTCCCGGCATGCACCGCGGCGGCCCCGCCCCGGAAGTCCCCCCCGAGCGCGTTGCCATGGGGACAGGGCGGGGGGGGAAGCCTGTGTCGGCCTCTCGGCGCCTTGATGGCTTTTTTTTAAGCTTTTGAGGCATTTTGAAGCTTTTAATGGCTTAAAAACATGTCCAGAGGGAGAGCGTTGCTTGTGGGGGAGACGGTGGGCGTGCTGCTCAGAGCTGTGAGAGGGCCCCCCGCCCTTGTGCTGGAAGTCTGCGGAGGGAGTTTGGGGACTCTTGAGATTTCAAGCATTGATTCCTAAATTATTACCTCATACGTTCATATAGTATGATTAAATCTGTTAATTTAGGCATTGCTACAGCAGCTAAAATGGCCGTTGTGCCCAGTCAAGTCTGCAGGGCAGTGCTGAGGAGAACTGGGCCCAGCCTCTTCAGCCGCCTGGGGCACGGCAGGAATCTCCGTGTCTCTGGAAAAGGGGGGAAAAAGGACTTTGCAAGAATCACGGAATTGTTGGAGTTAGAAGGGACCTTCTAGAGATCATGTAGTCCAACTCATGACCAGGGTTGCCCAGAGCACATCGCTCAGGACGGCATCCAGGTGGGGCTCGAAGATCTCCAGAGAAGGGGACTCCACACCCTCCCTGGGCAGCCTCTTCCAGGGCTCTGCCACCCTCACCCCAAAGAAGGTTAATTCCAAAAATAATTGTGAGCTGCTGGATGATTACAAAAACGAGGCCCCTCCTTTGGTAGCCTGGTTTGCTGCGTTTATTGTATACCAGAAAACTACCCAGAAAAACACAAATGGCTTCTTCCCATTTGTATATAAATCAATAAAAATTCTCGATTCCTCCTCCTCTGAATCGCCGCTTTCTCTAGCTGGCAAATCCCTGCGATGTTGTCTCACCGAAATCCATTGGGACAGTGGAAAAAGCCATAGCACCCTTGACAAACTCCCCGCTTAAATCCTCACCTGGTAAACAAAGCAGAAAAGCAAAGCACTTTATTTATTTTTTTAATTTTCAGATACAAACTTAGATCCTTTTGAAAGGAAGTTGCCGAATTAGCACTTAAATCCCAGGGCCCCAGTAAAGAAAGTTCAAATACGGCGAGAGTATTTGAATTTAAGGAGAAGAAATGCTACATCAGTAGGCAAAATTGCGGATAGCTACGAAATGCTTAAGCGCAATTAGAACAGCAATCAGGATACAATTAGTACAAGATCATCATCATAATTACCCTTCATTAGAACTTCTGTCCGAGGACTGCCACATGAAAGCATCAGCTGCAGTTGCGAGGTGGCCACAGCATGGCTAGGAGATGGCTCCAGCCATGTGCCAGTGCCAGGGGGCTCGGGGGGGGCTCAAGAGCATCAGGGTGAGCTTTTGGGCTTGGGGTTCCTCCGCCAGGTTTGGGGCGTCATTTGTGTTTTTCAACACCTTTCAGCCTCAAACTCGGATAAACCAAATTTAAATGTAAAGTAAAAAACCTTTGCTGAATTGATGTAGCGGTACTTAACAGTCCCCAAATTAGCTTCTGTCGCTTGAATAACCATAGCTGCTGTCTGGCTTAGCCTTTGCATGTCTGCTATAAATAAATGGCTCACTAAGATATGGAAGGCTTTAGCTCATGTAAGAGCTTACCTACTCAAGAAAACGCACAGGCAAAGGATTTGCAGATTTGGGAGCCTTTTATTATTGAATTCACATAAAACGCACTCAAAATAGGAGCCGTACTGTTCTCGCTCACTCTATTGAAAGCAAAGACGTGTCGTGGAGGTGTTCATCACAGCACGAGTTCACATCTTCACAAGAACTGACAGGTGAAATCTGGGTCAGAGCTTGTCGAAATTTCCAAAGTTGCTCATTTTTTTTTTCCCCCAGATCCTGACTTTGCAACCCGGGTCCACCACAGCTTGCCCTTTGCTTTAAAAATACATAGGGGGGAAAAAAATGGCGCTTTGGCATCTCAGCTGCGGGCACAATCCCCTGCTCTCCTTGAAGTTACTTGTAGTACTGCGACTTCTCTGGAGCCTTTGTATCAGCATGATGTTCCTGCTCAGTCATGGGGGCAAATAAAATGGAAATAAAAAGGTTTTCATGGTTGCTTCATAGTTGAATTGCTTTTTTTTTTTTTCCCCCCAGAGGGTCCCCTCGTAACGGCTCTCATTGCTAATATCTACCTCTAAATAAATGGTCTCCTCTTTGACGCCCAGGTGAGAAACTAAAAACTTGTTATTTCAGAATGTCAGCCGTGAACCTGTCGGGCTGACACGGATTTTGAATGCATCGCTGATTGTCAGTGCAGGAAACTGTTGAATGCTGCATGAACAAGAAAACACTTTCATATACTACAAATTTGTTATTTTTCAAAACAGGCGAAGAATCTGGCTTTCTTAAGCCTGTTCCAGCGACACACCAGGTTTGGTTCTGGAAGACTAAACGGCTTTTGAAAAATATTTGTGCTTGCTAAAATAATATCGGAAACATTCAAACGCTTCTAGTGCTATCTGAAATTATGAGCGTACATTATATTTACTCACTGGAAAAGCCTTATTCCCGAACTAAGATTTCCAGGTTTCAGTTGGAGGGGGTTGATCTCCACCTGACGGCTGAGTGCAGGAGCTGACGTTCATAGGACTGCACAGTTTATTTCTTCGGGGAGCCTTTCCAACCCTGATAGTTTTGTTGGGGTTTTTTGTTGGTTTTTTTGGTAAGTTATGGAGCACTTGTGAGGGGCGGGGGGCTCAAGGGCGCTCGGTTGCCCGGTGGCGCAGGAGCTGCTCAGGAGGAGGTGGACTGCTCAGCATCTCCCCGCCGAGGCACCGACCTGGAGAGGCTGCCCACTCCCACGGCATCTCTTGCTCCAAACAAACCTCTTATTTGGGGAAAACGGGCAAGGGACGGCAGAGGGTCCTTAAATTGGGGAGGAGCTAGGAAGGAGCGTTAGGGGTCATGGTGACGAACTGAGGAGATGGTGGCAAAAGGGTCCCCGGTGGAGAAGAGAGAGCAGAAGGGGATCAGGGGGGCACGTAACCCTGACAGGGATGGTGCTGACCTGGCCTCAGCAGTCCCAGCACTGCGGGCAGTAGGAAGGAGCAGGAAAAACGTAGAAGGAAAGCCAAAGTAGAAGAAAGAAAAGCAGGCAGGGTTAAACACTCTGATGTTTTCTTACACAAAAAAAAAAAGTAAGGAAATAAGGGGGCTTAGCCTGGTCCCCCCAGTACGCTTTCATTTTGTTCCTCTGGCCTCTGTGGTCCTTGTCTGGGTGCAGGGTGTGCGTTCACCCTCTGTAGCCCCAGGCCCGCGACGTGCTCCCCTGCGCTGACACTGATGGGTTCATAATTGACTCCAGAATAATCTTATTACTCACATCCCTGATAACTAACATCAGTTCCCCCGTCCCTGAAAGCCTACAAAGAGGAGTGTTTTGTTTGTGTTCTCCCTTCAGTACTTAACACTTCTTTTAGATTGTTTTAATTTAATTTTAATGTAATCTGATAAGAGCTGTAAAACTGTCAAAGAAATCTGTCTCCTTCTGTCTTACTAAATGCACTTTGAATGAAATTATGGGTTGTTTTTTTTTTTCCCCAATAGCTGCCAAACGCAAGTATCTCTTGATTCAAATTCCGGGATTGATGTGCGTTAATCTTAACAGCTTTAGACGCTCTTTTTAATTTAGGGAGGAAACCTGCATCCTGCTTTCCTCTGGAGAGGTAACAGCATCCTGCAAGGTGCAGAATTCGCCTCATTGTGATGAGCATCTGGCCGCAGGGCGCTCACCTGCAGGAGGAGAACGGGGTGAAAGAAAGAGAAGGAAGTGAAAAAAAGAATATATCTTTGTAGGGGTGAGGGACTGAAAACGCATGTCTCCAGAGACAGCCTGTGTTGCTCCCATACAGTGAAAGGCTTATGGGCCAAGGTGTCTCCCTGGGTCCCCACGCTTAAGGATGTCACCGTGCTGGGCCTGTCACCACGTGGGTGATGGTCTGCAGGGCGCCTTCCCTACTGCCAGAGCCTGATGGATTCTGCGGCACTGCCAAAGGAGCTGGTCCAGCCTGAAGCTACATCCACAGAAGGACCTGCTGTCTGCTGGAGAGGTAGATGTCAGGACTTGAAGGCACTGCCGCACGTAAAAACTGGAGGGAAAAAACCCCACGCGTTTCTGCCTTTCCTACTATTGTGATCTCTGCCATAGTTTGTTTTTTTTCTTTTTTTTGGTCCTACTCATCTCTTACCTGCGCCATGTTTTTTTTCTTCACAGGTGCTACGGATCATATCTCTCACCCTTGGCCTCTCACCTGTCGGTGGCCCCGGACTACATCTATCAGAGATGGCTGTCGTGGGGTTTGCTGGTTTTCCTTGAGCGATGGATCCACGCACAGTAGGTACCTGCTGCCTCTGATCGAAAGCCAGAAAAGGGAGGGAATGACAGTCGGTCCAGGAAAGATGGGGAATCGTTGCTGTCCTTGCGTAAGATGTCTCGGGACAAAGCCTCCCCTCGCTAGCCTCTGCAGACCCCCTCCCCGGCACTGCCACCCTAACGATAATGATGAGCTTTTACAGATTAAGGGCCCTCTCTGATTTTTGCTGCGTTTCACTTAACGCGAGAAATACAAATATTGCTTGACAACCTCTGGTTTAGAATAAACCCCGACTTCAAAAGCGTTAGAGAGAAATCATCGATTAAAACCGAAAGGGACAATTAGCTGCAAGCACCCACGTGTACAGCAGACACACAGACGAGATATGAGCGAGCCTGAACATTTCATTGCCACCATTTTGCTGTTTCTGCCAAAACGCAGCAGGCTGGGGAAAGGGATTTGCAGAAACACAGCCTGTGATGTCTTGGAAAGAGGTTTTTCCTCTCTGTGCTTATTTGATTTCTGAGAGCGACCGTACATCTAGCTTGAGCTTGCCCACAAGTCAGGACAGAACTGAATACATTTTCTTTCTTTCTTTCTTTTTTTTTTTTTTCTCAATTAGATTCACAATACATGCCCTGGTAGCTATGTAAAAGACATACAAAAAATTTACATAATGCCCATATAAGTCTTTTTGTTAATGAATCAAGTCCCAAATGAAGAGCACTAATAACACATTAGTAATCAAAGAGCAAATAACACCAGAGAACATATCTCAGCAGAGCAGTTGTGTGGATCCATTTCCGACTGTCAGTGTCAACGCGAGGAAACAGTAATTAACATGTTGAATTTAATGTTTAAATTTTAATAAATTTAAATGTAATAAAATGCTTTTATTAAATGTTACAGTTCCTTGAAACCTATTATTACTTGTTTCTGATGCATAAATAGAAAATACATTGTCTTACTGAAGAAGGCAGTTTTCGCTGTTGACAGGACAGGTGAAATGAGTTCCTCCAGCAAGAACCTGTTAACACAGAAGCCAATGATAATGGCTGATTAAATAAAAAACTGAAGAACAAGACTACAGCATTTAAAACTATATGTTTATTAAGAATGTAAGGGCCATATCCAAAGCCTATTGACATAATTGAAAAGTCTCTAGTAATGTCATCATCAATGAATTTTTAATTAATCCTGGAGAATTTAGATACAAGCACATCCGTTGTTTATGGCTCCGTGTTGTTAATGAGCAACAGAAATGCCGTGGCACAGGGAGGGGACCAGTTTAGAGACCATTTGCTAGGAAATCTGCCTCCTCTCCAGCCATCTCAAAGTGCTTTTTGAGTCTCTCGCATGGCATATAAAGATCCGAGACCAGAAGGCATCAGGTATGACCTGACTCAGGTTTTTCCAAGGATCTGGAGAGGATGTCTGGGAGATTTCAGGTCTCTCTGCTTTCCCAATAATTCAAAGTCACTTCATTTTTCTAAGGTGTAGGCACAAGGAATTAACCAGTCTCGACTGAAGTGTCTGCTGTTGTCTGAAGAGGAAAGAGGAGATTGACGGTGTTGAGTTTCCCTGTCCCTGGAGAAATGAGAACTGGTTTCAGACATGCAAGACAAGAGGCTGAATTTGAACGAGACCACTCGCAGCAGACCGTCAAAAGGCTCGATTCCTGTCTTCTCTGAAATCATCCATGCCTTACGCTCTGGAGCACCCCGTACAACCACGACTCTCATTTCTGTTGCTCTATCTGAAACGACTCTAATGTATTTCTGCGCAGGAAAGACTATTCTGTGCAATTTTGAGCGATTACGAAATGTCTCTGTTAGGCCTGCAGTAACCAAAGAGAAAGCAGGAAGAAGAAGGCAGCTCGAAGACGGGTGGCCAAAATCAATCCCACAGCTGCCAGTTGAGGTCCCACAGCAGGGAGCAAGCATCACTCCGCCGTGCGCGCTGCACCTCAGCCCAGCGCGCCGTAGCCTGGCAGAGACTGCCACACGTCGCACCCCACAACCAGCAAGAGTTCAACTTCAAAACTGTGGGATGGAGAACGTCCATCGCCAGGGCTCAAACCTGCCTCCGCCAAACTTTCCAAATGAATGAACTGCTGCGTGCCCGTGTGTCTCGCTGCCTGTCCTGCACCCGAAGCACGCAACCGTGCGGTCTCGACGCTGCAGTGAGCCTGCAGAGGCAAAAAGTGGAGATTTTTTGCACCCAAACATTTTCCTAGCCACGAAAGCGTCCTACCTCGCCTTCAACTTGTGGCCCTTTGCAACAAGTCAAGACCGTGACAGGGTTTTGCCGGGATCCTCTTCTTGGAGGACAGCAGCTTGATGGCCACGTTATTCTCAAGTCCCCATCTGCCGCCCGTTCCCCATTTCCCACGGGAACGGGGAAATGCACAACCAGGGGTTGGCCAGTCAACTCCGTCTCTCTTCGTCTTCACACTTGCTGCTGGTGGTTTAAAGGACAGATCTATCAGGCTCTTTCATCAGTATTTTGACAAAAGAGTGGATTAATCTCGTGTACTGACTGAAACACTGAAAAACTTTTTCTTCTACAAGTCATGAAAAATTAAAGGGAAAATGTAAAATAATCGGGAAATTCTTTTAACTGAATTAGATAATGTTTTCCTTTCAGCTCCGCATTTTATAGCGATCTGTTTTGAAGAGTTGCTTTCTGCGTTGACAGGGACAAGGCGTTTAGACAAGGTAAAAAGCCTGGAAGATCCAAAACCCCAGGCTCAAAGAGAGAGCGTCTGGCCTATTGTCTGTTTTGATTAATGAAGCCTTTTGCATAGTGAGATAATATGATGTTTACTGAGCAGGGAATGCTGCTGCACAGCAGAAATATCAGAAGCGTGAATAATATTCAATACGATAACGACATCAATAAGCTAATCTATGTATTACTGGATTCGGCTCAAAAATGCCTCAAATGATATTTGTTTATTTCATAATTGTCAGCCACTTTGATGCACTTGTCGTCAGGTTCAACAAGTGCTCCAAGCTACAAGGGTTTGAAACAAAGGGAAGCACTTGGGCAGTTTAGTGCTGTTTGGGGCAAGGGAAATAAGATCCCAGGGCTGTTCCCAACCGGCAGCACGGGTAAGAGAGATGCTGCTCTTTAGGCAGACGTCGACAAACGGGAGAGTCTCTTGAGAATCCCTCACTACCCTCAACCAAAATATTTAAACCCTGTTAAAGGCGCTTATATTTCAGCGGCAACGTTTGCAAGTCCGAAGCGACTAAACCAGCAAAACGGCAGCGGCAGCACGCGTGGAAAACAAAAGCCTTCCCATGAGCTAGAATTCGTTTCTGCCGACTGTTTGGTCGCTCTCTCCGTTTTATTTTTACGTTTGGAGCTGAAGATCCTGACCCGGCGAAGCGCCGGAGAAGCTGGCTTGTTTTTCAGCAAGTGCTACCTGCAGAGCCAGGGCAAATTTCACGGGGAGTAATATCTTGCGTGCCGCTTCTCTGAATTCTCTATTTATTTGAAATAGACACGGTGTTTTTCGCTTCCTGTCCCAAAGCACCGTGCTGTTTTCCCGGGATTTATGAAGCGTTTCCCCCTCTGTCCCGTGCAGAAGATTGCTCTGGTGCTGAATGAAAGGATCCGTACATATAAGCTGTTCGTTCATTTGAAAAGCAGGAGAGCAAGCGTAAGACTATTATATTAATTAAACCGTGTCCCCTCAGAGCTCGGCATCGCCGGGACCTGCCCTCTGCGCTCCCATTTAGTACATGCAACGGTAAATAACCCTGCCAAACGTAAAAAGGAGCCTGAAGCAGAAGCTGGCAAAAAGGCTTGGGAAGAGACAGAAAATATTCCAACTGCATTTAGATAAGTGCTCAAAAATTCGTCCCAGATCTACTTTTGAGGGAACGACTCGCGTCGGTTGGGTCAGCAGAAGTCTGGGCTGCCTTAGAGGCTTAAAATATTGTGCTTAGGGCTCGAAATAGTGCCACTCTTTGCAGAGGCACGTGCCCTACGGGACCTCTCCAAGCGCAGGACGGTAGCCCAGAGGGTCCCCTGTTTCCACCAGGAGGGGACCAGGCAGACCCTGGGGAGGTGGCCTTGAGCATCTGAGCGGGGGCCTCGGCTCCAGCTTGCCGCTGGCCCCCTCCCCGTGCCCCCCCGTGCAGCAGTGCCATGCCCCGAGTAACTCGGGCTCTTACAGAGCCAAGGGCAAGTTCTTTCCCCCCTGGAACAGCACAGACAATCGCAGCCACCCAGTCAAATTATTAAAGGAGCAAACCTTGATCCTTGCTCAATTAATACACGCCGTTCACGGGGTTTTTTTTTTTTTAACCTTTTTTTTTTTTTGGTCTTTTTTACCTTTTTTTTGGTCTTTTTTCCCTTTTTTGGGTCTTTTTTTTGGTCTTTTTTCCCTTTTTTGGGTCTTTTTTTTTGTCTTTTTTACCTTTTTTTTGGTCTTTTTTCCCTTTTTTGGTCTTTTTTACCTTTTTTTTGGTCTTTTTTCCCTTTTTTTGGTCTTTTTTACCTTTTTTTGGTCTTTTTTACCTTTTTTCCTTTTTAAACCTTTTTTTTTCCTTTTTTAACCTTTTTTTTGTCTTTTTTACCTTTTTTGGGGGCTTTTTTACCTTTTTTCTCCTTTTTTAACCTTTTCTTTTCCTTTTTAACCTTTTTTTTCCTTTTTTACCTTTTCTTTTGTCTTTTTTACCTTTTTTTTTGGTCTTTTTTAACCTTTTTTTTCCTGTTTTTACCCTTTTTTTTCTTCTTTACCTTTTTTTTTATTCTTTACCTTTTTTTTTTTCATTCC
>JAOXJK010000023.1:6359961-6371306 GCA_025774025.1 Xenus cinereus
CTGTGAGAAGAGACCAGCACCAACTTCTCTACAGTGTCCTCTCAAGTAGTTGTAGAGAGTGATGAGGTCTCCCCTCAGCCTCCTCTTTCTCATACTAAATAGTCTTTCACAGTCTTCAATAAGACTAAAACAGCATTTCTTCCCTTAACAAACAGAAGCCACCGAAGATGCTGGGAGATACTTTTAACATGCCTAAAGAGACCAGAAGATGCCTTGCCACATCTGACACAACGGTAACACGAGTTCCTCCTTCTCCCACCTCTGCACCCAATCCGACAGCCGGTTGCAAGTTTGTGGAAGATAACCCAGGATATCCCAGGAGCCCGCAAAAATACGCAATTTCTCCTAGGAAATCGCTTCGGGGTGTTTGGAAAGGTTTTGGGGGAAGCAAGAGGTTGTGTTTATTTTGAACATTTAAATACGTAGACCCAGAGGATGAGTTTCTGGCTCGACCGAACTCGGCCATAGGCTGCAATGGACCAACACTGCACTCTCCCTGGCGAGTCACTTCCTTCCTTCTATAATAAGGGGAAAATATCCCGGTGGCCCGTCGCATGGACCTTAGTTACTGCTAAGTTACAACGTAAACCAAAATCTGCAAAAGCATGTATATCAATTAAATTGCTGTCAATTAGAGCTCCTCCGTCATTCGCGGTCCGTGGAGGGGAACTGAAATACGCGGGGCAGGAGCATCCCCGGGGAGAGGAGGGCAGAACCGTGCCCTGGCTGGCGGTCGGTGCCGTTTCACCCCAAGCGGAGCGGAGTCATTTCTGATATGCAAAGTGCCGTTTTCTTACAAGAACCTTCAAAAAGGGCCGTTCAGGAGCAGCTGGCCCACCCCGCCGGCGCTGGGCACGGGGAGCGAGGAAGGGCCGGGGTCTTGCCAAGCGCCTGCAACTCTCCTACACAAACAGACCCTGCAGCTGTCGCGGGGCAAAATAAATGACTTCCGGAGGTTACGGAGAATAAATGAATTCATTCATGCAAAAGTGAAGGGGACATTGTTTTCCTCCTCGGGAAAAAAAATAAAATCCCCCGCAACCTATATATTAAGGTATCAATGGACAACAAATTCATTCTGTTATGACACAGGAAATCTAAAACAGAATAGGCTGCAAAACAAACTCGATTTATCTTCGCCACGCATGCAAAAGAAAAAATTTCTCTTGTTAGCTGTTCTGATTAGAGCGTTCTTTGACTGGTGGTTTTGGCTCACATGCCTCTTGACTAGCGCTTAGAATTCAAGCCACACATGGAGAATTTTTTGCCGGTGCTTTAGCAGTTGATGCTAACTTCTTAGATTAAGATTGTTTCCTTAGGTTTATCCTCTTCAGTGACAATGTGTGTACAATACGTCTTTAGAGCATATTTAAAATCGGGCTGCAGATGCACATAATCTCTGTCTTCCTGCATTACAAACAGTAGACGTGGAGGGTTGGCTTTTTTCACAAGGGAGAGGAATTACTCATTCAAAGAAAAACCGAGCCTTTCGTTTTCATTTTGGCAACCTTCATTTTAAAATTTATTAAAAAAAAAAAAAAAAAAAAAAAGACAAAATGGAAACTGGAAACACAGACTCAAACCAGACCCTATTTCTCAAAATAAGACAGTAGCCCCCGAGGGTGAGCAAAAGACCAAGCCACCTCCACCAGCACCTCGCTCTGGGGGGACTGGAAGCTTCTGGAAGCCTCCATCCTCTCCCCAGCTCCCACAAGCAGCCCTGAGCCCACCCGGGGGCACACACCAGGCACGTCCCCGGACCCAATCCTGGGAAGGACAGAGGTGCAGCGGGTGCTTCTGGCGCAGCATCTCCTGCTTCCACATCCCTGGAACAAACACCACCCATCCCCTGGCAGCAGCGTGGGGAAGCAGGAGGGGGGGAGCCACGGGAACCAGAGGAGACCCTTGCCCTGGCTCTTGCTGTCAAACAGCCTCACTGGCTTATGCTCTTAGTACCTGGGGGGTTCCAGACCAGCTCTCCCTCCCACCCCGCTGCCTGGCAGAGCCGTTCCCACCTGCCCTTCTGCACATCCCCTCGGCGCGGCAATGTACCTGCTTTTCCAAACCCGCTCTGATTTTCTGTTCAACGCTATAAACCCAGAGCGTGGGCGAGAAACAAAGCCCATGCTGCTCCTACTCCTCAAACATTTACGCTGAGCTATTTTCCCCAAGTAACATTTAAAAAAAAAAAAAAACTCTTAAAAACCAGTGTAATGGGTCAATCCTGCTATAGAAATGGAATTTGTACACTCGTACACAGCTGCAAGAAGCCCTCAGCTTGCAGCGGAATAATCCAAAAGGCTTTAATTGGGGAAAGCAATAATAAATAAAAGAACACGAGCTTGGATGGGAGCACTTGAAAGTAAAAATAACTGGGAAAGATGAGATATACTTGTGCTTGGAGGGGAGATCTCCCTTCAGAAGGGCAAACACGAGCATTTTTTGGCCCTGTCTAGCAATCCCGACAGAAGGCACAAAGCATTCCCCGGCACCCGCGTGCCCTCCCAAATCAAAGGGGCTCTTTAGAAGAGCCAGCCCCGGCGATGCCCGGCGCATTAATGCGGAGCACATCTCTGAACCCATGTGTGGCCGAGCCCTTCCGTCAGCTGGTGACTTCCTAAGTGTCCCGGACAGCTGCGCGTCTGTCTGCGGCGCCCCGAGACGCCTTGTCCTGCCTGGATTTCTTGGGATCGCTGGCTCCAGAGGGGGTCCCCGACAAAGGCAGGATGCGACCCCGGCACCGCGCCAGGATGCGGCCGGGCTCAGGGGGGGGCCAGGGCCAGGCAGCGCGGTCCTCCCCGGCCGCTTCTTTAAACCCATGTCACGCTCCCGCCACAACCGCTCCTCTGTGCTTGTTTGAACTGTCCCTCCCAATTAGCGGTAATAAGTGACTCTGTAAAGATGAGCAAACACAGCGCATTCATTAGCCCTGGCAGCCCCCTCCCTCCCTGCCGGCCCGGCAGCCCCAGGAGATCCCCAGGGCACAGCTCCGCCAGCGCCCGGAGGATGCTGAGCGCGTCTCGCCTGGCCTCAACGAGCGCCGGCAAAAGGCAAATTAATGACAAGTCGTTCAAAGAGTTTGCCTGAAATTATTTTATTCTGCCCATCCACCCGAGAATTGATTACTCGCGGCCTGAAAATATGTCCAAATCAATACGCTAAAGCTAAGAGCAAAAAAGACATGCTCTAGCCCCATTTATTTAATCCACTTTTTTGAGGAATGGCACATAATTTACTAGGTAGGAATTGCTAAGCCTTTTCAGAGCGAGGACTAATGACAAGCTGTGGGAAACCTGTGCCTCCATCCATCTCCCAGGAGCACCACGGGTCCCTGTGCCTGCCGGTGACAACCTTGGTGGCCGCAAAGACCCCCACGGTGCCAGGATGTGCCCTCCGGCCATCTCTCTGTCCTTGCAGGGTACGGAGGTGAGGCACACCACTCAGTCAGGGGAGGGAGCTAAAAATTATGCTGAACGTACACAACAGCAACACAGAAATTACTTGAGCAACACTGGGCTGGACAAATCATTAGCAGAAAAATACACGCGTTCCCTGGAGCGCCTGAATCCAGCTCCCAGGAGTAAAGTGGCATGAGGCACGCTTTGCAGGACAAGGACGTGTCACGTTATCAGACCCAGGTCTGGGGAAATGTCGGCACCACGTGCTGCTTTCCGTAGAAAATGCTCAAAATCCACCTTGCAGTTGACACAAATGCCTGCCGACTGACCGGCCGAGCAGCATCTGCAACGCACCCCATTTGCGACTCCTCTGCATGCTCCACGGGGTCCTGGATTTTCCAGGGCATTAAACTCTATCCCCCCCCTCAAAAAGCTTGGTGGCAGCTGTCATCCTCCTCCAGGGGGGGTGGACGGATGGGTTTCTTGCTGGAGACCATCAGTGTCACTCTTGAGCTGTGGGTGGGTGAAGGACGAGGCGGCGCTGGTTGCCCCCAGCAGCCCCACCATGCCTGGGAGGGCAGAGCGGCAACCAGGGGGCACCGCCAGCCCCCGTCATTACTTGCCCAAAACGGAGGGGGGGGGAGAGCAACATCTGTCACTAAGGTGACAGACTCACATCTGTACAGACTCACACGCCGTTTCCCACGCGCCGCCGTGGGAAGGCGCAAGGAAAGGACGCAAGTTCTGCTTTGAAAAGACGTGAACTCAAGTCTTCGCGCTCGCGGCATGAAGGGCTGGAAGAGAATAACCGTTGCCCACATTTTGCCGAGGAGAAATTCCGACCTGGGGAGGTGCCGGGGCAGGAGAGGGAGCCCAAGGAAAGAGCAAAACAAAACGGGGCTTGAAGCGAGACTTGTGGAGCCGCAGCCCGGCTCCTCCGAGGCAGGGGACAAAAAAAAATGGTGACTTTCTATTCTGAGAGAGGTTGTCCGTGCTCTGCATTTCTGGCACCAGCGAGCCCGGGGACACCTCGGCCAGGGCTCATGTGTAAGGGCTGAGCAAGAGCCAGGAGAAGGGCCCCTCACAGGGCGGCCGCAGCCCGGCTGACACGCTGCCCTCAGCTGCAGTTGGCTTTACTTAGAGGGGATTTTTTCCCTCGATTCAAAATGCTGGTTTCTCTCCCATTCAGAGTTGGAACATCCATGAAAAGGGGTCATTCATGATAAATTCATGAGCACTGGGTAGAAAGAAAAAAAACAAACCAAAAAAACCACAACTAAACCCAGCCCAGGAGACAACATCGTCTTTATTTTTGGGCATTGCCTTCTGAAGTCCCCCAGGAGCTCCATCGCCTTTATTTTTGGGAATTACCTACTGAGTCCCCCGGAGCTCCATCACCTTTGTTTTTGGGCATTGCCTACTGAGTCCCTGGGGAGCTCCATTGCCTTTATTTTTGGGCATTGCCTACTGAAGTCCCCCCAGGAGCTCCATCACCTTTATTTTTGGGCATTGCCTACTGAAGTCCCCCCAGGAGCTCCTGTAGCAGAGCCCACCCTGTGCCCAGCCCTCGGCGGTGGCACTCGCATGGCATTTCAGGCACGGGGCAGGGAGACCACAGCCATAAAGTGAAAAACGGCAGGGCCAGGGTACTGATTTTCCTTTACTCATCCCCCTTACATATTAACAGGCACAAATCCCCATATGTGGCAGCAATGTAAACTAGTTTTATTACTCAATAAAATATTTGGAACAAAATAAATGGTTTTGTCAAACACTATATCTCCTCAAATAATAGTGCACCGGCTTAAAAAGAAAAACAACCAACATTCATATTCTATTGCAAAGTTTTATTTCCCCTCCCAGAGGAGAGGGGAACAGGCGCTTCAATTTTGAATTCAAATACTGTATAAGAATACAGTAACTATAGTTCTCAGAGGGTTTGTGCAAATGCCTGCAAAACAAACCCCAAATCAAATTTATTAGCTGGTGGAGATCTCTAACAATTTTACACAGTGACTGATAAAGCCGTCTGGGAATTCCTTTCAACATTAAGTGATTTAAAGCCCCTACAGAAACTTCATTGTCTGTTACAATATATAAAGAGTTTCTCAGTACCAAGTAATGCTAGAACAGCAGCAATCGGGTTGTTTATTAGCGCCAGTGTGTGTTTTCTTTAATCTGGAAATCTTACCAGGAATCCTAATATCCAGAGTCCTGTGGAGGACTATAAAGGGAGGAAGCGAAAAATTAATTAAGAACCAGCCCTGCGTTTTAAAGGAACTATCCGTATTTTGATTGCAAGGTTGAGAATGCTCACTTCTGCTGTAAGTGTGCTTGCAGGAAATGATACATATCTTATTCCCCCACTAGGATCGGCCATTAAACTCCCACAATCTGCTCAGGGCAGGGCGCACGTGCACGGAGGAGGACTGCCAGCCCCGCGGATTTCGGACACGGTCGACTCCCACCGAAATAAGTGGAAGCCAGAATCGGGCTGGTTTTGTGCTGCTGAGGTGCCGAGCTGCTTTTGTGTGAATGCAGCCCGGCTCCTGCTCCGGGATGAGAAGTCCCCATCCTGAGGATGAGGAGGGGGGGGGAAGAGGAGGAAGGCACAGCGGGTGCCCCCGTCATCCCACGCTCGGGCCGGGGAGCAGCCGCATCCACACCACCCTGCCCGGGCCAGCTCCTCCCTCACCATTTTTAAAAGCATAACCAGAAACCCATGAACCTCTCTAATTGCCAGAGTTTTATCACACACGTTCATAACGGTAATTTGCATTTTATTTGTTAAAATACTGGGGGTGGGGTGTATTTAATCAATCGTTGCAGCTTCCGAAGTCCTAAGTGAGAGAATATTTTTTGATTGTCTCTCCTCATAACTAAACATTTCACAAACCCGACAGACAGTTCTTCATTTCAATTAGGGGAATGCTGATCATTAGCTAACTAATAAGGACCAATTTTCTGTCACAACTATTTCCTAATTAAATTCAAAACAGAGATTTCTAACCCAGATGGTCAGTGATGCTACAGATTTGTTTAAATTTGGTATCACAGTAACAAACTACTAATTAGCGTTTGTAAATACACCAATTCCCTTATGACTTAGTTGTTAGTAATGCATACAACCAGTTTATTAAAGCACTAATTGTGTCTGGCTTTACTTGGGCCTAACACATAATCCACTTATCACATACTGGTACCAACTCATTTTGAAGGGATTATGAATGAAATCATAAATGAGGCCTCGCATCCAGTTCCCCAGTATTGTTAATAAAGGGTTGCCATCATATTTAGATGATTTTCTGCCTCTGATGGGGAAAGGCCCTGCAGTGATGCTGGTCCTCCATTCTACAAAGGGTATTTAGTGAAAAAAAGTTCTGGATACCACTCCCGTGCCTAAAACAGGGCTTTTTACCCCACCTCTGCTTGTGAGCAAATCATCACATCAGCCAAACTCCTCAAAAGAAAAGCCCCAGCGTTTCCCAGAGAAAGCATCAAATCAATGTCTAACCCCTGTTTATTTCCCATTAAAGTCAAGTTTAGCGCCTCCACGGGTCTGGCTCTTCCACAGGGAGCTTGTG
This sequence comes from Xenus cinereus, assembly GCA_025774025.1. Classification (NCBI taxonomy): domain Eukaryota; kingdom Metazoa; phylum Chordata; class Aves; order Charadriiformes; family Scolopacidae; genus Xenus; species Xenus cinereus. The sequence continues at coordinate 6,366,944 of JAOXJK010000023.1, forward strand.
AGACCCCCAGCCCTTTGCCTGAAGACCAACAAGAGACCTTCACAAGCGGGAGCCTCGATCACCTTCTTGTAGAGGGATGGAGGAGGTCTCTCCCGGTGCTATCAAACCCCGTCCGCCGTGAGAGCTGGATTTCCTCTCGCACTTGCAGTGGGGCAGCCCTCCCCCCCGAAAGGCACCCTGAATTTGATTTCATGGAAACATCTGTTATGAAGAACACGAATTGGCAATGGGCTGCTGCTGGACCACGCTGGCTGAACGCCCCTCGGCTGCCTTGGCTTTATCGAGTGCACGTAAAGTAGGAAATAAATGATAGATAACTGTGAATTGCAAGGTTATGTAAACATGGAGGGGGTTTTAGAAGAATCCTATTAAACCATAAAAGAAAAGCATGGATGGTTTATCACATCACTAAGACCCAAGAATGCATTAATAAATAGAATAATAGATAATGAACCATGGAGTACAAGGCTAAACTATCAGCTATTGTGAGGATCCTGTGACAGTATAAACAATGAAGGGGAAGAAAAAGCTTTGTTGGTCTGTCACCAGAACCTTGTAGTGTATCTTTTATAGCCTATTTTTAATGAATTCACAGCACCTATCAGTTATTCTCTGCCCAAATCCCTCATTTTCCTCCCTCTTGAATGTAAATTCCCATGCTCCGCTCTTCCTTCACCATGACTTCTCATGTTAAACTTTGGGTTTCTGGGGGTTTCAATAGCCTTTCAGCCACAGCAAAACCAGATTTCTGCTTCTGCTTTCATATTTCCAAAGGGTTACTAGGGTGTTAACAAAAGTGTTTTTTAATGCAAAGTAGGAGTACCTCTCAGCCCTGTTACATCCCTTGCTGCATCTATAACAGGAGCATGAATAATCAGACAGGTCTAATTCAGCCCTAAGTGATGATGCCCACAGACAAGCTTGCAAGAAAAAAAAAGAAAAAAAGAAAGAAAAAGCATCAAAGCTGCTGCTACTCTTACTGTTTTCCAGCCTTCAGCAAACAGCACTGAATAACACTGAGAATTGGTGGAGGGGACTTAAAATTAATTCAAGAGATAGTATCCTCTTTGTAGACACTACTGAGACTCACTAACACTTTATTTTCATTGCACTGAGGTGTTTTTATCATGAAACAGGTACCCGGGATACATTTACTGTAGATTACTTTTATTTTTACTACAGCATCGTTAGGTACAGAGGACTAAGGATACAGGGGTGACCACAACAAGCTCAACTGCAGTAAAAACCATCGGTCTTGCCTCCACTAGAATCTGAAATAATGATATGATTTCCATGAAGAAACGCAAAGATTTTTTTGCTGCTGTGCTGGCAGTTTTGTGGTACTCGGTGCCGCACCGACATCTCGCATGACTACACACAGTCTCAACACACACAGCTGGACAGGCTCCATCTTAAAGAGGAGGGAACTGGGCTCAACAAGACAAACCCCCCCAAATCCAACATTATTTAGGTGGCAAACCCCACCTGAAACAAAAGGTGACCCGAGGAGCCTGTCACTTAACTACTTTTAACTCATGACTCTTCACAAAAGACGCTGCAAGTATCTATGTGGTCACAGGGTCTTCTGCAGGATGGCCACACCAGAGGGTCACTGTGCCCAGGGACAGGATGGGATGGGTGACTGCCTCACCTCTCCTTTGCCAGGTGCCAGAGGCAAGGCACAGGCAGGAAAGGTGACTGCCCTCACTCCTAGGCTGGAGCTCCTGGAGGAGCCTTTCTCCTGATCACAGGGGAGGCAGAGAGCAGGCTGCTGTTCTGCTGGGAATACACTTCATGCCAGTGAGGAGTATGGCCGTGTGCTCAACAGGCTCTGGAAATAAGTGGAAGTCAAATAAGTTTGCCACTCTTTGTCCCCGCTTTCAATATCTAGCTTTGATCAAAATCCTTGGATACTCAAGTGGTTGTTGACTTAATGTAGTAATGAGACATAGCCTTAAGTGAGGCTATTTCTGTGCCCATTCAGCCTCCCTGAGAGCAAGAGATGCAGGAGGAAAAACCTCTCCTGGCCTCCACGAGCCAGTGATAGCTCAGCAGAGCCTGGAGCAGAGACTTGGCTCCAACTACCACAAGATGCAGCAGGAGGATCTGTGTGGCCGCAGCTACACAAGACACTTAACTCACCCTTTGCATGTGATACAGCCTTACTAGAATGGAACCAGATAACATCCAAAATCAACTAAAAACGCCTCCTCAGCAAGCTGCACCGCAGTGTTCATCCCCAGAGCATCTCCAGAGATGGCCCAGGAGGAACCCATTTAGAAACCAAGCCAGTTCCTTCCAGATCTAAGCAACATGATGCCACACTATCCCTCCGGGGAGCAATGTACTGCAGGATTTGGGCAGTGAGGGTGCCTGGCTGAAGCCAGGGCTGCGGGCTTCAGGCAGCATGTACAGTCTGGAAGAAGTCATGCAACACCAGCCTTTCACCAGTGAAAGCCAGTATGTCCAGTTTCATAGTGGAGCTAAGGGTTGAGGCAAGCATTGGTGAGTAGTGCTGCACACCACTGAGGTACCATTGTACAAGGACCAACTTCAGTTTGGTGCTCTGGACAATGCATAGAAATTGCCTTTTCAGTGTGCACCTACAGGTGTTTGTTGGCAGAGAGGACAACCCCACAGCTTTGTGCCCTGCAGGCGATGGGGCCCATGTCCTCTGGGCTATGGGAGCAGCGCCCGGCCAGGGGCAGAGCCCTCTGCCAGCAAGTTTTTTTACATCTAGAGTTTTGAAATTCAAACTCATTTTCCCCTCCCGTGTGCACAGCCAGAAAAAGAGAGCAGAAAGCACAGGTGAGGCTTCTCCAGGGAGGCACTTAATGAGCCAGCTTTATCAAACGGAAAGCTATTACAGTGCCTTCGGAGGGTTGCGGCTTGCAGCACAGAGCAGGACCGATGCTTCAATCACACTTTGTCTCCCAGGCAAGTTCCCTTTCCTACCTTCTTAATACAGCAAATAAGCTCTAGTTTTGTGCTGGTGGTGCCAAGCCAAGCAAAGTTTATTCTGGGAGACCGTCCTCCACTCTACGCAAGGGCATTTACCAATGACACCTCTGGGAGGTGACCCATGAAGTGGCTTTGCACCCCGCATCTGTCTTTTACTCTCGTCCTTTGCAAGGCAACCTACTTCAAGTGCCAGCCAAACTCCAGACGGGGTCTGGACACAAGACATCGTGGACACCATTGCTTCCTCCTCGAGACCACCAGCGAAGAGGGTGGCATCATCCCAAGGAGACGGGCAAGCTTTCCACCCGGTGACATCTCAGACCCATAAAACAGCAGTAGAAAAGCAAGGTGGGAGGGAGGGAGGGAGGAGTCCAGGACCCTTGCTAAAAACATCCAGCCCTGAGAAAGGTAAAAATTCTCAAACTGACAGGGAGAAGCTCAGCCAATTAGGTTTTTAATTCCCCTCGTTATGCACAGCCAGTCAATAAATTCTGCACCAAGCAGCTGCTCTAATTCTTAAGCCCATTAAGCCCTACATCTGATAGGCGGGAGGGAGGGGCTGCCGGGGGGCACATACGGCACTCCTTGAGATATGAAACATTTCCTCTCGTGCATCTGGGTCACCCCCACCCAGCACCACTCCTAACGGGTATTTTATGAAGCTAGTGAATAAGAATTTATATAAATAGGCACGCCAGAGACACACACAACACATATGGAGAGAATAAATAGGTAACTGAATTATATGTGCTGAGGGGCTTTTGTTGGCACTGCAATAAAGCGGGAGAGCAGAGCCAGAGGGCTCAGGGGCGTCCCTGGAGCCACAGCAGCACTTGCACCCTGGGAAGTGCTGGTGGAGGGACCAGGGTGGCCCCGCAGTATTGGATGCCCTCAGCCCTGACCTGACCACAGTGGAAGCTGTGGAGATCAGCACCCACGCCAGCCTTGTGCCCATCAGTGCCAAGAGAAATGGCTTTAGTGTACTGCTTACCTGATCTGCCTGGGTCATCTGTTTTGCAGGCGAGTTGAACCGTGCCCTGGAAGAACCCATTTCCATCCTTTCCCAAAGAAAGGCAGTGGAGGTAACCCATCACCTGCAGCCATGTGTGGAGAGATACCTGTTTGGTCAAGTCCCACCCTACATTTCCCATGTGGTCCCCCTACTCTGCCCACTGCAGCCTCCTACAATGAGGGTCTATCTTAAAGCTGTGCTATCACAACAACGCTGCCCAGCGTGAGCAGAGCTGAAAAACAGATGGAGAGACCACCTGAATTATAGAATGCTTAGAGTTGGAAGGGACCTTAAAGATCATCGAGTTCCAGCCCCCTTGCCATGGGCAGGGACACCTCCCACCAGACCAGGTTGCTCAAAGCCCCATCCAGCCTGGCCTTGAACCCCTCC
>JAOXJK010000023.1:6375323-6390053 GCA_025774025.1 Xenus cinereus
GCCCAGGGAGGGTGTGGAGTCCCCTTCTCTGGAGATCTTCAAGACCCGCCTGGATGCCGTCCTGAGTGATGTGCTCTTGTTGTTGTCCAACAACCCTGCTTTGTCAGGGGAGTTGGACTGGATGATCTCTAGAAGGTCCCTTCCAACTCCAACAATTCCATGATTCCGTGATTTTGCAGGCAGCAGTTTGGGAATGACGGCAAACTAATCTCAGATCCATTCCATATGCAACACTGACGTTGCTGGAAGGTGTTTGGCCTTCAAGTTTTATTTGTTCTTCAGGAAGGTGGGGTTGCTACAGGAGCACACACAGAATTCATCCAACAGGACAAGTAGAGTTTTAAGTCTCCACCACTGACCATCAGCACATGCTGAAAGAGACCATGTAAATTAGCACCAAGCCTATGGCCTTGGGAAATCAAGATTTCTTGATGATCACTACCAGTGTGGAGGCTCTAAGTTTACATCGGCATCCAGCCGCAGGAAAGCCGCTCTCCAGCCCACTCCATGCAGTTAATGAGATTTGTTATAATTAACTCCGTAAGAGATGTGAAACTAATAAATGGAACTAGCCGCCCAATCAGTAAATAATTATTTTTATGCTTTCTTCCTTTGCATTGCTGGAGCAAGCAGCGATTTTCTGCTTGGAATGAAATGGCCTAAATCTGCTTTGGGAAAGCACGGGGCTGTGAGCGAGCAGCCCTGAGGAACAGCCGAGCCTCAGACGAGCCCTTAGAGAGCCCAGAGAGCCTCAGAAAAGAGCTTGTGGGTTCAAAGCTCCTTATAATAGTTTGCACCTTGGCTAGTAAATTTACTGCCTGAATGTGCTAAAGAACAAACCCCATCTGATGAATTCCGGAGGCGGTAATTACAGGGCAGGTGAAGTGAGTGCGCCCAGCCTCTGCTCCAATGGGTATATACCCGCACCACGTAGGCAGGTTTTTGCATATTTATTGCAATTCCTGCAAACAGCATAAGCTTGCTAATAGTGGTGCAGATCAGCAGTCACTACTCCAAGTAAATTAATTAGAAATGGCATTACTGTAATCTGATTAGTTGCCATCTTTCCACCTCGTAGATGGAGACAGATTTTGTTACCACCCTTGCCAGGTTTGCCCACTCATTTTTTCCAAACACCCTCTAGCAAGTTTATACAGAAAGGAGGATCTGCAGCGCTAGGTACATTTCCAGGACTAGTAGAAAATTATTTTAAAACCTTAGCAAGTTTGCCAAGGCCAGTTTATTCAATGTAAGTTGTTTGTCATTTTAAGAGCTACCCCTTCTCACCGTAGATGCTCCCCAGAGGTCTCTGCCCCTTCAGAGCACAGTCACACACAACTGGGTTGGAGCTCAGCTCAGTGCAGGGCTAGGACACGAGCAAGCCCCAGCAGCCCAGGGAATTGAAGCCTTCAGAGGCAGTCACCCCAGGAGGCCCCAAAATTTTACAGGGGGCAGATTCTGTTTCAGTGCTTTCCCTTTCCCAGCTGCACATTGTCACCTTCCCTCCCCGCTGTGCCAAGAGGAGGTGAAACCCTTCCTAACCAGGGCAGGGACCACTCCTCTTTAAGAAGTTGCTCTACAAGAGTCAATTACAAAACAAATTAACAAGTCTCCTCCCTTGTCTTTCTGTATTTCCTCCACAAATCAGCTAACAATACAATGACTTCATCAGAAACGTCTCTGTATTGCTGGCTCCAAGAGCACAAGACTCAGGGATAAGCCTTTCCCCTCCCAAACCATTGCGTCAGCTGAAAATTAATGATTATACAGGTTGGCTTCTCTCACTTGCCTTCTGGGTTTTGGACTTGAAGCTCTCAATTTCTTCTCAACTGTGATAATCGGGAATGAAATGAAAGTTTGAATTCAAGACAAAGATCACTTAACACTACAAATCTGAAATATATACCTCAAAAGACCTATGCCTACAGTTCCAAAAGAGTCAATATTCCAAATCTTGAATTGTAACAACTGTAATACTCACTATTTCACTCGTGGGAGCAACACAGATTTTAGCATAGAAATATCTCTGTCACTTCAGATTATTGAAGTCCATCATTTATTAGGAAATCAGGTTCCTGGTGGTCGTTAGCATTAATTATTGTGAAATGCCCCACCTCTGAGAAGCGAATACAGGTGCTGTGATACACCAAGCCATTCACTAATACAGTATCTGCCTGTCAATTAGCTGTCTGCAGCAGAAAGCACGTTAATTAAATAGAACCAAAAAACTCTTTTGAAGTTCTAAGTAAATCGCCAGCAAACAATTGTCGAGGACAGTTCAAATGCATCTGTGCACTCGCTGTATAATATTCATGTGGTACTACACTGTTGTTCATTATGATAAACGAAGCTAGAGATCAAAAGGAACAATAGTCTGTAATCAAGGATATCTGCATAATAGTTTTCCTGAAGGATGTTTGTGCAGGTGAGAAAGGAGTAAAGCATTGTTTCATCAAATGGTAATTTCCCTGTATCTCAAAGAATGAATCCCATTTGCTAGTCGGGGCATAATTCAATTAAAGGGGAGAATCCTATGAGAGGGAATGAAATCTATCTGTTTGACTGGGATGCTGCAAATCACACCAAGAAAGAAAATGGCATTTGCTTCTGACATTATGATTTATTTCCTACTCGGTATCTTATAATTCCTACAAGATAAGCCAAAGCTAGAAATTATCATGTGTACATGGGGGTTGTGTCTGATCCTCTTTATTTTCTCTTCTCAGCTGCAGGACTGCATGTTTCAGCCTTATCTTTTAAGAGGCCAGTAAAATAAATGGTAATATTTTCACAGAGGCAAAGCAACTCTTGCTCTGCACCCAAGGCAAGATAGGCTGGTGTAAGCCCACCCCACGGGTGCAGAGGAGGTTACAGGGCTGCTCAGAGCCATGCCAAGGAGATCCTTCCCCAGCACTGCCCATGCCCCTGCCCACTCCTCGCATCCCACCGCTCAGGGCACCTGGGGAGCTCTGCTAGCTTCACTCCGGACTCCTCATACCTGCCTGTCCCAGCAATTCCTCTGGAAACAGCAGCCCCGGGCCAGACGCCAGGCTCCCAAAGCTTTGGGCTGAGCAGCACCTTCCTCTGAGGTAGACCTTCCTCCCTAGACCTTGGCAGCTCACCAGCAGCACTGCTGGGTTTGGACATGAACATCCACCAGTGCACCTTTGACCTTGCTCACAGCTTGCAGCCATTAAAGACCTGCTCTGAGACAATGGGAGAGGAACTCTGCTCCTCCTCTTCACTCTTCAGAAGCCTCCAACATTTTAGCCAGGTCCAGCATGGGACTGGAGGACTCCACCACCAGGCTGGGCCTTCTTCCACCCCACTCCCCAAAATCCACACCCTCCCCTTTCCCCGAGAGGGTGGAGATACACCAAAGGAACACTTTGTTCAATGATGATGTCTCTCCTACTATAGGCAAAAAGTCCCCATGGGAAATCTCAGATGATTTTTACCTCTGAGCTTGCTATCAGCACCAAATGTCCTCAGTAGCAATGACTTCAGGGTCCCACAGCCATAAGCTCTACAGATTTTCCTGGTGTCTGAAGCATTCTCCAAAGGCAAACCGCCCATGAGTCAGGCCCAGTTGTGTGGCAGCTGCATGTTACCTCCCCACACGAGGCTGCATTTGAACCCCCAAAATTCCTATGAGTAACTTGAAACAGTCACGGATTGCTAAGAGCGGTCAAGCGTGAGACTCCAACCCAAAACTCAAGCAGTGATTGGGAACAACCCCATTTCTGCTCTTGCAGTGGTCGAGCAGTGACTTTGCAAGTTGGGTTTACAGCAGAGACCCCATTGTTGCCACAATTCATAAATTCACTGATAACTGAGCGTGCCGTACTCTCGTCAACCCTCCAGCTCCTAAACCCATATGGTTTAGAAAGCCAAGCAAAAGGAGCGAATGTAGCCAACGTGACCTCGGTTAAAAAATAAGTTCAAGTGAGTGTTTGCCAACTCAGGGCAAGGCAAGTTTCCTACAGGCGCAGCAGGACCGTGTCTATTTGAGGACCGTGCCCAGCGGCAGAACTGGAGGTCGCTGAGCTCTCTGAGGCCGAGGAGGAAAGATCAGCAGTAAAACTCCAAAGACAAGCTACCGCTGACTCGAGGCCACCATCAACTATTGCGGTTCAAAAAGGACACATCGTCCTCCTCGGAGTGTCCAGAAGACCCCTTGTCTCAGTTTGGTCTTAGATTAAGAAATTGAAGCCCATTATGGATTTGTAAAGCGGTGTGCCCTGTGAGGATGGCTAGCTGGGGACAGGTCCTCAGCCTTGCAGAGACCAGCACATCAAGAGGAGGAGGAAGAGGAGGAGGAGGAGGAAAGGAGGCACATGGTGTGCCAGCAACTCCACCCCAGTGTCCGACACACCACAGCGCCCAGGCAGATCCTGAAAACTGGCAGAGCGATCTGATGTGCCGTGGGCTGCACAGAGACAGCTCCCCCCCCCAGAAACACCTGCAAAAACGCCCATTCCAGCTAAAAGAGAGAAAAGGAAAAGCGTACCTCCCAGGCTGCCCTGCCCTCCTCCAGCACAGCCTGCCAGCCCCAGTGGGGCTCACCAGGGTGCCCAGCACAGGAACATCCTCAGCAGCTGGGAAATCGCAAGATAAGGCTGTCAGTCATCCTCAACGGGATAAAAACCCAGGCTCAGGAGCCCTGTCTCCATGAAGCACCATTGTCTGCCAGCCCAGGGCTGCTGCCCGTGCTGGCCGGCCACCCTCAGCCCACGTAGCCTGCCCGCATTTTTCTCTCCTCCCTCAGCACCAGCCTTTGAGGGAACCTCGGCTCATCTCCTTGGCCACCAGCAGGAATGCCCGGGAGCGGAGGGGGGGGATGCGTTTTGATGCCTTTGCCCTCCTCAGTAAGGATGTCAGGCACCCCTAGTCTGCTAACAATTTGTGAATTCATTAGGCTGCCTAACGTAGCTCATTTCTTTTGCTGTTTATTTCACAGCCGCCTTCTTCACGGCAGTGGGGAGAAGCTGTGCACACTATTCCCAGCGGCACTTGGTTACCTTCGGAGAGATTTTTAGTTAATTGATGCTCCTCCTCTCCCCAGTGTAGTTTAAGGATCTTAAAATCTTCCCCTTCTTGTCATCATGGAGGCACCTTTTTCTCTCCAGGCCCTTGCTCACACTCCAAATTACCAAGCACAGGTAAACAGAGATTTATTCCAGCCTGTCAGCCGGCAAAACCAGCTAATTAAAATATTTATAGCACTGTTGTATGGTATTGCAATTCTCTGCAATTGGATCAGAAAACCATTTGGCCAAAAATAAGTTGTATCTGAATTTATTACATTTATTTTATGCAGTTTCCTTTACTGCTACTCCCCATAACATCTCTAATTATCATTAAAATGTCACCACTCCCCATAAGTCTCTTTTTGCACTGCCTCAGACTTTCCTGGGGAGTCATGTGCCCATACAAACTGCCTGATTTGCAAAGCCCTCTTGTTGAAGCCCGTTTTCTCTTAAGCGCACTAAGAAATTTATTAAATTATGTTTCCAGCTCTGCTTGGCGCGAACAGGCGGAGGACGCCGCGGGAGAGGAAAAGCCACCCCAATACAAACCAGAGGAGAAGGCAATTTTGAAAATCATCTTGTGCTTCACATTTCCCCTCCCCGCTGTTATCTGCCCGTGCTGTTTCCCCTCCATCGCTGCGTAAAGGAGCATTTCCAGGAGGTCAGTGGCAATGAACTACAAACCTGCATTTTGCACGGTACGCCGGGAGACGCAGGCGTACCAAGTTACTTGAAGTTTTCCTCCTGAACTGAAAGTTAATCTAAATTCGAGAACAAAAGCATTCCTATTTGTCCTTGCATGTCAAGGATTACGACTATTGAAAGTGTTTTCTATTATCGGCTTGTCACTTTCGCAGCTTCTTAATCTCCTCCTCTCCGCTGCTGGCTGCCTCCATCTCCCCGGCTCTCCCACCGCCCCCGGGGATGCTCAGCCCAGCCGGCGGGCAGCCAGCTCCCGGGTGAGCCCCGGTGGGGCAGCCGGTGGTCCATTCAGCTCCCTAACGAGATCATTACCGTGGGCTAAACACCAGCCTGACCCCGCTGCCCTGCGGGAAATGAAGCGGGAGCAGCACAAGGCACCGCTGGGACCACCGGGCAGGTCCCCAGGACCTCCCCCCCAAGGAGCAGCCCTGCCCTGGGTGGGTGAGGGGGGCACACAGGAAGAGCCGGCCCTGGAGCTGGAAGGAAAAAAGGGATGTTTCCCTTTGGAAATGGCAAACATTTCACCCCGTCCTCCAAAACGCCACCCTGCTCCGAGGTGCCTCACCTCCCTGCTCCGCTTCCAGAGGTGGGACCTTTTCCTTCCTCATCAACGGGCTTGGAACCTGCCGGAGAAGCAACACCCACCAAATATAATTCAAATATCTGAACCCCTTTACTAACAGATTTTTGACAAACATGGATATCTAGCAACACAAGCAAACACGAGCACTGCAGATCACACCTGCATCGTTTCAGCCATCTTGTTCTGATCTCCAAACACCTTTCTGTAATTGAGGTTCCCCTTTTGGCAGAATTTATAACATTCATCTGCTGACAGAGTAAGGCAAAACCCATGAACAGCCAGTTTTAAGACATGGAGTGTTTCAGGAACTTGGGCGCCAACGCCACACACACTAACAGCTGGTGACAACCAAGTGCCACCACGTTAGTCAGCATGGCAGCTAACAAGCATTATTTGCCCATCAGACCCCAAAAACCATCACCATGACCTGGGAAAGAGACAGGAGCCATTTAACACATGACTTGGATGAAGTCACCACAGAGCATCGTTATCTCTGAAAGAGAACAGTTAGGGTTTTTTTTTTTTTAAACCTTCAGTGGAGGAATTCAGTGTTATCTCCCGGCTGCCAAGGAAATCTTAATGCAGCTATTATCTGAGAGCAAACTGATTTTGTAGTTTGCAAAATTAATAGTATTTAGCCTGCTAGTTTCCGTAGTAACCAGCCCAGCCATCCATCCCCGACTGCCTGCGACAAGGTCTCTTAAGCATTTCACATAGTACTTATCCATTTTCTTGCTCTCACCTCGCTCTCACCTTTACTTTCAGCACAGAATGCAACACAATCCACTGCCACTAAAGACTAGGCTGAGAGTCAGATTAAAATTATCCCTGTTTGCCCTGACCTCTTTTCTCTGCAGGTGAGAGTGTCCCCATTCAGCGGCTAAATGAAGCAGAAATGATGGAGTGTTTGTTTTCCCTGACTTTTCCTCAGCTTGCCAGTAAATTTACAGCCACGAATATGAAGTGTTAATTTAATGTTCCCACTGAGCATCTCATTGTCAACAAAGGCTTCAAACCATAAGAGAGGAAAAGGTTAGCTCATGCAGAAAATGACCCTTATGGTTTGATTGTCTTCTGGTCCAGACTAGCAGCAAGCAAAAAGCTAAGGGCTTTGACTTCCAGCTTAATGCATTTGATGGCAATAAATGGAACCTCTCTACCTCCGCGCAAAGAAAGAATCACCTGTAATGCTCACTTATTTGTCTGTGCAGGCAATCTCCGCAAAACCAAAAGGGAAGCGGGCCTCTCTTCTTGCTCCCACACCTAATTTGACAGAACCGAAAAGTTAAACCCTTCATTATCCCAAACTTCAATGGAAGGGGCTTGCTCGCTGGAGATTACAACAGAACATTAATGGTGGCATGAACCATGAAATTGCTTTCTTCACCTGGTGCTTCAAAACTTTAAGGTCTCGGCTCTGGCAACGTGCAAAGATGTTCTTCCAGCAAGACGTCATGGAAAGATGAAAAAAAATTAAGGTTTAAATAATCAAAAGACTTTGTGGCAGAATTATACACGCAGAAGGCTTATTCCCAGCACATTTATTTCCTTTATCTGGTACAAGGAGCTTAACACTTGCTGTAAGTAATGTTTACAGAACTAATTTACAGACCAACCAGAGCATGAGCGAGAGCCACAGTATGCTTTTTACTAAACTAACCCTGTTTGGTACCTTTAGAAAAAATGAAACCCTGATGGTTTTGTGGAACAGTATATAAAAATTCAGAAAAGACTCAAATATCAGACTTTTTTTTTTCCTGACAGCTAAAACTAAGCTTGGAAGCAAGACGGAGACAATACATGCTTACACACAGAGTTGGACTATTCAATGAGAAGACAAGTTAATTCAGGAACTTTTTTGTGCCCTTGCAAAACCCACTAATTAAGCTGGCAATCTCACAAGACGCTCGCATTCATTCCGAACATGACCACTCTGGTGTTTTTCAAAACGATTGATAAGAGTTATTCTAATATATCAAAGCCATCCGTCGCGTTAAATTAACTGGTCTTTTACTTGTTATGAACCTGTGTGTTCCGCGTTACCGGCAGAATTCCCCCCCCTCCGAAACCTCCTGCCAAGGCAGAGGCGAGACGCCGTGAATATGGATGCTGCAGCATCTCCCAGCTACTCCCCAGGACTTTGGGCGTTTGATGCACCAAGCACTTTAATGCATTTTAACGCGTCCGGCAAAGCATCGCAGTTGACTGAACCAGAAAAGCCTGAAAGCAAATCAGAGCGTATAGTAAAAAAAAAACCAAAACAAAAACTGTCTGCTTTTTGTTCTCCCTGATCACACAGCGCTCCCGTTCATCCCACAAATAAACCCCTTCTATTAACGTTAGGTACAGGCCTGAACCCAAACGGCAAGATGTTACGGGATGGGTGTGCACAACCGAGACCCAAATGGGATGGGACAATGAGACCAACCAAATGGGATCCAGGCAAACTCTCCAGGGCCAAACAGGCTTGAAAAATCCAGATTATGCACTGCCATCTTCTAAAATTAAGTTCCTTTGTAAAAAAAAAAAAAAACAAAAACAAAAAAACAAAAAAACAGCCTTGCAACATTGGTGTTTCTAAAACTAAGCAAAAAGCTCTACTAGTAACCAAAGTGCAAAAAATAATCATTGTAACCCCACTGAAACTATTAACTTAAAATGCACAAAACTGTTTTTCTAGGAGTGTAGAAAATAGGTATACTTTGAAAGCCCTATATTCAGACACAACTTAATTTGTGTTAAAATATTTTTGATTTGCTATCATTTTGACTTCCATATCCTACTTGTATTCAAACGTATAAGTAGAAGAAAACTTCACAAAATGTCAAAGCAGTATTTCCAGCCCAGACCATCCCTCACCTGTACCAAGACAGGTATTTCAGAGGTCAGAGATGAAACACTGGGGTTTCCTAAAGGACCTAAATTAGAGAAATGAGTTTCTCTAACCCATCCAACCGACTGTTTGGCTACTGGGAAGCAGCCCTTTGTGCCCCTTATGAACATCATTGAAATCACTACCCCAGGAAAGCCAAGCTGCTTAGAAACAGGTAAAGCTGAAGGGTCTCATAGGGTCATAAAACCATTCATAAATAACAGTGGAAACTGAATTCCAAAAGCACCTTTTAAATTGTATTCCATTCAACAATAAACAGACACAGAATTAGGCATATTGAACATGTCCTTTTCTGAAAGGGCCTGCGAGAAATATAGGTGTGTTTGAAGACAGACAGCTGCTTTTAGTTAAAAATGTGTTATTCAGTGTGTGCTGAGATGTGTTTAGAAACACCATTTTGGAGTTGACTAATGCTACCCACAAACTCACCCTGCCTTTGGTAACCATTTGCCGCTCACATTGTCACTTAACAGTAGTCATTTTGAAAGCAGCAATTCATTCTCTCCAGTCCTTTCTTAACACAATTTTCAGCCTGCAATTTAGATGATAGGAAAATTACAACCCTGCTGCACTATATTATGCGATATAAATGTTCTTGCAATTAAGCCGATGGGGAAAAAAACCCAGAAAACAAAGATGCTTAGTTCATGCTTTCTCCTTATTCTTTCCCCAAAACTCAAGCAGTTGTCAAAGGGTAGAAAAGAGAAGGCAGTGTTTCCATTAGAAGGCACCTGCAAACAGCAGGAGCTCAAAAGCAACCCATAGCTGACGTGTTTTTTCTCCCAACTCCCCAACAAGTTATTTGCCTAGGGCATATGTGAGTGAGAACAGGCGTTATTTGAATAAGGAGGTAGAGCCAAAAGGGGTCCAGGTATCCAGGCATCTCCTCGTGGTGATGGAATAAGACATGCTAGGATATGTCAGGGGGGATTTCCCACCAACTACACTGGAGATTTTCACTCCTCACGTTCTCAGCATCCACCCAAAGTTTCCTTCTTCCCACCACAGCTCCAAATGCCTCTGAATTTTGTGCACTGGAGGGGTTTTATGTGTCTGGAACATATAAACGCAGGTGGCAAGGCAACACCTCCATGTCCAGAGCAGGAAAATTGTATCTATCAGGAGTAGAGGCACAGAGCAGCTAAACCGCACCTTCAGCTTTGGCTCACTTGTTCTTTCCACCCTCCAGTCATAGATAAACAGGATGCACGTTCTTGTTAAGTGCCCCTCACATTAAAGTCAATCAACTATTTTTAATCATTCTTGGCCAATATGCTGCCTGTCACCAGTCACGGGGTGAACCTTACAATGAAAAGGTACCTCCAAATTATAATGCTCCTTTTAAAGTCATGATACGTATATAGACGATATTTTTATAACAGCTATGTTAAAAGCCTAATATCATACTAAACCATATATGGGGACAATTTATTGCCATAGCAGCGCCAGCAAGTGAGCTGGATTGCACTGAGGGCATGCAACAATGCGCAGATTGTGGATTTTAAATGCTTGTCTGAAGAAGCCACAATTCTGTGCTGAAATATGGATAATTAGCCCTAGAATGCTGAAACATCCCAACCTGGTATCAGGAGACAGTGATCATGGGTTTGAGAAAAATCAGTTTTCTTCCAGGCTCCAGCTATTCAGACTAGAGGCATCGGGGACACAAGGAGGTTTTGCTCTGAGCTTCACAAAACCCCAGCTAAAATGAATAAAGATCTCACTGAAACATTCTTATTGATAAGAGTGGTAAGGAAAATAATAAACACATCCCAGACAAATTTCTTCCCCAAGACCATTACCATGATGCAACGCAATTAGAAATAAGACCTACCCACTCCCATGGGTGGATATGGCCCCCCAGTTTCACACGTAACATACGGGCAGTGCTACCGGTTTGGACAAACTCGGGAAAAAAGCTTGTTTGTGACACTGGATTTGCTCTGCAAAGACCTTGCACCTTTTCTTTAACGATCTCAGTTGGGTGTGAAGTAAATGTTTAGTTATAGAAGTGTCAGACATACCAAACTACTTCTATTTCACTGTTTCTGAAGAGGAAAAAAATAGAAGAAAAAAAAAGAGTCCTAGCATTCATTATTTACTCCAAGGTGCTGTAACCAGATGGAAACTTGTCTTTTATATGCTGAACTGTGTCCATGACAACACACTATCTTTTAGTGGGCACTGGAGGAACCACACACAACGTTGACTTCTTCATGCCACCACTAAGACCGGATACTTCAATCATCTGAAGATTCAAGTGGAGATTAGCAGAGACTTTACCTGCATCTTTCTCTGTCAATTCAGCGCGTTTTGGACATGCTCTGCAGCAGCAAAGCTCTTTACAAAGGCAAAGCCACAAAGTCCTGAACTCTGCCTTTATAGCTTTGGCCTATTAAATAAGAGCAAGAACAAGCAGTTGTTTGTGCCCTTCATGAAACCAGAGCTGCTGCTCAGAGGTTCCCAGTGGACCAAAGGAAAGTCACCAGTGGAGACAGCCCAGGAAGGCTGATTTTGCCTGTTGGAGGCAACATGCCATCTGATGAGGGTTTACCCTGGGCACATCCCTGAAAATGCAGCAACATCAGCTGAGCTTTTTTGGAAACTTATGCCCGTCAGCCCTTTCTATCTGTATTCACACCATCACGCAGAGGCCAGCTAGTGAGATGCCAAGGTAGGATTTTTTTCCCCCCTTTCTAGTCCCAGGCCCATGTCAAGACTTTTGCAGAAGCTGGTTCTCAGCCCAGAACCCACCTGTCCCACACTCCAACATGGTATAGGGTACCTCACACTTGTGCTTAAATTAATGTACCACATACCTCGGAGCATTTTTCAGAACAAGATGTCTGTCCTAACCCCCATCCTGGACAAAAACCAGAGGCCCAGAGAGGTATGTACCAGATCCTGGGGCAGAGGCACAGTTGCTCAAGGTGGCTTCCAAGGAGCATCAAGCTCTTCCCCACTAGACTGCAGATGCAAAGTCTGGCCAGCACTTGAGCAGAAATGCTATTTTCTCAGCAGTCAAAAAGCACAAACACTAAGAAATATCCTGAGCAACTCTGCCATGCAAGAGACCAAAGAAGCAAGACAGTTATTTGTTCCTTTTTGTCCTTTTCTTGGGCTCTCAGGCACTGGAGGATTTCAGAGAAATCGGATACAACACGTGGCTACTTTGAACTTCCCTGAGCTTCCAAAAAGGCAGACAACTGTGGAAACCGTCAGCCACAGACCATTTTGAGGGACAAGGCAGGAGACTCTGTGGAAGGACTCCACAACTCCAGCTGTTCAGGAGATGGAGAAAGCCTCTTACAGAAGCTTGAAGGGAAGACCGCGTGCTTACCACACGTGCCATTCAAGAGCAGAGCCTCACGCCCTCGTGGCTGAATGCTCCCAGCCTTTTGAAAGCCCTTTTTCTTCTGCCACGTGCCCAGGCAGCGAGGGAGATCCGGCAGGTTGGAGAGCAGCTGCCAGCGTTGCCCGGGCACACCGTTCTGCAGCCACGCGTCCCTAATGGCTCCCTCAGATGTGCTGCCACGTTCGGCTGATTAGTTGTGGGTGATCTGAAATGTCAAACTATTAGCCTTGACAACTACTGCCAAGGTTACTATCGGCTGAAAATATCTTTTTAATAACCTAACTGTTTGTAAGTGGAAAAGGTGATGCTTAAAATACAAAGCAGTAATAAGTGTGAGTTACCGAAACAAAACAGAAAAAAAGCCTTTTGTTTTTAGTCAGCCTTTTCAAGGCATGGTTCTTGAAGGGATCATGTCCTTGCAAGGCAATTTGCAATATCGTAATTAAGACAGCAGAACCATTAAAGACAATAAAAAGCCTCCTGCTAGAGTGTCCTCCCATCACACCTCTATCACACCGGTACCCGCACACCCATCCTGCTACAGGTCTGTAACCTCTACTCACACCAACACTCCCAACACTTCCAGGTATCCAGGGGATTCCAGGGGATCCCTGGAAGGATAATAACTCCTCCCGCAGAGGGAAAGGGGGACGAGGCTCTTCACAGCATCTTCAGACAACACAGCACTGAAATACCTACCCTGATTCAGGACGGGACAAAAAACAACCAGCTCTTCCCCGGATGCATTTTATCCGGGCCGTTTCTGGATAAAACCCCAAATACAGCTATTTGCTAAGATGGGTATGCTTCCTCCCACTACCTCCCGGAACAGGCAATTTGAAAATATTCCCAGTCAAAAAGAAACCCAAATGATGCCGCATTTAGCTACTGTTATGCTTGACATTTCTAATTTCTTGGAAAAAAAACATTAATTTATTTGAAACATTTTTATACTTCATGCCACTGCCACAGCAGGGAATAATCACCACATTTCAAGCTCGGAGCAAGACTCAGCTACAGGAAAAAATTAAACAAGGATAAGAGCAAGAAACTGTTAATGATCAAAAGTATTTTACTGCAGGTTCAACAACAAAGTCTGGAGGAGATAAGTCTGTGTGTATACCAACATTATATAAAAAAGTGATTATTCAGCCATTCATGGGAACAGAGCTATTGATTCAAGTAACAAAGGACACTATAATAAACTGCTGTGGTTTTGCTCTTTTTTGCCTGGGAAAATTGATTTTCTTAAACTTTCCCTTGAACCTGCAGTAGGGTTTAATCTGAACCTAAAGGAGCTTTTTAAGAACTCCCATAAATTAAAAACGTATCTCTTAATTTTGCAAAT
The DNA here is from genome assembly GCA_025774025.1 of Xenus cinereus. Taxonomy (NCBI): domain Eukaryota; kingdom Metazoa; phylum Chordata; class Aves; order Charadriiformes; family Scolopacidae; genus Xenus; species Xenus cinereus. The sequence continues at coordinate 6,389,235 of JAOXJK010000023.1, forward strand.
TTTGGGTTCCTGCTGTTACAGCAGAAACCCAAGAAACATTGGAGGAAGAGCAGGGAAGAAGCGATAATTACGTTCTCTTACAGTGTTACCAGTACATTTGTTTACATGCACTAAAAATAACATGTAAATATTGAACGTGACTGAGGCAAAACACAAACCAGCTTAATACTACTGCAAGACTTAAAGACTGAAGGAAAAGAGAAGGATAAAAGCTGTAAGGATACAGTAAATCAGAGGCTCATCACAAATGAACCGTAAGTAAAAGATGCAAAACTGCCAGCAAGCCATCCTTCCATCCTCTGGGCACGCTTTGCTCCACACCCCAGGGCAGGGAGGCAAAGATGCCCACAACCGCCGATGCCCAACCCTTCTTACTTTCTTGTCTTGCTACAAATAGGTTGCAGATGGAAGCAGCATCCATGGCGGAGGCGTTGCACCAAGCAGCAGTCCTACTGGAGGAGCAACAGGCAACAGTAGAAACTGGATACAGGCTTGAGGCTACCCTGGGTCTGTGATCCCACCCAAATCTGAAGCCTGTCCCCAAGGCTGCCCAAGGCTGTTCAAGACCTGTGCCATTCCAGCCCAAGGCTTTCAAGGGACCACAGAATCACAGAATCTTCATGGTTGGAAGGGATCTCTGAGATCGAGTCCAACCACAAAAAAAAACCCAACAAAACCCTAAAACAACAACAACAACAAAAACCCCAACAAAAAACCCCACACAACCCAACAATCTCAGGCACTAGAGCATGCCCTGAGGTGCCACATCTACACGTTTCTTAAATCCCTCCAGGGATGGTGACTCCACCACCTCCCTGG
>JAOXJK010000023.1:6409084-6421359 GCA_025774025.1 Xenus cinereus
ACCGGCGGCGGGGCCGGCCGGATCCGGGCTGGCACGCCCACCCCTGCGGCGGAGGGCGGCGGGCTCGGTTGTCCGGCGGGGACGCTCTTTCTCTTCCTCTGCCCTCCTTCCCTCCCTCCCCACCCGTCCCCCGCACCTGCCCGACCGCCGGGTCCTCAGCCCCTCCCGCGGACAACAGCGGCCCGCAGCCGCCGGGGGAGCCGCTTTCCCCTCAGCCGCCGGCTGCCGCTCGCCCCGAGCCGGGATGTTCTCCAGGAAGGGCCACGCCGATGTCAGGAAATCCACCCAGAAGGCGCTGGACCCCAAGCGGGATGTCCTCACCCGCCTCAAGCACCTCCGGGCGCTGCTCGGTGAGTGGGGGGGCCGAGGGGGGGGGCGAGGGGTCGCTGCCCTTTTCCCGCCGCGCCGTGAGGGGCTCCCCTCAGGGCTTCTCCCCGGCCAAGGAGAGCCAGGGGCGGCGGGAGAGAGCCGCGCTTCTCCTCTCCTCCTCCGGGAGGAGAGGCTGGCCGTGCCCGCCGGTCCCCGGGGCAGAGGTGGGAGCCGCGGGGGGGCTGGCTGGGCAGGCTTGGCCGGTCAGCCCTCAGTGCGCCTCCAGCCGTGCGGGAGTGCGGTGTGCGGTGGCCGGGTAGGAGCTGTGTCCTCAGGAGGCGACTCAGACCCAGCGGTGGAAGCTTCTTATCGCCGACCCCTTATTGGAGATGCCCTTTTCTGCCTGAGGTTTCCTCCAGGCTCCCTCTGCGGTTTTGGGGGAGCTCCAGAAGCTCCCTGGTTAGAGCCACGGGAAGGTAGCAGTGTGTGTCCTCCCAAAGTTAGGGGAGCTCTTACGAGAAAGTTAGCGGTGCGTTTTGCTCCTCCTGGCTTTGGAACCTCGTTGTCGCCCGGTGTTAAAATGTTGGTGATGCAGCGTTGTTGTTTGGGTACAAAACAGTGCATAAATGTATTTCCTGCAGGGTTCTTTAGAAGATCCATTCATAGAAATTCTGCTCTTGTTAACAGCGTTAATTTGGTGGGTTTTTATTTTATTTTTTCTTTTTTTTTTAAAGTTTAAAGGGGGTCCTGTAGCTGTATATTGTGATGCCCTTCCCATGTCTGTGATGAGGTTGAGCCTCTTTCTGTAATGTCACCTTACAGTTGAAGCCTTAATGCTGCTCTTTTTATTCTGTATGTTGAAAGCAGTCGGTGTATTTCAGCGGTGAGCTGCGATTTGCAAGGATTTGGGTGGCCTCCTGTCCTCTGTTACTCAGCAAACTTCAGCAGGAAAGGGCTCTTTTAAGAGCTTTTGTGCACTGTCCCAGTTCAGGAGAATTAGTGAGAGTGTTAGTATTTGTTTATCTCGTGTTAGATCGTTCCCCTGAGAAACAAGGAGGAAAAAAAAATATGTGATCTGTACTTCTTCTATACTCTTAATTATTTTTCAGTCTGCTGTTTCAGTCAAGTTTGGCAGGTAACTAGGAGCCTCGAAGACTTTGTGTTACGAGCTGTGAGAAGTAAATAAGTGGCTGGAGGAGAAGGTCTGAGGTTAGTGGCTCATTGGCAGAAGGCAGAAGTTGGGCACTGTATCTTCTGCTGAGGAGTGGCTCTCTGGTCGGTCGGTCAGTCAGTGTCCGTGTCGTTCTCCTTGGACCTCTACGTGCTCGCTCTCAGTGGTGTGAAGGATGCGTGGAGCACAAGTTACTGCCCAGGAAGCAGCTCGTGCCTCCCAGAGCAAAGGTGCTCCCCTTCCATCTGCCTCCTGCTACGTGCTGCGAGACTTGCAGTGAGGAGCTTCGCTGTGGTTTGCAGCATGGGCTCACCCGTGGTGCTAGAGATTGAGTTTGAGATTAAAAGCTTTTTCCTGTGACGTTCCGCTGACAGGAGAAGAAATGCAAAAGAAGTTTTGAATGTACTGCAGCAAAGGAGGAGCTTTTGTGGTGAGGGCACTGGGTATGATCCTGAGCGAGAGGAGTGGTGATTACTCTCCCTCGGGATGGTCCCTTTGAGAAAGTTGTACTCAGTGAGAGCATGGAAACATAAGGGTAGAGGAGTCTGTGATAGATTAGCTTGATATGGGCATCTTGCTGATTTTTTGGGATGTGTTTCTTACAGGTGTGAGTAACCATCACTCTGGTTTAAAGATGTTACTCCCCTGTGATCTACTACATTTAACTAGCTAATCTGAAAAAGAGATTTTTGTGGGTAACTGATAAGTGGATGAAGTGCTGCACAAATCCATAAGGGGTCTTCTGTCACATTCTAAGAGTGGCCAGGCCTTCCTCATCTTTTGAGCAACAATACATGTTAGTTGAACGTGCCCAAGACATAGATATTTAAGTTTCACGATTTGGACTCGCGAGTAGAGCAGCTCTGACCACTGTGCCTGCTGGTGGGACGTGAGAGGCTTACATGGTAAGAGTCCCCAAGCACCTGCAGTCTTCATATTTTTTGTGAAGGGTATTGAACATCTGCTTTGGAGTTAGCTGTGGGTGAAGGGTACGTGACTGCTCTGGGTATAAATTCATCCTATTCCGTAAGGGTGTGTTAAAAATCTCCGTAGTTAGTGACCTTGTGGTCAGTTTTGTGTCAGTTTTGGTCCCCTGGGGACCAAAAGTGTACATTTCTTGTACTGGAGGTGTATAAAATATTTTGTTTGCTTGTGGGGTTTGTGTTTGGTTTTGTCTTTTTTATTTGTAGCATTTATCTAAGTGCCTAAGGGCAGGAATTTGGAAAGATAAGAGATGATACCTTATCTGCATTACATATGCCTTTTAACTATATATGTCTTATTGCTTATGTGCTGTACAAACACTATTAAAATAATGTCAAGTTCCATTGTAAACAAATTTTCGGAAATCTTTGTTTACGAGATGAGGTTTAGAATGTTTTGGGAAACCACCCTGAGAAAGATTGGTCTAAGAGACTGTAGTGGGAGCTCGCAGACCTTATATTTCTTGCTTTTCCACCAGCCTCACTAAAATAAATGAAGAAATAAGAAATATAACAACTCTCTGTTAATGTTCCTCTCTCAGAAAGTCACGCCTGGAACCAAGACATGACTAATTTGAGATGAAATACTGGACTTGCTCTGGTTCTTGGTTATACCCATCTTAATGCGAGCGTTATGTTTTTGTGTGCCCGTGCGGTGCAGAGGAGGTTGTCAGGCTCCTGTGACAGACCTGACGGGTGGAACAAAAGGAAAAATACCCCTATTAGCGTGACGAAATTAATTTATGTCCCAGATGGTACAGAAGGTAGCGTTGTCTGGTGGTTTTCTGTACTGATACTTATTACCCAGTTGGCAAGGGGAGGAAAAATACACCCATCCTTTCTCGGGAAACGTCTTTCCTTCCAAGTGCCTGTTATATTTGAAGATAGTGACCTGATTTTTTGATTAAACTTATTCTTGAAGTAAGTTTTAAGTGAAAATGGTTATCAGTGCCAGAGGGCTGGGTAGGATATTAGTGGCTTGTTGGCTGAAGCGTTGTGATATGACAGCTGGCTGTCTTCTAGTGGGTCTGTTTTATTGCAGGGACTATGTGAAAGCAGGCTCTGGTTAAGTTCCTGATATATCTGCTTTTGAGAATGTCAGTGTAAACATTTTAGATAATACGGCAGTGGCTTTTGGAAGATAGTATCTTCAAAGGTATCATTGCAAATGTGTGTTTTATGGTATTGTTCTGCACAGAAAACGAAGCAACGGATGGTAAGAACCTCTCCCGTATTAAAGGAAAACAAAACTCTTGGTCTAAAGGCTGAAAAATAGTTGGATGTTTCTTCTTCCGCCCCCTCTCCCAAATGTGTCACTCCTAGTGCTGGCCAGAGGTAGGAATGTGTGTGTCTTGCTGTTCCTCCCATCCCAGTCATTTCACTCCCTGTCCTCGACTCCTTCACTGGGGCCGTGGTGGCACATGCTCCCAAAATAACTGCTCCTCTTCTTATGTTTCCTTAGATGATGCCATCTTTTCTTCCTTTGTTTACAATTGAGTTCCTGTGATTTAAAGCTAACAAAATGACAGTTAATCTTCTGAGATCCTACTCACGGAGGAGGATAAAAATCAGAGAAAAGACGATGGCAATAGGGGAGGGATGAGGGAAAGGAATGTGTATTTCCGTAAATAAGGGGTTGTGTGAGCACCAAGATCAGTGAGGCCCAGTTTTTGATTTTTAGCTACCGTCTGTGTAAGTGTGGCCAATCCCCAAACTGAAAGAGAAGGTTCCCTTTAAACTTGTGTTGTTTTTAACGTCTCGCAAGTCTCTAATGCCCTTAGGAGCCCAGTTCCTGCTTCTGTGGGGTAGTCTGCCTGCATGACAATACAAAACACTAACCAGAATAATATTATTTTAAATTGGATGTTCACTTATATTAGGTAAATGACCAGAAAATTTCCTTTATTTTTTTTTATTGCCATAAAGTTGTACTAACTTTTAGAATTTCCATACAATCAGTAGGAACTTTTTTCCAAACAGAGTGTGTGGACATGTCAATAGTGGGGTCTTTTTCTTAGGATAGACTTGAAAAATAATGGTCTTATAAATGGTGGTGGTGGTGGTGTACAAGTTTGGCTCTTTCACACCGATTCATTAAGCCCTCTAGCCTGTTTCCCAGTGTAGTTTCCATGGGACTTTTTCAGCAGAAAAATGTGTCTCTGCTCTTTAAGACTTTGTTTCTGTGACTGTTCTTGGGTAAAAATATTCTTTTTTTTTTTTATTGAAACATCTCTTTCAATGTTTTCTCCTCAATTGAAATATTTAGTTTAACATCTTTGCATGGCTTAGTGTATTTCCCTTGAATTTTTTTCCTGGTTTTAAGAATTGCTCTGTCATGATGCGGTATCTCTTATGAATATGGTGCAAAAGGGACAAGAGCTACTGTCTGCTGTGGTTCTCCACGAATCTAGGTGATGTCACCCTTTGCTCCTGCATAAAATGGGATGAAGTAAGTTTTTACTTCATGAAAGATGATGAGCTTTTTCTTCATGGCGTTGTTATTGTTGCGAATTTCAGAGAGTGATTTGACTGGGAATTTTAAGGCTGGAAATTATAAATTTAGTCTATAGGTAGACTCTGAGAATGATCTCTGGTGATTTAAGCAGGCCACCACCATTCGTATTGCGCTTAAAAAATAAGAAAAAAAAAATGGGAGCTTACCCTTGGCTGGTATTGAATATGCTGCGAGCTGCCTGGAAGATGGTGACGACAATTAAGTTGAATTAAGGCACTGGCTTTTCAATTTTTTTATTTTATAGTGAATAATCGTAAGGGTGATAACCTTGTTTTGAAAGTAGTAATTTGGTGCGGTTGTCAAACTCAAATGGTTTTACAGATTTGTGGGTTGTGTTGATCCTGAGCTTTGATATGCGCTGGGGGGGCTATGTATGTGCTCACACTTGGTTTTGAGCGTGCTGATGGACTAAATTGTGCGTCAGAAGACCGGGTGCAGGCTGGTGTGTGAATTAATAACGTGCGTTTCAGAGCCTGTCCTGTGGCACTTCACTCCTGGGGGCACGCGTAAAAGCTGGGCTGTTTCCAGAGCTACAGTTCTTCGCGCTTATTTCAATCGTGTCGTTGAAGAAACCCTTATTTGAATCCAGAACTGGAAAATGGTAGTGCTTTGTGCTTCAGTGTGCGTGTTGGGAGTATTACTGCTAACAGAGGTGGGGTGCTGCTTGTGTCCGTCGCTTTTTGTGCTTTTCTCTGTTGAACAGTGGACAGGTACGTGGTAGACCCGATACAGCTACACACAGGCTTCAGTATAAATTAAAGATGAAATTTGTTAGGTAACAAGGTGCAATCCTGAATCTCTTTCTTTAAAAAATATAAATTAAGAAAAAACACGTTTTTCATTTAACTCTGTCCCCAAGAAATGAGAGAAATAAAGGAGAGCAGTGGGGTTTTTGAGTTACGGCGCTGTCTCAGTTTGCACAGCTGTCTGGGTTCCGTACAGATAGATTAACACAAACTTAGAAGTTTTCATTTATAGACATTCAGAAGCGAATGCTTCCAGAGTTCTTGCTGAATTTAGAACAGCTGTTGTTCCTTAGATTTCGTGTGAAATTTGAGGTGTTAGAACAATTTCTAAAATAATTTTAATTGGAGGGGTTTTTAGTGAAGGTATGTTTCCACGCTGCCATTCCTTGGAGAAAACAAAGGAAAATTATTTTCTAGGCTTTTATTTAGCACTTAAAGCTCGAATCTGAAAAAGCGGGGAGGTCTTGGTTGGCTGCTTTTTTGAAGGTAAGTAAAAATTGTATGTAGTTTCTGGGGTGAGGCTAGTAATAAAAGTTTATCATTAACCAGGGTATGACTGCAAAGTTGTCTCTTCATCTCCTTTAATTTTTTAAGTACTTGAGTTAAAGAAAACCCCTCAGGATTGAGAGAACTTTGTATAAATAACGTAAAGCCAAGTGACTTTGGAAGTTCATGAAATTAAGGGAGGCTTTCTAACTGCTTAAATGACTGCAATAGTGGTGGTTAATAGAAAAATAAAAGGAAGGCTGGTGTGTGGAGGACACGATTATTGTCCCCTCTAGATTTTTTTTTTTCTTATATGAGGAAAAATAATGACAGCTTGGCAGTAAACTCAGATTCTTATTAAATGATACCTGAGTAGTTGTTTCCCTGAATTTTAATCTTTAGTAAGGCAGGTAAGAGTGATCTGCAGTTATCTAATGAGACAACTGTTTCATATTTTATATAAAAGAAATGTCGCGTGTACCCTCACGAATGCCTCGCTGTTTCCTGTATGTTGCTGTAAAAGCTGTAAAGCGTTAATCGTAAGCGTTAGCCACTGGATCACCTCTTCTTGTTTGGGGAATGGGGTGAGATTAGACCTGTTTTTGGAAAGCCACTGAGTGTCTGGTGGCTGATAGTGTTTGCCAGCTTGCCTTAGATTTTTAGTGCTCGGAATTTTGAATTTGCCAGGGGACTGGTTTCAGCGCTAGTAATCTGAGAGCTATTTACGTGTAAATATAAAAATACAGTGTAATACCTGCAATTCAATCCCAACCTTGCCATTTAATTTCCTTGAATGCCTATAAATACTTCTTCGGTCAATGCGTTTTGCTGTAAAGTCAGTTTTTTATCTCATTACCTCAAATGATAAATACTGCGTGACGCTTTCGCTGATGTCCTCCATTTGAAAACCAGGAGGATGAGCCTATCCTTGGATGAGTTGAACGTATATATGGTAGTGATCCAAATTACTGCCTTGGGCTTCCTGCCAGCTTTTAGTAAATCCTTTTGAGAGGCGGTCTTTCTTGTCGCGGTCTCCGTTTGTCTGCGGCGATTTGGGTTTTTTTTTTTTTGCTGGAAGAAGCTGGGTTGTGGGGAGAGCCAAGGCGAGAGAGCAGCGAAAGGAGCGCGTGGGGCTCAAGCTGGGCTTGCTGTGCTGCTGGAGATGCTTTTCCCCTGCCACGTGTCCTAGAGGGGACAGGAAAGGCTGTTGTCACCAGCTTGGCCGGTCCTCCTGCCAGGAATGTCATGGCCCACCTCTCTCTCCTGTGCCCGGAGGAGCTGGGTGAAGCGTCGGTGGTCGGTGCTGCTTTCCACTGCTGCTCACCGTGAACACGGGCAGGGTGAAGGAGTTTGGAAAAAAATTCTTTTTGGAGAAATGTTGGTTTTTTTTTTCTTAATGTATGCAAAAAATAAGCATTTTTGTTAGTGAATTTGTTAGTGAAATTCCCAAGAAAGCTGTATCTCTGAGCAATGGAATTATTGGGTGTGTGGCTTATTCCTTATGTTTTGTATTTTCTTTTTTTTTTTTTTTTTTTGAAGTGGGCAGTGGTATCAGGAGGACAATTTGCATGCAGAATTGCACGAAAAATCTTACTTTCCAAGTGAACATCTACTCTTAGGGTAATAAATCGGAATATTGTTGGCCTCTTTTATGGTTGGAAGTTGTTTTCCTATATATCTCACGAAGAAATATAAGGGACAAAAGGGTTCAATAGGAAAAGGATGTAGCTGTAAGAATGCATGCTTACATCAGAATAACAGATGAGTCACCACTGAAATGCCACATTTATAGAAAAGGAGAATTTACTGTTTTTTGATTAGGCAGTTGCTTTCTCCTCCTTTCACAATTTAAAGGGAAAGTTTCCTTTTTGTTCAGATTTTAATGACCTCATTCCTTCATATGAAATCCTTCTAAATGAAAGCCTTGTTTTCTCCTAGACTTGTATTTAACAGAACACATTCATGGAAAGGAATAATTGCACTTAGCTTGCAAATTCACCACCAGTAGTTTGTAGGAAACAAATATCATGTAAAAGTGTTTCCATGCACTAATTTTTTCCCTAGTACAAGCCGCTAAACAAAGCTTTACTACTGAAAAGGTATTAATTTTAAAAAAAAACAAAACCACAAAAAACCCCCAACATTGTTCACAGCTAAAGTCATTCTTTCTTCTGTAGTTGTGTGATATTATTGGGTCTTCTTGTTGTAATAAGCATTATCTTGATTAGTGAATTGATTTCTTGAGAGGTGGTACTTCTATGAGAAGATGTGCTGTTAACAATTGCCAGTTATCCTCTTAATTCTGGGTGGAATCATCTATCTTTCCTTGACCAAATCAGTTACAACAAAGAGCAAACAGATGAAGTTTAAGTGTGTTTTGCAAGTGTCAGGTTTAGAAAACATTATGGGTTTTTTTTTTTCTTTTTAAAAAATAAACATATTTCAAATTTTACACCTAGGGTACGGCTTAGGAAAGTAAAGCATACTTGTGTTTACATTATTTTTTAAATTATTTGGAAATAGGCTGCTTTTTGAATTGATCTGCTTGTCACATCAAGAACTGGATTTGCAATTTGCATATAGACATCTTTGCTGATATGTTTTTTCCAACAGTACCATCTCCTTTTGATGATACAGAAACCATTTGGTTAGATAGCTAAGCCACACCCAATCTTTTTTGCCTTTTTTTTTTTTTTAATTGAATACAAATGAACCTAAGCCACACTGCAGACTTTAATAAATTAAGTGGAAAAGGATGCAGGGATGGAATCACAGTACGTAGAGTATTTAATGAAGTCACTAGAATTATTTTGTCTTGCGTTTGTGTAATTCTCTAATGCTGAATTTGCACAAAGATAGCAATTTTCAGCTTTCTGTTGTGTAATAACTCCATTTGTTCCTCTTTTCAGATATTGTGGATGGAAGTGACCTGAAGCAATTTTTTGAGAACAATTATTCTCAAATTTATTTTATATTCTATGAAAACTTCATAACACTGGAAAATAGCTTGAAACAAAAAGGTAAGTTTTACAGTTTTGCCAGCAATTGAGTCGGTTTTCCCTAACTGTTCTCAAAAGCATTCTATCGGAGCCTTTCTAATGATTATATAGTCCACAATTATCTATATTTGCGTTAACAATTTCATGAGTGCAGCATTAGTATTAATCATTTTAATTTTATTATATCAGAAGAGACAAGCATGGAAAGTTGCTCTCTGACACGTCATAAGTAACTGAAAAGAATTCCGAATACATTTTTATGGCTAAGTGTCATTTTGGCACAAAAATCAGTTGTTGTGCAGTTATGGACCTGTCCCCTCATCTTGTTTTGAAGTATTGAAGGCCTTCAACCTGTAATTAAGCAGATGTCTGTTCAACTGTAACGTTGTCAGCCATCCACAGAACAAATCCCGATGTCAAAGATGTGTCGGTAGGAATAGCCCTTTGCTTGGAGATGAGCACAATGACAGTGCTTTGCAGATCTGGAATTCTAGTTGTCCCTCATTCATAAACAAGAGAGAGAGGCACTGGAGTTTGGAAACACTTTGCTGTTTTGATATTAGATGAAGAAAAATAAACTGAGTGCAGCATCTTTGACTTCAGTTGAATAACAACGGCGTAATTTTGCTGTCTGTCTCATACTGTGTATTTATGGCAAACAATATTGTTTCCTGTCTTGCAGGGAATAAATCACAAAGGGAGGAGCTGGACTCCATTCTCTTTATATTTGAAGTAAGTTTTCCATACCATGAAACTAATTTTTATTTTAAATCTCATTGTCGTTATATGGTTACTTTCCCCTTTACAATGAAGGGTGAAACGAGGTATCAGTCAGAATGACAGTAGGTGTCCACAACTATACATGGTGAAAGGCAGAAAAGAGCTAGGGTGTGCATTAAGTTTTCAGATACAAAAACAATAAATATTTTCTAATATTTTATTATGCAATGGAAATGTTGGTCGAATGAATATCCAGAGTTAAGAGATTTTATCAAAATGACTTAAAAATTACTCAGTAATATTTCTGTCCTAAGGAACCAAGGATCAACTCTTCGAAAAATGTCCTATTTTTTCAGTAGAATTTGGGAGCACGTGATCAATAGCTGCATAGCCTCTGTTAGGCTAAAGCTGTCAAAATGGTATTTGTTTTCTTTTTTTTTTTTTTATAAGTTCTTGCTTCTCTATTTTATGGAGGGCTTGTTCAAAGCAACACTACTTTTTCCCTATGCTTTGTCATTATGAAGTTCAGTGTTATGTTTATTTTGAATGTGTCACAGCAGGAGTTTGGGCTCTACTCCTTTCACATGGAGGCATCTATTATAATTGCAGTATTTGTCTTACAGCACAAGGAAAATAAAAGGGTAAGAGCTGTCAGCTACTGCATATCAGTTTGATCTGAGTGTGTGAAATGTTGATTTGTTTAATTTTTTTTTTTGTAAATTCAGTGGAGCATCTTCCTCTTTCTTCCCAGCACTGGCAGTCATAGTATTTGCAGTGTGTAGGGAGGAAATGTTAGCTAGTTAACTTTTGCATAATCAAATTAGGATGTCTTTAAATTAAAGAAGAATAAACTGTGATAGATCATTTTCCAAGGGACCTCTTTAATTAGAGTTATTAAATATATAAAAATATATTTGGATGTGAGAAAATATCACTGGGCCAGATGAAAGCCTAACATATAAAGAAGTTTTTATAATGCACACCAAAAGTCTTAGCATAAGCTCTACCTGTCTCTGATGTCAGAGATCAGGGATGCCTTTAGTTGTTTGGGGTTTTTTTAACAATTCATTAGATAAATAGTGGGCCTTATTTCTTTCTTCAGGATAAATACACACATCTTCGGATGATTTCTCCTTGTTAATCCAACTAGTAAGTTTTTACTTGGGTCTTGCATCATAGAAATATTATCTTTGTTTAAATTTTGGAATTTTTTTTTGGGTAGAGGTTGTAGAAGAACCCAAACTTTCAATGGGACTCTAGAAATTGAAGTTAAAATGAAGGTTAAATGTTCTCAACTGTTATTCCTCCCTCTAAAAATGGAAATAACAAGCCAACCCAGAAACCTCAGAAATATATGGCTTCATATTTTTGCTTTAATGTATAGTTTGCAGTTAGAATAATATTTATACTGACAATAAGAATGATGCTGTTTACCCTAATGTGCCTGTAATACAAAAAATAGCCATGAAAATGATGACATGAAATTCTGGTCTTCTGTCTTTTTTGATGTAGCAAGTTCATCTCCCTTTGCTGCTTTAACTACAAGACTTAATTTTCAGACTGAAATCTGAAAATCAAATTGTGTTTTCTGCTGCTTATGTTACTAGTAATAGGGTCTGCTTTAGGATCTTGCACGTGGCCGTGTCACAGAACATGAGCTGATGTGGCTGCTAGGACCCTATTTGGGCAGGAGAAATTCTTCTTCCTGCTCCTTCCCCACCCCCAGTGGGGAAGGTGTCACCACACTTACTGAGCAAGGCTGTGCAATTTAGTGAGAGCTCATTAATACACTTACTCTGTGGTCCTGAATAAGTAATTACGTTTCTGTGGCTGTGTCATTGAATGGAAAATAACTAATGCTTACTCACCCGCTTAAAGTGAATAAATATCCATTCCTGGGTCTTGAAAACGGGTAGCTAAGAACTACCCCTTTGATACCACTGAAAAACATCATGAGAACACATTGCACGAAGAAGAAAAAAACCCCATAATTATATATATGAACAAAGTGTTGCTTTGGGTCCCACTGGAGGAGAATTATATTATAGCCTACTCATTGACAGTTTTGAGGAAGAAGAAATAGTTTAAGATCTTTGTGTGAAATTTCAGGCGATCCGCTTCATGGTGTTTATCTACTGGATAGTAAATTTACAATTGGTTTATAACTCTACCACTTGATAACTTAATGCATTGTAGGAAAAGAGCTTTTTAGAGGGCCTTTTAACGCACAGACCAAGGATACCTCCATCTGAACACAGGATGAGGAAAAAATGTAAATGCCAAGTAATTAAACATTCATATCGTAAGCCATAGGAAACAGAACTAATTGATTGTTAAGCTTGCCAT